>CM064527.1:38711966-38802194 GCA_032716605.1 Paralithodes platypus | reverse complement strand
AGTACAAAGGAAATCAAGCAACAACATATCTAGTGGCCCTTCTAGGCTGCTTGTCCTCCAAAACACTGAGGATCAAGTGTCCAAACAGTGGTTTAGAGTGGGTATAGGAAAATTGGAAAGGGAACTACTGCCCTGGAACTAATGTCCGTGGCAGGACTAGAAAGTTAGTAGGGGACATATGGGTTAGTAACTGAGGGGATTCTGAGTTATTCATTTACAAACGCAGTCAGTCGCGGGTTTGATGCGAGATATTTGTCTAGGCGGAGTTTAAATGAATCAACGGTGCTGCAGTCTATAACGTCTCGGGGAAGCCCATTCCACAAGTTGACAACTCGATTGAAGAAGAAATTCTTAGATTCGTGTGAGTTAAAAGATTTACCAATAATTTTGCAACCGTTTCCCCGCGTGTAATTAGATTGGTCGATAGTGAAGTACTTACTACAGTTCATATTGTCGATGCCTTTGATGATTTTGAACACTTGAATTAAGTCACCTCTTAATCTGCGCTGGGTTAAAGGAAATAGATTTAATTCTCTAAGACGCTCTTCGTATGGTTTGTTCTTTTGGCTAGGTATCATTTTGGTACCTCTACGTTGAACTCGTTCTAGCTTGTTTATGTCTTTTTGGTAATAAGGGCACCAGCATTGAACGCAGTATTCCAGAAGAGGGTGGACTAAGGAATTGTAAAGGGTTAGGATAACGTCTTTGGATTTATGCTCAAATGACCTGCCTATAAAGCCAATTATTTTGTTTGCCTTCTTAACAACTTCTGAACATTGTTGACTCGGTTTTAGGTTACTCGATATTGTTACTCCCAGATCGGTTTCTCTGTTTATATTCTTAAGCTGAGTGCCATTCATCGAATAGTTTGCTTTCTCATTTAGGTATCCGATATGTAGTACTTTACATTTATCCGCATTGAAACTCATTTGCCAAATTTGGGCCCAATGTTACAATTTATCTAGATTGTGTTGCATATCGTCAACTTGATCTTTTGAGAGTACGCTATTTGCAATTTTTGTTCAGTCAGCAAATTTTGAGATTGTACAGGTGAGACCCTCATCTATGTCGTTGATGTAAATTAGAAAGAGAATTGGTCCTAGTACCGATCCCTGGGGTACCCCGCTACTTACATTGGTCCATTTAGATGCCGAAGTACCGACGAGTATTCTGCTGACTACTGACGAAGAAGTACCGAAGAGTATTCTGCTGACTACTGACAAAGAAGTACCGACGAGTATTCTGGTAACTACTGACGAAGAAGTACCGACGAGTATTCTGGTAACTACTGACGAAGAAGCATCGAGGGAAGAAATCAATCAACTGACTACTGCACAAGCCCAACAATACAAAAATGAACCCTTCATCTTCTCTCAATATTCTTGGTGTCTCTTTTTCTTCTGCTCTCATTTGGAAGGACCATATTACCAGTCTTGCTAAGGCAGACTCCCAAAAGCTGGTTGTGCTCAACCGCCTTCGGGAGTTCTTTTCCCCTGCACTGCTTCTTGCTCTGTACAGGGGCATAGTGCGCCCTTGTATTGAGTATTGTTCACATGTGTGGGGAGGTTCCTCTCACACCGCTCTCCTAGACAAAGTTGAAAGGAAGGCCTTTCGTATCATTAACTCCCGTCCACTCACCAACTCTCTGCAATCTCTCTCTCTCCGCCGCAATGTTGCATCTCTCTCGCTATTCTATCGCTACTATAATAATCAGTGTTCCTCAGAGCTATCCCAGTGCATACCACCTCCTTTACGTAGGGCACGTGGTACCCGTCTTGCAACTCAATCCCACCCTTACTCTGTGCAACTCTCCAACCCAAGCGTGAAACGTTACTCTCAAACTTTCTTCTACTCAACAGCTGAGCTCTGGAACTCTCTCCCAGAATCAGTCTTTCCCTCTTCCTATGACTTAAATTGCTTCAAACTCCGTGCGTCCAGGCATTTTGGCTCGAACGTCCCTTGATTTTAGCCCTGTCACTCTTTCAACTATGGGGGAGGCACTCGCTATAGGCAGTTATGCCTTGTTCCTCCCTCAATCACATAGAAAAAAAAAATTGGCTGACGAGTGGCAAAGAAACACTTGGGAATATTCTACTGGATACTGAAGCATGAATAGAAAGGAATAGTGTTCGTGCTACTAATGAAGAAGAAATAGAGAAAGATAATTCGCTCCATAATAACACTGGATGCAAGGAGAACGTTCGAAATATATTGAACATACTACTGGTAAAGATGATCAACTCATCAGTTAATAACAATGAGCCACAACACATTAAATCACTCTACCGATTTCTTGGTGGAGTTAAAACAACTAATGATGCTGTTGCATAATCTACATAAAATGTAAGAACGCTGCAAGGATCGGGAGAAATTGTAGACATGGAAGTTATGCAATACACGGACAAAGATCTTACGGACGGTTCATGCATTTGGACATCCCTCCAAACTCCCTTGGAAGAGATATGTGGTCTACACCAAATACAGGAGAAATGGCAGACTCAAGAGTTTATTCAAACTAATGGCAAAGGTAGTGAAGAACCCATTGTGAATTTGGGCATCCCTCATGATGCCTCATGATGCCATGATGAGCGAAGAGGTCCATCATAAAAGACACCAGAGAAAAGGCAGAGACGCATATTCCAACATTGGAGAAAATATTGGACTCCCAGCAGCCAGTCAAAAAGATCACATCGCAAACTACCGAAGAGGGATGAACGGCGAGGTCTGCGTCAGTAGTGGGGGAGCTACTGAGGGACATCATACTAACCAGCCGCCTCTCCTCCTGTCACCTGGTGATACTGACGGAGGGGGACAGTCCGGCCTTCCAGTTAGCTATCAAGTTAGTGAAAGACATACAATCTTATGATGGATATGCACGATGGCTTTTTCCAACAGCTTTTGATTCGTAACTTTATACTTGTAACATTTTGATAATCTTACAAGTATAAAGTTACGAATCAAAAGTTGTTGGAAAAATCCATCGGTGAAAGGTAGATTATTATAGCTGAATAAACACACTCTATAAAGTTGATGGAAATAGCGCTTTTCTAAGTTCACCTTTGGGTATGCTATAGCCTGGAAGCACACATTAGTAACCTTATTAATAATCTATGATTTAAATATTTACTATTTAGTTATTAGTTAGCTTAGGAGTCATTGCACGACAGGGTGGTAATACCCACTTACTGGAGTGAGAGGGGTGGATATGTGTTACTTTAGAAGCGGAGGTGGAGTCATATAGAGAGACAGATATACGATTGAAGAAAGACAAAAGCGATTTCGTGTGGAGGGGTATATGCTGGAATGTGGTTCGGTCATTTGGAGAGTGGAAAGTGAGATAATGAATAAACTAGCGTATGAGAATGAGGTGGAAGGGCAAAGAGTGAAAGGTAGGCCGAGAGTGAGATGGACGGATGGATTTTAGAGATATACGTGATAATTGGAATTGGGTGGAAGGAGGGGCGCTGGCTGACGGATAACGACAGTGAATAGAGGCAATTCATTCTTAGCCGTTGGTTTGAGATGTAGATTAAATAATACATTATAGAATAACAAAAGTATAAAAAAGACCACACGTATTCCGAATGTATGTATACCCCCCCCCCCTCCCTTCTCTCTCTCTCTCTCTCTCTCTCTCTCTCTCTCTCTCTCTCTCCCCTTCTCTCCCGTCTCTCTCTCTCTCTCTCTCTCTCTCCTTACTCTCTCTCTCTCTCTCTCCTGTGTGTTGTTTGTGAGATAGATATAGATAGACAAATAGAGATAATATAGAAAGATATATACGTACTGTACTTACATACTGTACATACAAAAGTAGATCCATAATATTCATACATACACACATACTGTATACACAAGTGGAGTCAGAGATATGTTAAATAGTACAAGCAATTTAATGAGAAGGTAGGCTATACAGAACGTAACTCAATATTTGATTATAGCTAAAATATACAAGGGAAATAGTGTACACACAATTACTTCTTAACAGAGCATGATATTCTAAAGCAACCTAAAGACATACATTATAGCTAAAATATACAAGGTAAATAGTGTACACACAATTACTTCTTAACAGAGCATGATATTATAAATAGTGTACACAAAATTACTTCTTATCAGAGCATGATATTCTAAATAGTGTACACACAATAACTTCTTAACAGAGCATGATATTCTAAATAGTGTACACACAAATACTTCTTAACAGAGCATGATATTTCTAAATAGTGTACACACAATTACTTCTTAACAGAGCATGATATTTCTAAATAGTGTACACACAATTACTTCTTAACAGAGCATGATATTCTAAATAGTGTACACACAATTACTTGTTAACAGAGCATGATATTCTAAATAGTGTACACACAATTACTTCTTAACAGAGCATGATATTCTAAATAGTGTACACACAATTACTTCTTAACAGAGCATGATATTCTAAATAGTGTACACACAATTACTTCTTAACAGAGCATGATATTATAAATAGTGTACACACAATTACTTCTTAACAGAGCATGATATTCTAAATAGTGTACACACAATTACTTCTTAACAGAGCATGATATTCTAAATAGTGTACACACAATTACTTCTTAACAGAGCATGATATTCTAAACAGTGTACACACAATTACTTCTTAACAGAGTATGATATTATAAATAGTGTACACACAATTACTTCTTAACAGAGCATGATATTCTAAATAGTGTACACACAATTACTTCTTAACAGAGTATGATATTCTAAATAGTGTACACACAATTACTTCTTAACAGAGCATGATATTATAAATAGTGTACACACAATTACTTCTTAACAGAGTATGATATTCTAAATAGTGTACACACAATTACTTCTTAATAGAGTATGATATTCTAAATAGTGTACACACAATTACTTCTTAACAGAGTATGATATTCTAAATAGTGTACACACAATTACTTCTTAACAGAGCATGATATTCTAAATAGTGTACACACAATTACTTCTTAACAGAGCATGATATTCTAAAGCAACCTACAGAAATACATTTCCACGTAAAATATAGAACTAAATCTAGTAAAAATAAGTAAATGTTACACTCTTCCTTGCAATACTATCATTTACGTTCTGGCTAACACACACATACACACACACACACACACACACACACACACACACACACACACACACACACACACGCACACGCACACACACACACACAACGAACTTATTAAGTTTAGGATGTATGTCTTGTAAGGAACTAGAAATTCACTTGCATTATCCAAAATAAAGCGGCACCTACTGAATACATGATGAATACATTTATTTGAATATATAAAGCAAGATATAAACACATGACTAAAGTTAAAACAAAAGTATAATATAAAGAGAAAAAACAAAGTTGCCCAATATGTCACTCACTTAGACTTAAGAGGGCCCACCTCGTGTTTTTTCTCTCTCCCTCTCTCTCTGGGTTGTATCCATTCGGCCCCATTCAGCCTACTGTTTTAAGACGTTTATCCCCATCCAGGTGTCGATTTTTCCTGGTGACCGGTAGTGAGCCAGCATATTTTAAACAAATGTTTTTGACAGCAGGATAAATTTGTATGTTTTGTGATAGAAAAATTTCTCCGGCGAAGCCGGATAGAGAAATCGACACCTGCATGGGGATAAACGTCTTAAAACAGTAGGCTGAATGGGGCCGAATGGATATAAGCCAGAGAAGGAGAGAAAAGGAGATAACAAAAGGCAGGTCACCCCCCTTAAGCAGCATATGTATAACACTACCTTGTTTTCCAAATATATTTGAGATTGCTGCCAAGAGTAATAAGATTATTCGGCAACTTTTCTGACTTTTCAGCAGCTTAATGTAAAAGAGTAGCTTCATCAAAGAGTAGTAGAGAAGTGCCATTCCCTTCACAATGTTTATATATCACATATCACACGGGGTAAAGCGAACACCATGAAAGAGGGTATTATGTATTCACCTTCAATTTGAACAAAATATGCGTTATAATTTTGTTGGCACAATCTACTCTTAAATATCTCTGTCAAAACTGAGCTTATGTGACGGCCGATAATAATATGTTTGTTTTCTGCTTTTGTGAAAGAATGTATGCACAATATGGACGGATTTAGATCAAAAGGGTCAGTACCGTATTGTGGTGGTTCCCGGATTAAAACCATGAAAAGATAAATTCTGATATCAATCATACTTATTGCGATAGGTGTATCAAAGGAATATAAACGACCCTCTAACTCTATCACACCTTAACAAAAAACAACGCTTAACCCTTTCAGTACCGGTGCCGCTCTTTTAACTGTATTCTGGCTACAATTAGACGATTTTATGCAGCTTGAAAGGAGGCCATTAACAGGTTTTGAACTATCTCACTTAATCCATTTTACTACCACAGATCCTACTTAACCTGCACAAAATCGGTTAGCTATAGCTAGAATATAACTATAATGACGTCGCCGGTACAGTAGGGGTTAATGACAGCAGCATATAGTATATAAGTCAACGCACAGTCGAAATCATGAATTCGTCGACTACTTTGCTTGTAAACTACGTAATTTCAGCTAATATAAATTTTCCTTTAAAGTCTCATATTCCTCTAATAGCCAGTGACTAACTAGTACAGTATATTACTCTTTAGTTCAAGTCATAGAAGTAACAAGATAATAGCTTATTTTAGATTTAGCACAAATGAGCACTTACGTTGTGGCCGCAGTATGTATTTTGGCTGTATTGAAATGCTTACAGTCGATGTCACGCGAGCTCTTTTTTCCGGTAATTGTCAATGAACAATAATTATTTCATGAATATTTTGAAGCAATTTGCATTGTTATCGGCAACTAGATTGAACGTATATACTTTTAGCGGGTTAAACATTGATAACATTGTAATGATTCAGGTGCATACAGACTGAAATTGGTCGAACCAATTGCCAGAGAAAGCACTCGTGTGACACCGCCTTAAGGCTATCTTTTTCATTTGTCTGGATCGGTTTCATCACAAAGGCTTACGTAAATTTGACTGGGTGAAGCAGAAATATTAAACATTTGTTTGCCAGCAAGGTTTACACAATTATATTCGACATGAAAGTAAAATGTTTGTGTAATCTTAAGTTTACAAATGTTTGCTCACATTATATAACATTAATGCTTGATGAGGTATCAAGGGTTGTGAAATGTAGTCGGATAAATAATAATCATATTAATATACGCTAAATCTAAAATACTACAATGTTAAGGATCTTCAACAACAATTACAGTATGGTCGTTAAACTCAGGAATAATTTGGGTATGGAAGAAAGTGACGCAAAAACATTATATAAATAGCTAATAAAGGCATTATCAATACCTGCCCAAATATTACAAAGCCACAGTATACGAATATTAGCTGAAAGTAAACGTTTAACCGGATATATGTGTTAGAAGTATGTCAAAGAATGTTTCTATCTATCTATCTATATACTCAGGCCCAATCCAAGAATGTTTCGATGCATGTAAAACCGGTAAAATTAATACAAAATAACAGTGTGTGAATATTTACGTAGGTATACATTTTAATTATCCAAAATTAATAGTAAGCAAGAGTATGTGTGAGTAAGCCTGAAAGTAAGAAATCATAAAGGATGAACGTATCGCCATGTGAACAAAAATATATATTGTTTATAAAGACAACAAATAGAGGAAGGAAAGGAAGGAAACACAAAGACAAATAAGCGTCATTGGCTGATGCTACTAACAATAGCATTTTGTAAAAGCATACGTTGTGTAAACCTGGAAATACAGTACCAAAATTAATGGTACGCAAGTTTATGGGTTGGATAATCCTGAAAGTAAAACATCTTTAAAGTATTATTATTATTATTATTATTATTATTATATGAGATGCTGAAGTCTCCAACCAGGGTGCAGAAACACCAGCAAGATGAATCCACACAAAACACCCGGAGGCACTGGAGAGAAACTACGGCATCTTTAGGACAAAAATAAATAAAAACATACAAAAAACATATATACTGTATATATATATATATATATTAAACACAGATAAAATGAATAATATAATATTATGCAGTGGAGGATATCAAATCTAAATAAAATACAATAAAATAGAATAAAATAAGTTTAAAAATTAGAATTAATGCTGCAAAAAAGCATTAACTCTAGACTTAAAAATGGAGATATGAGCTGAATTGACTAGCTCATTTGGCAACTTATTCCACAAGTCAACCATGGCCGGCACAAAACACCGTGAAAACTGTGTAGTAGAAAAATTAACACGGCTCATGGCAATATCATTACGATTGCTTGTGAATCTAGTTGCACGAGCCCGGACATAGGGCCCAGGCAGAACCCCATGTAAGGGATGCTGAGGGTTGTTAAACACTTTAAATAAAAGACTAAGGGCACCAACTTTACGTCGATGACATAGATCAAGAGACAAATGAGGTAGAATAAAACTGATAGAATTTAGTGACCTGTCAAGCAACTTGAGATGGCAGTCAGCTGCTGACAACCAGACAGGTGAGCAGTACTCGAATTGTGGCAAAATATAAGCATAACAAAGACTTGATAACTGTGGCGTCACAAGCAAACGTTTTATAACACTTGCGAAGCAGACCAAATTTTGGGAAAGAGGAGAAAGAACGAATATGCTTTTCAAAAGTAAGTTTGGGATCCAGAGTAACTCCTAACAAACGCAGAGTATCCACATTCTCAATTTGAGGATGGGGAGGATCCAAGGTACGAGATCTGCTGATGATAATGGAGTGTGTTTTACTAGCATTAAGTTTCATACAAAAGTATGTATATTAGTAGTGTGGGAAAGTATACAGCATACAATCTGAAACTACAATTTAACGAACAGTCTTAGTGTGTGGAAGTATATGTGGCTAAAACTGGCATAACGATCATTAGTAATATGAGAGAGTAGGTACAGGCAAAGCAGATAGGCTGCTCAACAAATTAGTGGTGTACGAGAGTAGTAGGCACAACTCCAGGTTAAATGAGCTTCATGCAAGAGTACCACCAGGGTGTCAAGTGAAAGTCGAGTCCATTATGTTTAGCTTCTATTATTGAATATCTAAAGATATAATTATGGTTTATAGTTCACATTATGTCTTTGAAAGGGATAAGAGCTACAGACTAATTCAATTAATCCTTTTAGCTACCATATATCCATCCTAAGCTTCATAAAATCGTCTAAATGTAGCTAAAATCAAATACAAAAATACGTGAGCACTACTTGGATTATTACTGATAATATATGCTACAATATATGTGGGTACAGGTGGGAGTAACATGATGTGTCTACAAACATTTACCGGGGCCTGGGTGGAGGGCAGGGTTTAACAGGTGTCACACCAGTAATGTGTCCGTCGAATTTTACGGTCAACAACAAACTGGTAGCTCCAAATTGAAGTTTCATAAAAACTAAACTACCTAAAATAATCTATCTTTGATTTAGTTTCCGATTCCATTGCGACCGAGCCTAAACATAGTACGACCAAAAATTGTCCTCGAAAATTCCCGGAAAATGCTTTCTTGAGACACCACCTTTAGCGGGAGGACGGCTAGTTTAGTTTGTATAACCCAGTTCTAATCAAGTGTACAGTGGAATTGAGATAAATCTGGTAACATATTATGTTTTGTAAAACAGCCAATCTCCTCTTCCAATAATAGCATGAATGCCATTTATGGAGAAGGAAATTGAGCATTATACCAGTAAATGCACGTACTGTATACAGTATATAATCATGGTTTCATTGGTCAAAGTCAATTATAGCATATCTGAATATCGGCCTTGTTTGCATTCAACTGGGAAACTAAAACCTAAACGAGTCATATTTACCACGATGTATTCAATAACTATTGAAATATAATGTATCTATACAAATAGAGAACACATAATATATTGGATCAGACTTGTTATGTAGATCAAAATATAATCATACGAGACGCGATGCTCCCAAATGCACGAACAGTCAGGACTATTGTAGGTCACTATAATATATCCTGCCACATATTAGTAAAATCGTCTAATGATAGCCAAAGTAAAAGAAAGAAACACGTCTTAATTTTGAATGGGTTAACATACAAGACTCAAACCTTCCTAATTTACGAACGGTCAGTGCTAGGTTGCATTTAATACAGTGGGTTGGGGCTTACCCTCAGGCTCAGGCAAGCTCTTAAAGTTTGGTCTTTACTGATATTAATAGTCGATAATGTTGATCCCAAGGCTTACGGAAGGGGGGGGGGGGGGGGGCCGGAGGGGGCATGACTAACAGAACTCTTTTTAGTTAGGGTGTGAAGGGCCGCAGAGTTTTCTTACTTCTTACCTTATATTGTTTTATATTACCTTTAATCATATATCTGTCGTGATGAGTGAATCTGTTTGTATGTTTGCGCTTGTCTGTGTGTTCGTCTGCCAGACCAGACCAGATGGCTGGAGTAAAATAGAAAATAAAAGAGCAATTGGACAGAGGAAGAACAAGTTGAGAAGTGAGAAGTACAGTAGAAGGCTGAAAGTTCTCGGGCTCAACCAAGTTCGTCTGCCCAGTCCAGATGGCTGGAGTAAAGTTGGAAAGAAGAGCAATTGGACAGAGGAAGAACAAACGGAGAAGTGAGGAGTACAGTAGAAGGCTGAAAGTTCTCGGGCTCAACCAAGTTCGTCTGCCCAGTCCAGATGGCTGAAGTAAAGTTGGAAAGAAGAGCAATTGGACAGAGGAAGAACAAGCGGAGAAGTGAGGAGTACAGTAGAAGACTGAAAGTTCTCGGGCTCAACCAAGTTGCTTCAGTTCGTCATCAAAATTTGTAAAACAACTATATACGGATTTGACTGAAACTTTGCCAATGTTCTATATACTGTATGGTAACCAAATAAAAAACATTAACTTTTGGCCAAAAGCCGATGACCCCGACAAAGATGATTCTAAGTATTCTTTGCTCGATTTCCACGATAATCACTTTAGTAACTAATACCTGTCCAACGACTTCACACCTATCATTTCCACGATAATCACTTTAGTAACTAATACCTGTCCAACGACTTCACACCTATCATTTCCACGATAATCACTTTAGTAACTAATACCTGTCCAACGACTTCACACCTATCATTTCCACGATAATCACTTTAGTAACTAATACCTGTCCAACGACTTCACACCTATCATTTCCACGATAATCACTTTAGTAACTAATACCTGTCCAACGACTTCACACCTATCATTTCCACGATAATCACTTTAGTAACTAATACCTGTCCAACGACTTCACACCTATCATTTCCACGATAATCACTTTAGTAACTAATACCTGTCCAACGACTTCACACCTATCATTTCCACGATAATCACTTTAGTAACTAATACCTGTCCAACGACTTCACACCTATCGTTTCCACGATAATCACTTTAGTAACTAATACCTGTCCAACGACTTCACACCTATCATTTCCACGATAATCACTTTAGTAACTAATACCTGTCCAACGACTTCACACACCTATCATTTCCACGATAATCACTTTAGTAACTAATACCTGTCCAACGACTTCACACCTATCATTTCCACGATAATCACTTTAGTAACTAATACCTGTCCAACGACTTCACACCTATCATTTCCACGATAATCACTTTAGTAACTAATACCTGTCCAACGACTTCACACCTATCATTTCCACGATAATCACTTTAGTAACTAATACCTGTCCAACGACTTCACACCTATCATTTGGATACTATTTGTCTTTGTTCATGCAACACTGCTCTCAACGATAGCATAAATGGCGGAGATATTTATATATATTACTGTACGATCTCGTTTGTCGTGTGTTATAAGCATGTCTTATTGTACAGTACAACGGAATAGGCGAAAGCTAACAGCAAACATCAATACAATAACATGTTATTGCTTATGTAGTTATTGTTGTTATACATGTAACTTTGAAATTGAGTAAAACTATATTGAACTATCTATCCGTTTGTGTAGGTTTATTAGCATACAGTGATAATATGTGTTATAGCCCTTAATGGTGGTATAGTTTGTGTAGGGTTATTAGCATACAGTGATAATATGCGTTATAGCCCTTAATGGTGGTATAGTTAATTGTATCTTGTAAAGTGAATAGTATTTTAGTACATAATTGTCAAATGTATAATGCCAAGTTATTGGTGGTCTTATTGTTTTATGGGGTGGCAAACAAGCTCTCTGGATTAAGGAGAGATTTGTATATTTGTTCATTTATTAACTATGTACCATTTTCTTTAGTTTCCTCTCAAGAACCCCATCAAGCTTTAAAAACATGCCCAAGAATTCCCATCGAGATAATATTGTAAATTTTTCATTAGAAAAATGTACCAGCCACAGGCCGCTTTCTCCTGAAATTACAGGCTCGGTATCACTCGTCAGGATTTTTTTTGACTCCTTAATGGCACGAAATATCCTAATATTGACAAAGAAATGGGGTAAAAGGTTTTAAAATTGCCAAACTAAAATCTGAAAGCTAATGGGGTTAAACAGGAGGGAGAAGGGAGTCCAGAAAAAGCAACCTTCCCCCCATAAAAGTATTGCCAAGCAGACCATAACCAATATAATCGAGGGCATTGATTCGAGTATAACAATTATTTAAGCTGTGAGTTACATGGGGCATAGAGAAGAATGACAGTAACATAATTATATTGAATTACATAGTCTGTGCCAGAATGCTTAACCCTTTGAGTAACAGTGACGTGTGTTATATTGTATTCTATCTATATTTAGATATTATGTAGCTTGGGAAGGATCTGTGGCAGTTAAAAGGGTGGGTCGAGATAGTTCCAAGCCTTGAGAAGGATCTGTGGTATAGTTAAAAGGGTTGATTGAGATAGTTTGAAGTCTTATCATTACTAGAGGTCCTTCCCAAGCTGAATAAAATCGTCCCACAGTCGCCAGAATATGATGAAAAGGATGTGCCCGGTACGGAATGGGTGACCTCTACAGTGTGCTCGATTTAAACATAATATACAAATTGACCCACCGTCTGCTGATCAAACAGAGAATAATACTACTTACAAATCTCGACAGTCTCGTTAAAGTGGTAGTGGGATTTGTTCAGTCTATTTATTAATTTATGTATATATTTTATAGTAACCTCGCTATACCTCCAACAAGCTTTAAAATACACTCCATTGATTACATTGATTAATTTGTACATTTCTCGGTAAAACAATTTCTCGGCCAAAGGCCGATTCCTCCTAGAATTACAAATTTGCTATAGCTCTCCAGGAAATATAATCACCTAAATCGCACGGAAGGTCTTTATACTGAGAAAGAAACGGTGAGAAAGGTCTTAACATTGCCAAACTATAGGAACGAATGTCTTCAAATGTCATAATTAATGGGACTAAATGTGGGGAGAAAAAACAACTACCTCCCCATTAACACCCATGTTCTTTCTCAGCGAAAATTGTATGTTCCTTTCTTGATCTGAGTAACTTCCTTCTATCATTGAACAAACCTCACACCATCGCCCTCTACAATATCCACCCTTCAGATGGAATTCAGTTACTATTTCATCCACGGCATAGATTTTTCCATCTTCCATATTCACTAAAGCACTAACTACTTCCAATTTCCTTTCTGTCGACACATTTAAGAGGTCGGTCCTAAGTGATCTGTGCCCCATAACATATTATTTCCTTTCGCTTAAG
Organism: Paralithodes platypus; assembly: GCA_032716605.1. Taxonomy (NCBI): domain Eukaryota; kingdom Metazoa; phylum Arthropoda; class Malacostraca; order Decapoda; family Lithodidae; genus Paralithodes; species Paralithodes platypus. The sequence goes on along the minus strand of CM064527.1, from coordinate 38,788,500 downwards.
CATTAGTCTATTCATAGTGCAGTTGGGTACAGTACATGATTAGATTAATATCCAGTATTCGATAAATGGATATCTATCGTGGTCATGTGCTGTACGTATAACTGTCTTTATGGGGTAATGGTGAGAGTGTTTAAGATCTGTATGTGGTAACCCAAACTTGAATCCCGGTAGGATCACCTGCTTTCATTAATTTCATTGGAAGGTGTTTGTTGTTGGGATTGACATTAATAAATTAGAATACACAACATTCTTTCTAGGACACATTACCTACCCTACCATCAGTCGCATTCAGCAGTTTCATAAAATATCAAGTACATTTTCCCATTTCCCTTGTTTTCAACGCCATCTTTAAAAAAATATCCCCATTCCCTTCTCCATTTGTTCCTTATGCTTCCACACACCATTACCTTCAATACGAATCAGGTTCTTATCCTTTCCAAAATGTACAATTATATGTTCTACCGTTCTTTCACTTGCATTATCTTCAATTTCCATAGTTCCGTTTATTTCCGTTTTACCTGATAGTTCTTTGTTTTAAGTGAGATGGAAAGCTCTCTCTCCCTCTCTCTCTCTCTCAACGATTCTTCCCAATTTTGTTACAGCTCGTATTATGTTATATGCTGCTCACTCATATTTTACCGTAAACAAGGTGAATTAAGGGAGGATGGTTAATTTTTCTAACCCCCCCCCATCCCCCTTCTACCTCGTGTTTAGCCCCATTAGGTTTTGATATTTTAAGACTTTCGCCCAATTACTTTGCCGATTTTAAGATCTTTCGTCCCATTCTTTATCGATATCAAGATTTTTCGCGCCATTTAGGTGTCGATTTTTCTTGGCGAGCGATAGCGAGCCTGTAATTTTAAGAGGATATAGCCTTCGGCTGAGATATTTTTCTATCGAAAAATGTACAAATTTACCTTGAAGGGGAGTCTAGGGGGCGTTTTTTTTAAGCCTGCTGGAGGTCTAGGAGAGAAACTAAAAAAAATATATAGAAAGATAAATAAACAAGCAAATGTATGCGCCGTCCCCCCTTAACCCTCTCCGACATATGACGCAATTTTGAGCCTATTGGGGATACTTTAAAGCCTTTCTTACCATCAGGGGTATTTATAAACCTTTAGTTTAGTTACTTCAACCTCTGCAATTGTCTTTGAGTTAGCTGTGGGCAGAAAACTAATTATGGGGAGGTAATTATAAGAGTGAGATAACTCCATTTCTTATTGCTAATCTGGCAACCTCTGCGTCATATATGCGTGAAAGGGTTAACAACCATAACGCGTCCTCGTTGCCGCGACGGAAATATCATGAAGGAAGCGGTAAAAAAGTCGGCTATAGAAAACGTGAACTAGGCTTCTCGGGAACTATTACTTTGTCTTTAAGGAGGTCATAAACATAGCCCTTTTAATTAAATACAACTATTCCCTCTGTTTCGGAATAAAAAGAGAGAGAGAGAGTGTGTGTGTGTGTGTGTGTGTGTGTGTGTGTGTGTGTGTGTGTGTGTGTGTGTGTGTGTGTTTAAATTTAATTGACAAGATAAGGATACCTTCATAGACAATACAAAATTTACTAGGTGAGAGTCATACAACAAGCAAGAGATAAAGAGAGAACAAGAGACACAGAGAGAACATAGAAGACAGGGAGATACATAGAGAGACAGATACAGAGAGCCACAGACTAACAGGGAGGTAGGGAGAATAAAAGCTGAAGACAAACCAAGAGAGAGAGAGAGAGAGTATGGCAAAGGACAAGAAAGAGAGGTAAAAGGAACACAAATTAACTGCATTGCAAGAGAAAAAGAGATAAGGAGATACAGAGTGAGGCAGTGAAATAAAGAGAGAAAGATAGTCAAAAAGAGAGAGAAAGAAAGGTGGAGAGGTAAGGAGAGATAAAGAAAAAAGAGAGAAAGAGAGGCACACAGAGAGATATGAAGATGAAGAGAGGCAGACAGAGAGAAATGGAGATAACGAGTAAGGCTGACAAAAATAAAGAAAGATAGTCAGAAAGAGAGAAAGAAAGCTAAAGAGGTAACTAGAGGCCGAGGTTAAAGAGAGAACGAGAGGCAAACAGAGAGACAAGGAGATACAAGAGGCAGAGATGTAAAAAAGAGCAAGAGGTACAGAGAGACATGGATATAAAGAGAGGCAGAGATAAAAAGAGAGAAAGAGAAGCAGACAGAGAGACATGGAGATAAAGAGAGGCAGAGCTAAAAGAGAGAAAAATAGTCAGAAAGAGAGAAAAAGATATGTAAAGAGAGAAAGAGAGGCAGACAGAGAGACATGGAGATAAAAGAGACAGATATAAAAGAGAAAAAGAGAAACAAACATAGAGACAGAGATAAAAGAGAGAGATAAAGTGAGAGGACGGTGAAGGTAGGACAGAGGGAGAGAATATCGCGTTACAATCACTATCTCTTCATATTTTTCCCTCTATTCAATTTGAGCTGGGTGATGGGTATATGACAATGGGGCGCCACATAGAGTTTCATAGATACACGGACTGCACAGTACTTGCGAGGTAGTACGGGTTTAATTCCAACGTTAATGGGCACTACTGAACAAAACACACGAATATAGTAAAAAAGGCTCTCTCCCAATCCACCCCTTCCTCTGATTACAAGGCTCGCATTGAGTGAGTACAGTTCTGTGCATCGAATTCCCCTTGCAGAGACAAAACTCCGTCAAATTCAGATTAAATTTGACTCAAAGTTTCTAGTCCCATGATAATTTAAATATCTCAAGGCATAGGAAGAACGAACGATAATCTGAAGAATTGCGAGCTAAGATCATATCCCAGACCAAATCCAGGTTGTCGTATATAATAATTGGTTCCAGTTCCAGTTTATAAGAATGTTACAACTGCACGATTGTGGTTAGGGTTAAGGTTGTTTGATGTAAAGTGTATCGCTTGTATTCTTAAACATGTCTTTCCCTTCCCAGCGCCTGATCCCGAACAAATATTGTGTGAATACTGTAAGTTAGTGTAGTTTACATAGATTATACAGATTAGCATTCGCATTTCTGAAGGTAACGTCATTGTTTAAGCTAATGCGTTCATTAACAATGCTGCAAGGGAAATCATTGTTTAAGAATACCACCCAGTAAAGTATCTTCACGGAAGCAATGTTTCGTGGAGATGATAATAGGTGGTGTATTATATGTTTGTAAGCATGGAATAGGTGCTGTTACAGTTGAGGTTGTTAGCTACATCACTGTACCAATATAATATATAAATGTCCTTCTGTATCTGTAAATACCGTAAACCAACTTAGGTCAAATATACAAAAGGTGAATAAGTATACTGTATACATATACGCCTTATTGGTCTGTATGTAACCCATTAATGATTACTGTTCTACACACATACACACACACACTCTCTCTCTCTCTCTCTCTTTTCTGCTTTACTACTCTCAAGTCTTCTATTATCTTTGCTTTGCTTGTCATATCAACCTCTATTATTATCTCTCTTTATCTTTCGTGTTATCATTTCCATTGTATTTCTCGCTTTCTCTCTCTCTCTCTCTCTCTCTCTCTCTCTCTCTCTCTCTCTCTCTCTCTCTCTCTCTCAGCACTGACAATATGAACTGTAGTAAGTACTTCACTATCGACCGTAAGACATATCTTACGTACTATTAAATAATAAACGAGGAACTAAAGTAACACTAGCTTAATTATACAGACCCCCAGCTCAATCAGTGCAAACTGACAGTGAAATTTATGAACAAATTGCAGAAATAACTAACATACAAGATACCGTAATTCTTGGCGATTTCAACTTACCCGTGACTAAATGGGGCAATATTCTTACTTCACACTCTGGACACAACCTCTATGCTAACTTGCAAGAAAGTTCAGTTTTTCAATTTGTACAATCTCCGACCCGTGGTAATAATGTGCTTGACCTTGAAGAAGAATTAATAGAGAATTTGAATGTTGGTGATGAATTCAGTAACAGCGACCATCGTACGATAACTTTCACTTTAAAGTTTACTAGTAACAAATCAAATAGCAGCATTGAGAAAGTCCCTAATTTCAAGAAAGCAAATTTTCATAAACTTAAATCAAAGCTTAAAGAAACTGACTGGAGCTTTGTGACTAACAATAACGACATAAATACATCTTGGGAGTGTTTCACAACCACTTACCTTAAGGCAGTGCAAGACTGCATACCATCGAAAATACGGCGTCCAGGCCATAATGATAAGCCCAAATGGTGGAATAAAGATATTTCAGACTGCCTGGTTGCTAAAAAATTTGCTAATGATAGATTAAAATCCTCACAAAATGACGAAGAACGGGTGAAATTTGTAGAGCTACGACGCAAAGCCAAAAAGTTAATTAAGCAAAGTATAAAGACCCTGGAGTTACATATTGCGAATCAAAGTAAAACAAACCCGAAAGAATTCTATAGTTATATCAGAAAGAAAAAAGTAGTTACTTCAACTGTTGGACCGTTAGTCGATGAAAATGGAGAATACACCAAAGATGAAGTAGACATGAGTAATGCCCTCAATACCTTCTTTGCATCAGTTTTTACAACCGAAGACCTCAGTGATATCCCTACACCATCGTCGATTCAGATTGATAATTCAGATGTTCTAAGCAATATCACCGTTACAGAGAGAGAAGTATTGAATTGTTTAGATAAACTCAAGGTAAATAAAACGCCTGGACCTGATACAATCTCACCTAGAGTTCTAAAGGAAGCTAAGGATGAGCTCTCCAAACCACTGACATTGCTATTCAATGAATCCTTGCAGTCTGGGACTATGCCTGATCAGTAGAAGCTAGCCTACGTAACACCGATATTCAAAAAAGGCAGCAAATCCCTACCCCGTAACTATCGTCCAATTAGCTTAACCTCAATTGTATGTAAAATGCTAGAAAAGGTCATAAGAGACAGACTTGTAAATCACTTAGAGGCAAATAACTTACTTAAAGATACTCAACACGGCTTTTGTAAAAAACGTTCCTGTTTAACAAACCTCTTAGACTTCTTCCACGATATTCTCAACCTCTACGATGAGAGTAAAGCTGTAGATATTATATACCTTGATTTTCAGAAGGCCTTTGACAAAGTTCCCCACAAACGTTTATTGCTAAAACTAAAAGCGCATGGAATACAAGATGGTGTGTTGAAATGGATAGAAAATTGGCTCAGCGACAGAAAGCAAAGAGTAGTCATAAACGGTAAGGCATCTAAATGGACCAATGTAAGTAGCGGGGTACCCCAGGGATCGGTACTAGGACCAATTCTCTTTCTAATTTACATCAACGACATAGATGAGGGTCTCACCTGTACAATCTCAAAATTTGCTGACGATACAAAAATTGCAAATAGCGTACTCTCAAAAGAACAAGTTGACGATATGCAACACAATCTAGATAAATTGTCATGTTGGGCCCAAATTTGGCAAATGAGTTTCAATGCGGATAAATGTAAAGTACTACATATCGGATACCTAAATGAGAAAGCAAACTATTCGATGAATGGCACTCAGCTTAAGAATGTAAACAAAGAAACCGATCTGGGAGTAACAATATCGAGTAACCTAAAACCGAGTCAACAATGTTCAGAAGTTGTTAAGAAGGCAAACAAAATAATTGGCTTTATAGGCAGGTCATTTGAGCATAAATCCAAAGGCGTTATCCTAACCCTTTACAATTCCTTAGTCCGCCCTCTTCTGGAATACTGCGTTCAATCCTGGTGCCCTTATTACCAAAAAGATATAAACAAGCTAGAACGAGTTCAACGTAGAGTTACCAAAATGATACCTAGCCTAAAGAACAAACCATACGAAGAGCGTCTCAGAGAATTAAATCTATTTCCTTTAACCCAGCGCAGATTAAGAGGTGACTTAATTCAAGTGTTCAAAATCATCAAAGGCATGGACAATATGAACTGTAGTAAGTACTTCACTATCCACCAATCTAATTACACGCGGGGAAACGGTTGCAAAATTATTGGTAAATCTTTTAACTCACACGAATCTAAGAATTTCTTCTTCAATCGAGTTGTCAACTTGTGGAATGGGCTTCCCCGAGACGTTATAGACTGCAGCACCGTTGATTAATTTAAACTCCGCTTAGACAAATATCTCGCATCAAACCCGCGACTGACTGCGTTTGTAAATTAATAACTTTATTTTATCCCCCCCCTCAGTTACTAACCCTTCTGTCCCCTACTAACTTCCTAATCCTGCCACGGACATTAGTTCTAGGGCAGTAGTTCCCTTTCCAATGTTCCCTTACCCACTCTAAACCACTGTTTGGACACTTGATCCTCAGTGTTTTGGAGGACAAGCAGCCTAGAAGGGTCACTAGACCTGTTGTTGCTTGATTTCCTTTGTACTCCTTTGTGCACACACACACACACAGCCCGTAGCCTAGTAGTCTCGTCTCACACACGAGGGGTCGGGGGTTCAATCCCCGGCCGGGCGGAGACAAATTGGGCTTGTCTCCTTTCATGTGTTAGCCTCAGTTCACCTAGCTGTAAATAGGTACCTGGAATAAGTGGACGACGTTGTGACGTCCCATCTGGGGTTGGCAAAAATGGTACAAGGCGAGATGGGTATCATATGGTTCACCTAAGCTGATGGCTACTAAGCCTTCGGGCGAGACGGTACCGTCTATAGTGAGAATGGTACCATACAGATCCACCCTAAGCCTTCGTTTCCGATGTCGCCAATTGGCTAAATACAGACTACACACACATCCACAGCCATTCCAACAGTACATAAAAAACTTAACATGCATTTCACGCAATACATTCCCAGTTAAGGAGGCGCGATAATAATGAGCTTAGCTCGCATTGCGTGGATTCCCCTTGACGAACAAGTAACTGAGTAACACACACAGACATTGACACAGACAGAAAGGCATAATCATTATGAAATCAACTAAAATCACAATTCGAGTCTTTGCCTTATATAACAAAATAAGCGTGACCAAATCAACTGCTGATGGAATATAAAAGAAACACAATATTTAATTACTAAAACATAATATCTGAACGTGACTGATGATAGATTTACAATAATGTGTATATATTTGACTATGTTACACAAAAATATTATACATCCCATCCTCTTGCCATTAGGTAAAGGGATAATATTTCAGACTTAGCCAAGAATAGAACGGGGTGAAGAGAAAATGTACACACACATAAGCTCTCTCTCTCTCTCTTTCACATACACACACACACTACTATAATGTGGAAAGCCATAAATATATATACACACACACGCATCCGCATACAAGAAAGCCCGTAATACATGCATCCATACACATGAGAGCCAGAAACACACACACACACACTGTAATAGATCATGCCCGGTGCCAATTGTAATAGTAATCCTGTCCAGATCGCCAATTGTAATAGATCATAAGACTAATAGGTTACTGTAACACTTGCCCATTATCTAGGAAATAAACCTATCATTGATAGTGTCGTTACTTTAGATCAAAATAGACAAATATCCCTTGTGAAATTATGGCAACAAAAGTCCCAGAACATGCTATACATTTATATCTATACTGACTCGATGCAGTAATATATTTGAAAAGAAAATTGCAGTTCCCAGCTTGCAGGATAATAGAGTACACGGATTTATTGTAATGATAGGTATATATTGATAATAATTATATTCTTAAAGTTAGTAAGAATTAAAGAAACAAACATTCCTACTAAAATTGTTTTATTGAATAGCGACACTGAAATTGCATTTATCAAAGAGACAATTTCATTCACACACTCAGCCACTCAATCTAACCCACTTATCTAATCCACTTACCTAAATACAATTACCCAGTATTATAACTACCCCTAAGATTACCCCAAATCATTATACTGATTACTGCTTGTCACACGAAATCTCACATCAACCAACCCTTTAGTCTACTGTGTTACTGAAATCGTCTAGCCCAGCAAATGACCGCATGATCGAATAATTACGAGATTTTCCCACACTCACAGTACCCGTCAATCACACTCATCACTCTCTCTCTCTCTCACCTCCTCACCTCGGTTACGTGACTCGCTAGACTAATGAGAGTTGCCTAATTAAAGGGTCTCAAAACGGGCAGTACGACAAGTCCTAGGGAGTCAAGCCGACCATCCTCTAACAGTAACCTCACCCTCTGTGGGGTTGAGAGCTACGGCGTCACTCACCGACACACTACACACGTGACTCGCTAGACTAATGAGAGTTGCCTAATTAAAGGGTCTCAAAACGGGCAGTACGACAAGTCTTTCAAGCCGACAATCCTCTAGCGGTAACCATCACCCTCTGTGGGGTTAAGATGCTACGGCGTCACTCACACACCCGCACACATCCACACACACGTGACTCGCTAGACTAATGAGAGTTGTCTAATTAAAGTCTCAAAACGGGCAGTACGACAAGACCTTCAAGCCGACAATCCTCTAGCGGTAACCTCACTCTCTGTGGGGTTAAGCGTTACGGCGTCACTCACCACACCCGCACACATCCACACACACCCCTGGCCACGTGCATAGCTAAATCAGTGGGATATCGCCGCAGGAGAACAATGTCGCCCTGGGCATCCCTAGCCTTTAGCAAGCCCTCTGTGGGGTCAGGCTTACACCTGCCATTCTCGGCCATAGCATAAGCTAATTCGGTCGGCGTCACAACCTTGGCCATGTGCACGGTCTGGCACAGTCCTGGTGACTGGCCAACGCACACAAGCACACCACCACACATCACTCTCACCACCACACATCACTCTGGATATTTCAATCAACGTTGACACTTGTCTAACTGAATCGGACTCACTTGATTATGGTTGAATTAGGGCACGAGGTGCCCTCGCAGCCCTGCCGACCCATTCATCGCGGGCACAACAAAATTGGACTATCTCGTTGGGGTCGGGCAGGAGGAGAATAAGGCCTGTCCTGGGCATTCCTGCCCCCTTTATAACCTCGGTTTTCCCCTCCCCCATCACATTTTGAATTGGTGCCAATGAAAAGACTGGACACTCCCTATGACCACGCCTACAACATGAACGCACACACACATGTACGCGTAACGGCGTCCTACCCACGCTCACAAGCAAGAACGCACGCACACATGTACGCGAGGTGCCTAGCGGTACACAGGCCTATGCCTGAGCCTCCACCCCTCACCTCTCCCTTTCTCTACAGCTGTTCCCGCCTCCCCAATTTTTCCCGCGCTTGAGAAATATAGCTAACCCTATAGTATATAATCATAGTCACGGTCTGACCCGTGACACACACACACACTACTATAATGTGGAAAGCCATAAATATATATACACACACACGCATCCGCATACAAGAAAACCCGTAATACATGCATCCATACACACACACACACACACACACACACACACACACAGAAGAGAGCCAGAAATAGCCTAAAGCTGGTAATCTACAGCGACCCAGTTTATATCTTATTGTCTAACTGCCCTCAACATTACTTGACTCTCTCTCAATCTCTCTATCTCTTTCTCTCGCTCTCTCTCTAATACTAAAACATTGTGATGCATATGATACTAGTCAAAGTGAAAGAATGCGTCATACAATCTCTCGCTCTCTCTCTAATACTAAAACATTGTGATGCATATGATACTAGTCAAAGTGAATGCGTATACAATATCTAATACTAAAACATTGTGATGCATATGATGCTAGTCAAAGTGAAAGAATGCGTCATACAATCTCTCGCTCTCTCTTCATCACACACACAAACTCGCTGACTATCTTTCTTTCTGTTATTAAAACATTGTGATACATATAATGCTGGTCAAAGTGAAAGAACACGTTATACAATCTATCTATCTCTCTCTCTTCTCCTAGTGTGGCCCCAGAGAGGAATGGTAACCCATGGCCGTAATTCGGTCTCTGTGTGGTAATGACATTCAAGTGTTGGGTAAAGTCACCTGGGGAACTCTTGATATGGGATTCGATTACGGGACTGCCGATCGTATTCTCTAGGTCAGTCGGTCGGTCGGTCGGTCTCTCTCTCTCTCTCTCTCTCTCTCTCTCTCTCATACTTATTGTTTTTATTATTATTATTATTATTATTATTATTATTATTAGTATTATATATATTATCAGCATTATTATTACTCCATCTCTCTCTCACTCTCTCTTTCTCTCTCTCTCTCTCTGGAAAATAAAATATAAGGTGAAGCTATGCATGATTTCCTTCAAACGATCTCCAATCCCTGCAAGGTTATTCATTTCAAACTATTTTCATGCATGACAAATTATCAGAGGTAACGGAGGGTGGGGGAGAGCCTTTTTATTTGCTATCCTTTCCTTCCACTATATTTTACTCTTGGGGTTACTATCTCAGGGACCAATTGAACATTAACCCTTTGAGGATCATGACGCGTGTTGACAGTTTATTCTGGGTATTAGTAGACAATTTTATGCAGCTTAGGAAGGATCTGTGGGAATGAAGAGGGTAAAGACTATCCCAATTAGGCCTAACCCTCCTAATCTGAATGGAATCGTCTAATAATGGCCAGAAAACAGAAATGAAACGCGTATTGGGTCTTGAAATGGTAACATAATTATACTCTATTTCTTTTCAGCTGACAATAAAGTGAATCTCTTAGCTGCTAATTTCTCGATACTTGGTAGAACAAATGTGAAACTACTAAGTCCCTGCATCATATTAAGTCCAAATTTATATAATTAGCACCTTATTTCACTACAAAATCTTTAAAATTGCTGAGATATCTTGATGGGAACTTTGATATTTACCGTCAGTTGAAAAGAAATAGACTATAGTGATACAGTCTGTCCATCTGGTGGGATCTGCTACCATTGATTATTATTAGCAGGTACTTTGGTTTTCTCTCCTGTCCTCTTCCTCGCTATCTATATTATTCTCGGGGTGTTCGTGGCTCTTTAAATGTGTCCTATTATGCGTATCTTTATTTTCATATTATAGTGCAAGGCTTCTCTCTCTCTCTCTCTCACACTCTTTATATCTCTCCTCTCTCTATCTCTCTCTCTCGCTCCTCTCATCATCCCTCCTCCGGGCTCTTCTCCGCCTCTCTCTCGCCTCTCTCTATATATATAATATATATATTATAGCGCTATATCTATAATATATATATATCTGTATTAATATATATTAGATATTACTGTATATTATTATCTCTACCTAATTTTCATATATATATATATTGCTAGAATATAATGCTATAAAAAAGTTCCTGTCAATGCATTAATGAGGGAAAGAGAAGGTGAGAGGGGGAGGAAGGGGGTAATGAAAGGGGAGAGGAGAGGGAAAGAGCAAGGAAGGGAGCGAGGGGGTAAAGAAGGTGGAGAGGGCATGGCTAAGGGTAGAAGGGGGGAGGGGAAGGGGAAGAGGCGAGAGGGGGTAATGAAGGGGAGGAGAGGGATAGGTGAAAGGGCGGTAATGAAGGAGAGCAGATAAGGAGGGGAAGAGGTGAGAGGGGAGGGGAAAGGGGAGGAGAGAGGGGGAGAGGTGAGAGGGGGTAATGAAAGTGAGGGGAAGAGGTGGGAGGGTAGGGGAAGGGGGAGGTGAGAGGGGGTAATAAAGGGAGGAAAGAGGGAGGGGATGAGGTGAGAGGGGGTAATGAAGGGAGGAGAGAGGGAGGGGATGAGGTGAGAGGGGGTACTGAAGGGAGGAGAGAGGGAGGGGATGAGGTGAGAGGGGGTAATGAAGGGAGGGGAGTTCTTTGTTGGAATGAAGGGGAAGTGCTCATCAATTATACCCAAATAATATAGTTCTTGGTGTGGATTATCGAAGGGTGGTGGAGAGGATGATGCTGGTGATAGGTAGATATATATATATTACTATATCGATGTTAAAGAGAATATCTTATATATATAGATATTATATAATCTATAATTATCAGAGAGAGAGAGAGAGAGAGAGAGAGAAAGAGAGTCGAGAGTCACATATATTGACACACATAAACATATCACTAAAACCTGGAGATTCACAAACTAATAAATATAATCGCTTCGTTTATCACTACCTGTCCCCACCCCTCCACCCGAACACAATGGCTTCATAGTGTGTTATATATCAGGCTCACGTTAATAGGTCAGAGGATGGAGTCTTGTTTACTTCATTCATCACTAACCATAACCCACCATCACCATACTATCAGCACATCAGGACACCTTTACTTCATCACTAACCATACCCCATCATCATCACCATCCCATCCTTCATCGCTAACTATTCCCATCCATCATCACCACACCTATCCTTCATTACTAACCATTCTCCACTATCATGATCATCACCTTATCAGCACATCACCACCTTATCCTTCATCACTATAGGTAGCGCCAACGAACTTGACAATTATCTCGATCCCTGACCTCTCTGTAACTCAAAAGGACCTTGAGCAAACTGGCTGTAAATTTTCACACCTATTTCCTGGTGGACTTTTCCCAAATGATAGAAATATCAGCCTGATTGCTTTTATTCATTTCGAGATATAAGAAGTTAAAGGGTCCAGATTTGTGTCAAGTTCGTTGGCGCATACCTATAACCATACCCAACCATCATCACTTTATCAGCATAGGCTATCACTATACATATCCTTCATCACTAACCATTCCCCATCATCATCACTTTATCAATACATCACCACACATATCCTTCATCACTAACCATTCCCCATTATCACCACCATATCAGCACATCACCACCCTATCCTTCATCACTAACCATTCCCCATCATCATCATTTTATCAATACATAACCACACCTATCTTTCATCACTAACCATTCCCCATTATCACCACCATATCAGCACATCACCACCCTATCCTTCATCACTAACCATTCCCCATTATCACCACCTTATCAGTACATCACCACCTCTATCCTTCATCACTAACTATTCCCCATCACCACAGTCCTATCAGCACATCACTACCCTATCTGTCATCACTAACCATTCCCCATTATCACCACCTCATCAGTACATCACCACCCCTATCCTTCATCACTAAGTATACCCCATCATCATCATCACCTTCCTATCAGTACATCACCACCCTATCCTTCATCACTAACTATACCCCATCATCATCACCACCTTATCAGCACATCGCCACACCTATCCTTCATCACTAATTAGTCTCCATCATCATCAGCTTATCAGCACATCACCATCCCTATCCTTCATCACTAACTATTCCCAATCATCACAATCCTATCAGCACATCACCACCCTATCCTTCATCACTAACCATTCCCCATCAGCATCACCCTATCCTTCATCACCATCCTATCAGCACATCACCATCCAGTACATCACCACTCATCCCTATCACCACCACACCAATTCCTCACCACTAAAATAGTCCATTCATTATAGGTAGGCCAACAATCTTGAGCAATAACCATTACACTGTAACCCATAAAAGACTAGAATAATGAAGGTAATATTTCTATCATTTAGGAAGGGTCAGCCAAGGAATAGTTGTGAAAAAATACAGCCCATTTGCTCTATCTCTTTTTGAGTTACAGAGGATATGAGTCAGGACTTCTGGCCTACCTATAATGAATGGACTATAGCACCACAAGAGCCACAACATCTTATCCCCTTCAGTATTCGAGGAAGCTTTTTCACTTTAATCTGGCTACCATTAGACGATTTTACTGAGACTTGGAAGGCCCTCTGAGAAAAAAATGGGTAAAGTTCATCTCAATTATCCCTCTGACTCCCACAAGTCCTTCCTAAGCTGAATTAAATAGTCTACTAGTAGCCAGAATAAAGGAAGAAACGCGTCCTCGTATCTTGAAATGGTTAAATAGCAAGCTCACGTTGTTGATGAATATTTTTCCCTTATATCACCAATCAAGCCTCATCATCACCGCTTCAATATTACTACCACACTCTCTCACCATCCTTCCATCCTCACCACCACACCCCAACACCACCACCACCTGCCCCATCATCCCTCCGTCTCCATCACCACCACAAAAGCCCCAACATGTTATATATCAGGCTCACGTTACGGCGGTAGGTCTGGGGCTGCACTTTTAACTCCTCCCTCATTCAACCCGCCTTCTCTTTCCCATTATCCTCATTCATTGGGGTTCTCTTCTTCGACCATTATCCTCATTCATGTACTCTCTCTCTCTCCTTCGACCATTATCCTCATTCATTAACTCTCTCTCCTTCGACCATTATCCTCATTCTTTGGCTCTCTCTCTTCTTTATCCATTATCCTCATTCGGTGGCTCTTTTTCTTCTTTACCATTAACCTAATTTTTTGGCTCTCTCTCTTCTAAGCCATTATCTTCATTCTTTGGCTCTCTCTCCTTCGACGATTATCCTCATTCTTTGTCTCTCTCTCCTTCGACCATTATCCTCATTCTTTGGCTATCTCTCTCTCCTCTCTATCCATTATCCTCATTCTTTGGCTCTTTCTCTTCTTATAATTAACCTCATTATTTGTCTCTCTCTCCAACCATTATACTAATTCTTTGTCTCTCTCTCCGACCATTATCCTCATTCTTTGGCTCTCTCTCCTTCGACCATTATCCCCATTCTTTGGCTATCTCTCTTCATTCTTTGGCTATCTCTCTCTCCTCTTTATCAATTATTCTCATTCTTTGGCTCATTCTCTTCTTATAATTAACCTCATTATTTGTCTCTCTCTCCGACCATTATACTCATTCTTTAGCTCTCTCTTCTCCGGCCATTATCCTCATTCTTTTGCTCTCTCTCCTTCGACCATTATACTAACTCATTAACTATCTTTTCTCCGGCCTTTATACTAACTCATTAACTATCTCTTCTCCGGCCTTTATGCTCATTCATTAACTATCTTTTCTTCCGACCATTACCTTCATTCTTTGGCTCTCGTTCCTCTTCGAAGGCTTGATAATATATACTGACAGTTTCGAAGTAGTTAATTAACGAGAGCATAATTATTGGAGAAAAGGGGAGAATAGATTGAGAAATAATTATTGGAGAGATGAGAGACATGGGCTTTTTGGGAAAAATAATGAAGGAGAGAGAGAGAGAGAGAGAAAGAGAGAGAGAGTTAGAGTTAGTTAGCATCTATTAAACCTTGTAGGTTTTCAAGAATATATTTTATAAGGTAAATATATAATAGCATGAAAAAAACTGTGTATCAGATAATACAAACTGATTGATTATATGTTGTGTCAACCTCTATATTTAATTATACTATCCTGATGGAAGATTGCTGCATAAAAGTGTATAAATGTAAATAATATGACACACTCTGGGACATAAATCGTGGTCTTGAGCCTTAATAGGCATAACCTCTCCATTCTCTCCAAAGCCATATCCAGGGAATCTCTCTCTCTCTCTCCATACCGTCAGCTGTCCCTCTCCTTTCCACTCAGTAGCCCTCTCTATCATTCCTCAGCCCCCCTCCCGTGATAACATCTTGGACCACTTCTGAGGTTGTGGCATCAGCACTTTTGGGGAGCCTATCTTCTCATTTGGTTTCTCTGCTGTCTCCTACTCTTTATAATATTATCCTTTCTCTCTCTCTCTCTCTATCTCACTCACTCTCTCTCTCTCTCTCTCTCTCTCTCTCTCTCTCGCTGTATTCAAAAGAGAGAGAGAGAGAGAAGTGAAGAGTATATAATTATATTCTCTCCTTCATTTTCGTTCTGTCTGTATGTCTCTCATCTTTTGTTGTCTATCTGTTTGTCTGCATAAGTGTCTGTCTATGTATCTATCTTTAATTTTCGTTCTGCCTGTATGTCTTTCTAACTGTAGGTCATCTGGTGTATCTATATCGTTCTGTCTATATCTACCTGACTATCTGTCTGTCTGTCTGTCTATATGCATATGTGTCTTCTTACATGTCTATATGTTTGCCTGCCTGTCTGGCTATTTGCGTGTCTATCTATCTATCTATCTCTATATTTATCTATCTAACTCTCCATCTACCTATTTATCTATCTGTCTATCTATCTCTGTCCATATGTCTGCCTGCATGTCTATTTGTTTATATATATGCCTACCTGTCTGTCTATTTGCCTGTCTCTCTATCTATCTATCTGTCTATATGTCTGCCTGCACGTCTGTCTGTCTATAAGTATACCTACATTGTTATATATTTTGACTTGCAACCTTATCTATTTATCCATTTCGCCCGGGTTTACTTCACGATCTATCAGCCCATCTATTATTTCTTTATATGTTGAGCGATCCATCCAAGATCTATAGTCATACACGTCTGTCTGTTTATCGTGGATCTATCTGTCTACTCTATCTACCATATCTATCTATCTACTTGGCCATATATCTAAGTCACGACCTATCAGCCCATATATCGCTTGCTTAACCCTTTGAGTACCAGCGACGTGTGTTATATTTCACTCGCGCGATATTTAGACGATACTATGCAGATTAGGAAGGATCTGTGGTAGTTAAAAGGATTGGTTGAGATAGTTTGAAGTCATATTAATACTATAGGTCCTTCCTAAGCTGAATCAAATCGTCTAATAGTTGTCAAATATGATAACAAGGACATCCCTGGTACTCAATGGGTTAATCTATTGATCGATCCATCATTCTAACAGATATCGCATCTATCAATGGTAATGTATCTATCTACAGGTATAGCGGCTAAGCTGTATCTATCTATCTAATGTATATATCTATCTACTGCTTCTATCTACTGTATATATCAATTTATTGCATCTATCTAACTACTGTATATATCAATCTACTATATACAGTATATATCAATGCACATGATTGTATCCGTCTATCTCCTGTTTCTATCTATCTTATGTATCTATCTACTAAACCATGATCTTACGTCACGAACTACCAGCCAATCTATCGCTTTTTTATTTATCTATTGATCAACTTAATTAATGTTTCCTCCCGTGCCCTCGAATAATGGGCAATATTAAATAGTTTGAATTGTTTGTTGTCATTCTTTCTTTGCTCCTGTGCCTTTGTCTTGGTCTTCTTTTCTGGGAGGCTCTTTTATCCCTTCCTTTGTTGCCTTCTTTCCTTCGTATTTATCCATTTATATTTTGTCCCTAATTACAATCGTTTCCCCCCTCCACCCTGTTTGTTTTTTTTGCTTAGTTCTTGTTCGCTTTACTAATATTTTTTCTCCCATTTGTTCTAATCATCTTTTCCCTTATTTACGTGCCTGTTGTTTTTGACTCTTAGGCCTTTCTACATTATACATCGGTTATCCTCTTGTTTATTTATTATGCTTGTTCCGTTTCCCTGTTCGCTTTATTTGCGACCTTTGTACTTCGGCTTAATAATGTTTTCGTTACTTATCTTTGTTGGACTTATTTTTTCGTAATTATTTCCATGGAATTATGCATTATATTGTCTTATTGTTACCTCTACTAGAATTTACCATTCATTTGTGTGTCTTCACTATCATTATGTCTTTCTTCACTATGTAATTCCGGACGATTATTACTCTTCGACTCTGTGTCTAGAGTATTACTTTGGCCTTTATTTTCTTCAGTATGTGTTTTTCCTTTTTTCGCTTTTGCTGTTATTGGTGCCTTTCTACTTTATAATTATTTTTCTTTCCGTTACGTTCTCTGAGGGTGGCCCCTGCCTTAAGTGTATCGTTACTTGCCTCCTGTAACAGCCTTCTTTTGGCCAGTTTACTCTATATATATTAACTGTTGTCCTTTGTACTCTATCTCTCTATCTCTCTCTCGTCTCTCTCTCTCTCTCTCCTCATTCTCTCTTCCTCTCGTTTCTCTCATCGCTTCACATTAGCTGGTCTCTCCATCTTCCTACCGTCCGCCGTGTCTACTTTGTCTGACATTCTTACTTACTCTTTCGCTCTTTTCCTTCCCTTCCTGCCTTTCTTCCTATAATTTATAATTCTCTCACTCTCACTCCTCACTCACGCTCTCCTCACCTCTCTCTGACTGAACGTCCCATCTGCTCCCGCTCTCTCTCTCTCTCTCTCTTATTTGATATGTGTAGGAGATGACCCACATCTTGTTATTTTAGCTACATCCAAAAGATGTTATTAACTTATCAAGAACTCGTGGAATTCAGAGAAATAATCGATATATTTTGTACCCTTTTGCTTCACAGAGGTAATTCTTAATCTTGAGTATAATCATTTTATAATATCCAGAATAAAAGAACAAATACCTGTACGTCATCAGTATGGAAATGGTTAAGGTCGTACACCTCCACTCCTCAATCCCACCCATATGTCAAGGTTACTGAACTCTCCAACTCTCCACAGGACTGTTCGGTCAGGAAGTTTAGGAAACAACCACAACAATGACGGCAACAAGAACAACAGCAACAACAATAACAACATCAACGACAACATCAATAAAAACAACTCTCTACACTCTTTAAGAACGCTCTAGACTCTTACCCTTGGTTCTATGTCTAATCCGTGATGATTCCCTTCTACATTCCCCTCTCCCCTTATAAACTGCCTTCTTTGCTCTTACTTTCCTTGTGTCTATCTCTTTCAATCGAATTACGTCAATTTATGTTTCAGTCTGACTAACGAGTGATGCTTATATCCAGCTTAGGAAACTTATGTAACATTGAAAGTGGTAAAAACCAACTTAACTAAACTGATAACTCCCACAAAGGTTGACTGAACTCCACAAAATCATCTACAGTTAGCCAGAATAATAGGAAACGAAGTACCAACATAGATCCAAGCTACTCAACCCTCCTCTCCCCAGAATGTTACAGCCTCTTACCCTTGGCTATATTGCTAACCCTTTACAATCCCTCTGTACTTTACCTCTCTATTTGTAAGCCCCCTATCTGGTTCTAATCTTACGGATATCAAAATTTTGGTTTTGTTCCTCCCCAGCCCTTCTTAACCCTTTCAGGTCCGCGGGTTGCCGTTTAGTATTCAAAATATAATTCTCTTACTCTCATAATTACCTTTCCAAAATTAATTTTCTGCCCACAACTCGCTTATAGACAACTGTAATTAAACTAAAGGTTTCTAAACATCCCTGATGGTCACAAAGGTTTGAGCGAGTATGATCCCTAAAGGGACCGCGCAGCAAAATCGAGCTCCAAACGTGAACATGAAAGGATTAACTGTTCCATTATCTTTATTTTACTATGTTATTATCGTATATCATTATATATGGTATATTATATTTAGTATTATATTTTAAACTAGCTAGAAATACAATAAAATATAATATAATAAAAACAAATCCCACTCTCACTTCATATTGACTCGTCCCTTTCCTCTATTCACTCTCTCCCTCTCTCTCTCTCTCCCTCTCTGCGCCTTTTGGGGAGATTGTCCTAACGTTTCAGGAAGATTTTTTCAAGGGATTTTCTTGTGAGTGTGTGTACGTGTGTGATACATATGTTAGTGTGTGTGTAAGTATGTGTACAAGTTTGAATGTATATACTTGCAAAAATACGTGTGCGCGTTATTTCTGATACAAATGCACATTTCATACAGGCACAAAAGTCAATTTGTTTCAAAGATAATATAGAATTACACACACATACACCACACAAAATTATATATATATATATATTTATATATATATATATATATATATATAATATTATATGAGAGATAAGAGAGAGAGAGAGAGGAGGAGGAGAGGAGAGAGAGGATGAGGAAGGCCCCGCCGGCCCCCCAGAGAATGAGAGGAGGGCGCGGCCACGACGCCACCCGACCCCAGCCCCCGCCCCCCCCAGAGAGGGAGAAGAGAGGAGATAGAATGAGAAGAGAGAAATAGAAAAGGGGGATTCATGAGATGGAAGGATCAGAGAGGAGACGGGGGAGGAAGGTACGAGAGGACGGAAAAAGGAGAGGGAGGGAGAGGACGGGTGGTGAGAGGGGAGGGTAGGGAAGGGGGGCTTGTAGGAGACGGGGATGAGGTGAAGAGAAGAGGAGGAGGGATTGGAGAGATGAGACAGAGAGAGCGAGAAGATGAGAGAGACGAGAAGGAGAGTAAGAGAGACGAGAGATAGAGAGATAGCAGACAGAAACCTGTCGGAGATTGAGGAAGAGACGAGGACGGAAGAAGAGAGCGGAAGGCGGGAAGAAGAGACAGAGCGCGGAGGCTAGGGAGAGAGAGAGAGAGGGATGGAGTGAGAGGGATCGGCGATAGGACGAGGAGAAGAGCGGGCGAGAGCGAGGAGAGCGAGGAAGCAGATGAGAGCTGGAGAGGACGGAAGGTAGTGGAAGGAGTGAGAGCGACGGAAGGGAGGAAGGATAGCGAGGGAGAGCGAGCGACGAGAGAGCGGCGAGGAGGTCGGACGCGGGGAGGAGGGTGCGGAGGGACGCGCGAGGGCGAGGGAGAGGAGGTGAGAGAGGAGGATGGAGAGATGGGGAGAGGAACGGAAAGAGGAATGCGAGAGAGAGGCCGAGGAGAAAAGGCAAAGTAGACAACCTAAGATACTGACCAAAAATACCATACAATATACTGAACATAAATCCAGAGTACTTGACCCATAATATCACAAGCAAGTAAATGCACATCCGTTTGTTTCCCGGTTAATAATCGTCTATATATTACTAGATAGGGCCCTTCTCTGCTGCACTTGTCTGTATATGCTGTCACAGGAATATGGTCAACCTAAAAGCTCTAAACATAATATTGAGCCATGAGTATTAGGGTCGATATCAACCAATGAATATCATCCAGGCCATAATATACAGATTATAAGTATATAATAACTAATATACTAATAGTATATATATATATGAATATATATTATATATCTATACTACCTGTGAGAGCAAGAGGGAGAGAGAGAGAGAGAGATCCTGATCACAGACTACCCCAACATTATGCGACTGTCTGCCGCTTCAGGGCAATTTATGAGAGAAATGAAGAGAAAGGTGGAGGTGAGGGCACAATGGAGATAGATAAATAGTAAAAGAGATAGATAGATAGATAAATAAATAGATAGTTATATAGATAAAAAGATAGAATGATAAATAGATAATTAAGTTATAATAGATACAGTATCAGCTATACTATATAAAAATTTATATATTATACCGGGGTATATATATATTATATATATAGTAGGATTATATATAGAGAGAGAGAGAGACGAGAGAGAAAATCAGTAGTTAAGAATGGGAATGGAAGGTGAGGAATGATTCGAACTAAGCGAAAGGGTTTGGTAGAGGTAGCAGAGGGTTTATTAAGGGGTCTTAAACAATGGTTGAAAGAGGATAGTGTGATCATTTTGGAAATCTTACACTTAAATAAATTCATAGGCACGTATATATAGGCCATTGAAAATAATGTCTGGAACGAAAAACTCTGCCAAACCTATATGGATAATATAATAAATTACGTCAAAAAAAAACTATTAGTAACCTAGTTGTGAATCAAATACATTTGACAATGACCATGGGATATCCTGTCAGTCTTAAAAATATAACCCAAAAAAACGACATCAATAATTCTGTATTCATTAATCATCCATTCCCCCTCGCTCCTGCTTCTCTCTATCACACTCTCTGCCTATCTCTGTCTCTCCTCTTATCGCTCTCTCTCTCTCTCTGTTCACCTCTCTCTCTATCAAATGTAGGAATATTTGCAAACCCCGCATTGAATATCACTCACGAAAATGTGCATTTGCCTGACATTTGTATTATCTATCTTTAGAATCTTTCTCATTATCTGTCTATATTTATCTCTCCCTTTCCCTTCTCCCCCCGACCCTTTATCTATTCTTTCTATCTACCTATCTATCTTTCCATTTATCTATCTATTCCAGCCTATGTCCTATCAAGTGTAGGAATATTGCAGCCACCTCGTATTGAAAATATCCTGACATCGAGGATTTGCATTGTCTGGCACTTCTCGGTGATTCCCTGGATGCGGATATACGCGGACGTCGTATGAATTTTGACCGTTTTTTTAATTTCATTCATCAGTTATAATCATCTCGGCCGACATTGACCTTTGGGACGCCTGAAGTAATTTCATTCGATCATGGATTCATTATTGGACCGTTCACGTTGGGATATTGAATGAATATATATATATAATATATATTTATATAGATATTATATATATATATCTACCTATATATATATATTTACATCTTTCTATATATAATATAGACCTTATATTGTTCTATATATAATTGGCCATTAACTATTTTCAGAACCAGAATTGTGATGGAAATGTTGTTTTTATAAAAGTGTAAATATTGTTCCATATATTTGTATTTTCTATGATTACAACTTGATTTTGACCCTTTGAATAATACGACGGATGCCACCCCCATTTCTTCACTTTATTCTGGCTATCATTAGAAGATGTTTTAATGCATATTAGAAAGGACCGTCTAGGAGTCACAACGGGGTCAAAACCCACACTCAATTATGCATCTTTATGCCCCATAGATTCTGTCCTAAGCTGTATGGAAATCGTTCCAATGGTTAGCCTGAATATGCAGTTAAAAGGCGTCACTCATCCTCAAAGGGATTATTACTCTCCTCATTTTATATATTGTTTTATATGTTTTTTTAGTTTCCTTCCTAGACCACCATACAAACTTAAATAAAAAAACCATCCATTTAGGATCCCCCCTACTTATATTAATGTTGTACATTTTCAGCATAGGGAACAAAATGTACCGGTTCGAAGGTCGCTTCCTGATCCAAAATTACAGGCTCACTATCGTTTCACTCACAGGAATTTAAAAATTGACACCTAAATAGCACGAAAGGTCTTAATATTGACAAAGAAATGGGGCGAAAGCTCTGAAAATCGACAAACTAATGGGGCAAACATCTTAATAATTTTGAACTAATATGGCTAAGGATTATGATTATGGTCCAGAAAAGCGACCCATCTCCCCTTAACATCGGTATGGAGCGGGGCCTGTATAATTATTGCAGGTAAGGATATTACCCCGCCTTCCGCTTTGCTTCACAACTTTCACTGGCGCCGGAAAATTGCAAGACAGGAAAACTCTGAATTCCCTTGCAGCTCATGAAATAGGCTCGTAAAATAACAAAATAAACACAGAATTCAAATGCAAGATTTAATTAGGGGTGATATGGACAAAAATTGAATGGCTGAAGAAAGAGTGTTACAATGCAAGCATGAAAATGTTTCTACATTTAGGTGTTGACGTGGCATGCTACCCAGAAGATTGTGTGATGCGGGGAATCATTGTTTTGTGGTGTGAACATTCAATGGACGCACCGAGATAATTGACCACTTGTGAGCTTCGGGCTACAAGGAAGTTGCAGCAATAAACATCAATACAAAGTAGAGATACAATCTTTGTTAAGGGGGAGGTAGTCGCTTTTTCTGGACCCCTTTCTCCCTTCTGTTTAGCCCCATTAGTTTTAAGATTTTAAGATGCTTGCTCCATTTTTTTTTTTTTTAATTTTAAGACCTTCCGCCCTATTTCCTTGTCAATATTAAGACCTTTCGTACTCTTTATGTGTCAATTGTATTCCTGGCGAACGATAGTGAGCCTGTAATTTTGGAAGAACTGGCATTCGGCCGGGACATTTTTCTACCGAAAAATTTACAAATTAATCTAGAAGGGGGATCTAATGGATGTTTTTCAAGTTTGATGGAGGTCTAGGGAGGCAACTAGAAATGATTAAATATATACATGAAAAAATCGACCAAAAAGTGAACCATCTCCCCTTAAGCGCTCAATGGTAACATAAATCAAAGTCAACAATAATATCCATCCATCATAAATTATGCTCACATAGCCTATATAAACAAAAATGTCATACACTATGTAGCTTCTCCATTTTCAATTTAATCTGGCTAACATTAGATGATTTTACTCAGTTTCGGAATGTCCTCTAGTAATGAAGAGGGTTATATTTAAAGTCGATCTCAATTAACCCTCGAACTTCCAAAATTCCTTCCCAAACTAAAATAACATCATCTGCTGGTAGCCAGAATAGGCTACAAGGAAGAGATGCGTTCTCAAATACTGAAGGGGTTGAGGAGGGATGGGTCATTTATTGGTCTATTTTTCTATTTATGTAACATTTATTTAGTTTCCTCCCTAGACCTTCATCACACTTAAAATATAAACCCCAGGAGCCCCCTTCAAGATATATTTGTACATTTTTCGGGGCCGGTCCCTCCTGAATTTGCAGGGAAACATCGACACCTAAATGACACAAACAGTTTTAATACTAACACAGAGAAGGGGCGAAAGGTCTTAAAATCGCCAATCTAATGGGGCTAAGCATGAGGAAGAAGAGGGGCCAGACAATCGACCCCATCCCTTCCTTAATAATTTCGGGGGTGATATATTAATGTTAATTGAAGAAGGTGTCGGCTATTGGAGAGCGATAATTTCCATGTGAGGTCTTATTTGCGTCTCCCCTAGTTATGTTTGATATCCACGAACTCCTGCCACTCTCCCTTTACATCTTTTTTGAGAGGTTCCGGGATTGGCTACCAAGGCAATCAAGGTTCTACAAATACGAGTTGGCATGCATTCTTCTTAAATGAGCAAAATGAATGAAACTTAGGAATATATATATATATATATATATATATATATATATATATATATATATATATATATATATATATAGTACAATCTCCCCATGAAAACAATAAGCTATCAATTGGTTCTGGTCATCTCACGCCACGCGCCACCAGGTACAGTCACACACAACAAATCTAGTATGTTATTTAATTTTAAATTTTCACAAATTCAGCCTTCTGGATTAACGTATGCATGTATAAAGCTTTACATAAAAATCACACACATATATATATATATATATATATACCGGTATATATATATATTATTAGTACATACTAAACTACAATAACTAATCAGCCTACATTTATATATACACTGACATAACGAAATCAAATATGAGAGGCCCGCAAGTTTTACGAGTGACTGTACATTCGATCAGCTTGCTCGACCATTATCCTACAGTCCCTATTTTCAATCTCCAGGCCCGGATCAACATGCCACATGGGATTGGTCCACTCCTAACCAGTGACGTTAGGGAGAAAGAGAGAGAGAGAGAGGGGGGGGGGGGGATTGTTATTGGTGGATAGGTATTTAGGTCAGGTCACGGAGA
Source organism: Paralithodes platypus (assembly GCA_032716605.1). Taxonomy (NCBI): domain Eukaryota; kingdom Metazoa; phylum Arthropoda; class Malacostraca; order Decapoda; family Lithodidae; genus Paralithodes; species Paralithodes platypus. The sequence continues at coordinate 38,763,459 of CM064527.1, read as the reverse complement.
TGGGATGGGATGGAAGGATAGATGGATGGTGGAAGATGTATGGACTACGTCGGAAAAGGATAGATAAATGATTGTATGGATAAGTGTTGTTGGATGGATATTAAAGGGGAATATGTATTTCGGGGCGGTCACAAAGAAGGGGTGGATGGATGGATATATGGATGGATAGACGGATGGATGATGGATGAAGAGATTATATGGTAAAACGAAAACAAAAAAACTACATGTATTTAGAAATTAATTCAGCCTTCTGTATAGTAAAGTAATTTTCAATTAATGTTGGAGTAATTTCAAGTATAGCAATACCACAGATAATTAAAAGTTAATACGAAAAGGGACACAACCATCATCAAAAAGCCAATTAGTCTGACAGGCGACATATTGTTTTTATTTGAATATATATTTGTAGTTTATCCTTATATTCGGCGGATGTGAGAGAGAGTATGTTGTGTAGTCTGCAACACAATATCAAAATTACCGAGGCAAAACATGTGTTCAGACATTTTTGTCTATATTAACCTGGCAAAATATACTGCAATTTGGCAAAATTCCCTGAGGCAAAAATTGTTTTGTTCACTAGACTGTGTACCTTGTATTTATATATACTATATGTGTGTTTGTTTATTTATGTATGCCATGTGTGTGTGTGTGTGTGTGTCTAGGTGATGATATGTGTTATTATATGTGAGCGTGGGTGTAGTTGTATGTATGTGGGTATAATATAATGTGTGTATATATATAAATACAGTATATATATATATATTCTGACATACGGAGCCCTGTATGTTAATTTAAGAGTTAGAATTAGAGTTGAAGGAGCCCACTACCCAAAACGGTGAAGCAGACTAGCGAACGAGCGAGTGGGCAAACCATCTCGCCCCATACCAGCTCGCCCCATACCTCGATGACCGATGCTATGACGTATGATCGACGCCAGGAGCTGTGAGTGGACGACACACCTGTTATGTGATTCGAGGAGCTATGATTGGAGCGCGCACCATCACTCGCCTCCTGATTCGTTCCTACACCATCATTGTTTGGTATATAAGACCCGAGTTGTGGGCATTCAAATCAGTCTCATTTGGAGTTGGGGAAGGTGAACTTGCAGCTGGAGGAAGACGGGGTGAAGTATTATAATGGGATTGTGACTGTCAGTCAGATTATATAAATGTGTGTTAAGTGTGTTCGGTGTAAAACACTTATGTTATGTTGGTTAGTGAGATATGTGATTGGGAATTAACCGTGACACTACTATTATGTGTTTAACTATTTGATTGCGAATTATCGTTAACGCTACTATTATGTGTTTAACTATTTGATTGCGAATTAACGTTAACGCTACTATTATGTGCTTAACTATTTTAGTTGCCTAACTTGTGGACTAAAGCAACTCTTTAAGTAATTGGGTTATGATGAAAGTAATACTATTGTTTTATATTAATACTTACGAGTTCTTTCATTTTCTTTGAATTAAGCTTACATTGCTTAATGGTGCTTAGTACGGTGATGCTATTGTCTCGTATTAGTAATATCGCTTTAGACTAACATGGCTGTGTTAATATTACTTCTAGTGATTTTCTAAGCTGAAGAAAATTCTTTTGCTTCAAAATATTATATTTTGCTTTTCATATTATTTGAGTGAGACCTGAATCGAATCTATGAAACGATCCTGTAACTTTATTTACTCATAATCAAACCTCAATGTTACGTGGTTAAGAAATAAATTTAACTAATTATTAAATATATATCTAACTTTTTATGTGACTTTGATATTACTCCTGATGATAATAATAATATAATACTATTAACGTAAGACAAGAACCAAGAATAATTACATTAAATATAAATAAAAGGACATAAGAAAACTATCTATTCATTTCAAAAAGGATAAGAGACAGAAATATTCTTACTTTAATATTTATCTTTCAAGACTTTTTATAAAATTAATAGTCCTTCTTTAGCTATAACTTATTCGGTTCATAACCATAGCCTACTAAGCTTCGGTTAAATAATAATTCTTTATAAATACTACATGACTTTAATTAGTTTCAGTATTTTTCATAATTAAAGAGTATCAGTCAATAAAGGATACTAAGTCCTAAGATCCAAAAGGAAAGGAAGCAACAACAGGAAATTATTTTATTAGATTTTACTTTTGTTTTGCCTTCAGCTGACTGATACCTTAATATATATCTCTGTGCTATCTAGATTCATCAAGTTAACCACTTGAGGATCAAGATACGTAACAGAAGAGTGGCGACCTTGCCAGGATTCGTTTCATACAGTTTCACTCAGTTTCATTAACGTTTCACTACTTAACAATCAAATATTAATCATGCCGCAACTAATTAATAACGAAGATGCTCGAGTTTTCATAGAATCAGAACCCACAGCCCCTGATATTGACTGTCTGTCAAAATCCGAACTGAAAGTGCTTGCCTCACATCTCCAATTAACTGTCTCAAACATGTCCAAAGTAGAGGTGGCTCAGACCATAAAAACCCACCTGTTCCCTGTAGAAGGCGGGGAGGGTGACGGAGCAGTTGGTGGGATCCCGAGTAAACGGAGCCAACTTGATCAACAATTGCCACCTGGTTTGACCGCTGATCAAATATACGAACTAGAACAAGCCAAACTAAAAATAGAACTAGCCAAAGAAGCCAGCATAAAAGCCAAAGCAACGACCGAACAAGCCAACGCAAATATAGAACTAGCCAGAATAAATGCCGAACAAGCCAGAGCAAATATCGAGGAAGCCAGAATAAAGACCGAACATTATCAATATCAATATCAAACGGCTCAACTAAATGTCAATACAAATGCTCCCGTAATTGCTCCCCCTCTGGGATTGACTATGACTAGTGTCATTCCACCTTTCACTGAGGATAATGTGCAAGATTTCTTTGTTTTGTTTGAGGAAGTTGCTGGAGGTATGAAGTGGACAAGAGATCAATGGCCTTTTATGTTACAAACTGTTTTGACAGGGCAGGCTCGAGCCACGTATTTGTCAGAAGTAGCAGAAGTTAGGCAGGATTATGACAATCTCAAAGAAGCTATCCTAAAAACCTATCAATTGCAGCCTGAGGCTTACAGGCAATCTTTCCGTAAAAACCAGAAGAAAGTAGAAGAAACCCATAAGGTATTTGCCAGGACCATGACTAAAACTTTCAATCATTGAGTCAAGAGTAAGAAAGTCACAAGCTACAACGATCTGAAGGAGTTGGTCCTGTTAGAAAATTTCCTATGGAAAAATTGATTCTTCTGTATCCTATCACTTAAAGGGGAAAAAGGTAGATTGTCTTGCCGACGCCGCTGACATGGCTGACACATACGTGCTCAACAACAAATTTCGTGGAAAGAAAGCCCTACGATAATTCTAGTTCTAATTTTAAGTATCCCAATCACAAATCTGACCGACCCAGTCACAAGCCTATAACGTCTTCCCCAGCTAGCCAAAATAGAATTGTTCCCCCAACTAAAAATGCGACTCAGGGCAATGGTAACAGAGGTGGGCCCCAAACTAATAGTAATGCTCAAAGAGGGAACTTTCCCGTATCCCCTAAAGTATGTACTTTTTGTGGCATGAGAGGCCACCTAGCTTATCAGTGCTGGGCCAAGGAAAAAACCGAGAGATCGGGGCAGACAGTTGCCGCCGTATCTCAAATTCCATGTGTGCCTTAATGCAGGGCTCCCGACAGGAGTACCTAGCACCAAATGTTCCTTTAATGCAGGACTCCCGACAGAAGGAGTACCTAGCACCAAAAGTTCCTTTAATGCAGGACTCTCGACAGAAGGAGTACCTAGCAGCTAACGTAAATCATCTAGACAGGGGTGTAGTAGCATGTGTGGTGCAACCCACAAGGGTTTAAACCAATAATAATTTCACCATCAGTGCAGGACAGTTACCGTCCCTTTATTTCATCTGGCAACGTGAGATTAAATGGTTGCTTGCATGAGGTAAAAATTCTGAGAGACACAGGTTCTACTAGCACCCTCATGGTGAATCCTTACACTGAGTGCCCACCTGGCGAACCAGTTGTAATGAGAGGTGCTGGAGGCCAGTTTTATGCATACTTGGTAAAAGGCGAAATTGAATGTGAGTTACTACAGGGTGAGGCCACCATAGCTTTGTGTAGGTCCCAAGATATCCCTGTGCCTGGGGTAACACTCCTTTTGGGGAATGATGTAGCAGGTGAGAAGGTCCGACCAGACCCCATTTTGTCACTTTCCCCTGTTAACGAGCCACTAACCGGTGAGCTCGACAAGGAGATGCCAACTGTTTTCCCCTGTGTGTGCTGACAAACTTTCAATGTCCTCGAGTAGCAGTTCCCTCAGACAGAAATGTACCGAATGTAAGAGTTGATGAAAGGGATGATGAGAGTGTGAATGATGCTCCAACTGTGCCTGATGATGTGACTGAGGTGGATTTATCTGACACCTTTATGGCTCATCTTGACCCTAATGATGACCATGAAACCCCTCCAAATTGTCCTAGCGGCCTGGTAGAGTTACAGAGATGATCGTGAATGCAAGGAGTTAGCTGCCAGGTCCGTGAGTGAAGAGGAATGTGAGAAGGAGGGTGGTGAATGTTTCTACCTCAAAGGAGGAGTATTGTGGCGAAGATGGAGACCGCCACACAGACCAATCGATGACGGGGCTTGGGACGTCCATCAAGTAGTAGTCCCCAAACCTTGTCGTAAAGATATCATGGAAATGGCACATTGTATACCATTGGCAGGACACCTAGGTGTGAGAAAAACTCTAGACAGAATCAGATCCCACTTTTACTGGCCAGGAATGCGTGCAGATGTAGTGGAGTGTTTGTAGAGTGTGTCACACTTGCCAGATGACAGGAAAACCCAATCAGAAGGTGCCTGTACATCCTCTGGTGCCCTTGCCCGTTTTCGAGAATCCTTTTACTCGGGTGGTAGTGGACATTGTAGGCCCATTGCCTAAGACTTCCCAAGGTAACATTTATTTATTAACTATCATGGACATGACAACTCGCTACCCAGAGGCTATACCCTTAAGGACTACCTCTGCTCCAACTGTAATCAAGGAACTGCTCAAATTTTTCACCAGAATGGGTTTCCCCCATGAGGTGCAAAGTGATCAAGGAACTAATTTTACCTCTAACATTTTCCAGCAGTCCCTGAAGGAGTTGGGTATCGAGCATGTAAAGTCTAGCACCTACCACCCAGAGAGTCCAGGGGTTCTCGAACGATATCATCAGACATTAAAGGGAATGTTACGTAAGTATTGTACAGAGACCGGAGTTGAGTGGGATAAGGGGGTACCTTTTCTTTTATTTGCTACTCGTGAGGTTCCAACTGAATCCCTGGGTTTTTCCCCTAATGAGCTAGTTTTCGGTCACCAGGTAAGAGGTCCTTTGCAACTATTGCAGGATAGCCTAGTTGGCCAGGAGGGGAACCAAAACCTCCTCAAGTATGTTTCAGATTTCAAAACCCGGCCGAGATCCTCATGCGAGTTTGCCGCTCAAAACTTGACAGTGGCTAAAAGCTCCATGAAGAAATGGTATGACAGAAAAGCCCGTGAGAGGGAGTTTAAGCCCGGTGATGAGGTTTTGGTCCTGCTCCCCCTTTTTGGCCAACCTTTATCTGCCAAGTTCAGGGGCCCATATAAGATCATTCGGAGGGTGAGCATTACCGATTATCTAGTAACTACCCCAGACAGGAGAAAGCCCACGCAAGTATTCCATATAAAAATGTTGAAGCCCTACCATAGGTCCCCTGATTCCTCTCCTCCAGATTCTCCCACTGTGGCAGTGAATGTCAGGACCTGTGAACAGCCTGGTGCGGACAAAGTCTTCAGTTCTCTTACTGACCCGCAACAGACTGTTCCAGAGCCTGAAGGTATCCATGCAGACTTTGACTTGTCATGTAGCCTATCCAACTTTCAGTATAATTCAGTGGCTTTGAGGGAATTACCATCTAAACTATGTCATCTTCCCTCTGATCAAGCGAACCAACTAATCTCTGTTTTATCTCAGTCTCCCAGTGTGTTCCGTGATACTCCAGGGCTCACTTCTTTGGCCGTGCACGACATCGACGTAGGGGATGCAACTCCCATTAAACTATCCCCCTACCGTGTCTCGCCACAACGCAGGAGTATACTGCAGGTCGAGCTTGACTTAATTTTTTCAAACCAGCTGATCACAAGGGCCTTAAGCCAGTGGAGTAGTCCGGTCATACTTGTGTCAAAGCCAGACGGGAGCCATAGGTTTTGTAGGGTCTATAGGCAAGTCAATGCTGTCACAAAGAACGATACCTACCCACTGCCACGGATCAAAGATTGCATTTACCAGGTTGGCCTCATGCAGCAGTAAGTATAATTTAATGAGAGGATTTTGGCAATTAGCTCTCCCTTGTAGCGAGGTAAATATCATGCTTTTGTAGTGCGCTTTTAAGCCTTCAGCTGTGAGATGCCTTGCAGTTCGAATAACGCTCCAGCTACGTTCCGGCTATGTTCTGATGTGGTACCTGGAGACGTTGCCTACTTTGGGTGATATCCTTATTATATCCTCATTATAATCTTGCTGTTGCCAATCTGGTGGTGAATCTATTTATGTATTATGTTTAATATTATGTACTATACTCCTTAAACTCTTTTCTAGGGGGGAGGTCTGACATACGGAGCCCTGTATGTTAATTTAAGAGTTAGAATTAGAGTTGAAGGAGCCCACTACCCAAAACGGTGAAGCAGACTAGCGAACGAGCGAGTGGGCAAACCATCTCGCCCCATACCAGCTCGCCCCATACCTCGATGACCGATGCTATGACGTATGATCGACGCCAGGAGCTGTGAGTGGACGACACACCTGTTATGTGATTCGAGGAGCTATGATTGGAGCGCGCACCATCACTCGCCTCCTGATTCGTTCCTACACCATCATTGTTTGGTATATAAGACCCGAGTTGTGGGCATTCAAATCAGTCTCATTTGGAGTTGGGGAAGGTGAACTTGCAGCTGGAGGAAGACGGGGTGAAGTATTATAATGGGATTGTGAGTGTCAGTCAGATTATATAAATGTGTGTTAAGTGTGTTCGGTGTAAACACTTATGTTATGTTGGTTAGTGAGATATGTGATTGGGAATTAACATGAACACTACTATTATGTGTTTAACTATTTGATTGCGAATTATCGTTAACGCTACTATTATGTGTTTAACTATTTGATTGCGAATTAACGTTAACGCTACTATTATGTGCTTAACTATTTAGTTGCCTAACTTGTGGACAAAAGCAACTCTTAAGTAATTGGGTTATGATGAAAGTAATACTATTGTTTTATATTAATACTTACGAGTTCTTTCATTTTCTTTGAATTAAGCTTACATTGCTTAATGGTGCTTAGTACGGTGATGCTATTGTCTCGTATTAGTAATATCGCCTTAGACTAACATGGCTGTGTTAATATTACTTCTAGTGATTTTCTAAGCTGAAGAAAATTCTTTTGCTTCAAAATATTATATTTTGCTTTTCATATTATTTGAGTGAGACCTGAATCGAATCTATGAAACGATCCTGTAACTTTATTTACTCATAATCAAACCTCAATGTTACGTGGTTAAGAAATAAATTTAACTAATTATTAAATATATATCTAACTTTTTATGTGACTTTGATATTACTCCTGATGATAATAATAATATAATACTATTAACGTAAGACAAGAACCAAGAATAATTACATTAAATATAAATAAAAGGACATAAGAAAACTATCTATTAATTTCAAAAAGGATAAGAGACAGAAATATTCTTACTTTAATATTTATCTTTCAAGACTTTTTATAAAATTAATAGTCCTTCTTTAGCTATAACTTATTCGGTTCATAACCATAGCCTACTAAGCTTCGGTTAAATAATAATTCTTTATAAATACTACATGACTTTAATTAGTTTCAGTATTTTTCATAATTAAAGAGTATCAGCCAATAAAGGATACTAAGTCCTAAGATCCAAAAGGAAAGGAAGCAACAACAGGAAATTATTTTATTAGATTTTACTTTTGTTTTGCCTTCAGCTGACTGATACCTTAATATATATCTCTGTGCTATCTAGATTCATCAAGTTAACCACTTGAGGATCAAGATACGTAACAATATATATATATATATATATATATATATATATATATATATATATATATTATTAATTTGATTTTGTTTTCCGGGTTGGTGACGCGTTTCACTGGACAACCAGCATTATCAAGTAAGGAAGGAATGATATAAAAGGTAAACAGGAAGGGTATATATAGAGGGTGGAGGATCAGAGGAGGCGGAAAACATGGGGCAAAAGTCTGCTATTGGTGGAAGGGTAAACTAGGAGAGAGAAAGGGGGTAACCGCTTCACGCATGCGCACTGGATGCGGGATGGTGGTCGGTAGGTGGGGTCGAAGCTGATTGGCTGCGTGTCGAGGGGCGTGGCCTAAATTGTGTGGCGCCTGCAGAAGACGAAGCTGAAGGAGGTAGCGCGGGGGGCTGCACCAAGGGCACCGGGGGGCGAGGAGGGGTGTTAGGTCCTGTAGGGTAGTGCCTTTTGGCAGAAGGAAGGATCTGAAGGTCCAGAGTTTGGTTGTTGATGTTGGGATGTAAGGCTTGGATATATAAAGCTTCGAGTATAGGTAATCTCCTTGGGTCACTTTCTTTATCGAGTATGGTGGTGTGTTTCTCTAACTCGTTGCGTGTGAGGTGAGGGTGGTTAGGGGTGAGATAGTGGTCTTTGATGGCTCCAGCCTGAAGGTGAAGAGTGAAGAGATCTAGTGACCCTTCTAGGCTGCTTGTCCTCCAAAACACTGAGGATCAAGTGTCCAAACAGTGGTTTAGAGTGGGTAAGGGAACATTGGAAAGGGAACTACTGCCCTGGAACTAATGTCCGTTGCAGGATTGGGAAGTTAGTAGGGGACAGATGCGTTAGTAACTGACGGGAGGATAAAATATAGTTATTCATTTACAAACGCAGTCAGTCGCGGGTTTGATGCGAGATATTTGTCTAGGCGAAGTTTAAATGAATCAACGGTGCTGCAGTCTATAACATCTCATCTCGGGGAATGCCCATTCCATAAGTTGACAACTCGATTGAAGAAGACATTTTTAGCTTCGTGCGAGTTAAAAGATTTACCAATAATTTTGCACCCGTTTCCCCGCGTGTAATTAGATTGGTCGATAGTGAAGTACTTACTACTGTTCATATTGTCGATGCCTTTGATGATTTTGAACACTTGAATTAAGTAGTCGCCTCTTAATCTGCGCTGGGTTAAAGAAAATAGATTTAATTCTCTAAGACGCTCCTCATATGGTTTGTTCTTTAGGCTAGGTATAATTTTGGTAACTCTACGTTGAACTCGTTCTAGCTTGTCTATATCTTTTTGGTAATAAGGGCACCAGGATTGAACGCAGTATTCCAGAAGAGGGCGAGCTACTGAATTGTAAAGGGTTAGGATAACGTCTTTGGATTTATGCTCAAATGACCTTCCTATAAAGCCAATTATGTTGTTTGCCTTCTTAACAACTTCTGAACATTATTGACTCAGTTTTAGGTTACTGGATATTGTTACTCCCAGATCGGTTTCTCTGTTTACATTCTTAAGCTGAATGCCATTCATCAAATAGTTTGCTTTCTCATTTTGGTATCCGATATGTAGTACTTTACATTTATCCGCATTGAAACTCATTTGCCAAATTTGGGCCCAACATGACAACTTATCTAGATTGTGTTGCATATCGTCTACTTGTTCTTTTGAGAGCACGCTATTTGCAATTTTCGTATCGTCAGCAAATTTTGAGATTGTACAGGTGAGACCCTCATCTATGTCGTTGATGTAAATTAGAAAGATAATTGGTCCTAGTACCGATCCCTGGGGTACCCCGCTACTTACATTGGTCCATTTAGATGCCTTACCGTTTATGACTACTCTTTGCTTTCTGTCGCTGAGCCAATTTTCTATGCATTTCACCACACCGTCTTGTATTCCATGCGCTTTTAGTTTTAGCAGTAAACGTTTGTGGGGAACTTTGTCAAAGGCCTTTTAAAAATCAAGGTATATAATATCTACAGCTTTACTCTTATCGTAGAGGTTGAGGATATCGTGGAAGAAGTCTAAAAGGTTTGTTAAACAGGAACGTTTTTTACGAAAGCCGTGTTGAGTGTCTTTAAGTATGTTATTTTCCACTAAGTGATTTACGAGTCTGTCCCTTATGAGTGTTTCTAGCATTTTACATACAACTGAGGTTAAGCTAATTGGACGATAGTTACTTGGGTAGGGATTTGCTGCCTTTTTTAATATCGGTGTTACGTTGGCTAGCTTCCACTGATCAGGCATAGTTCCAAACTGCAAGGATTTATTGAATAACAATGTCAGTGGTTTAGAGAGCTCATCCTTAGCTTCCTTTAGGACTCTACGGGAGATTGTATCAGGTCCAGGCGTTTTATTTACCTTGAGTTTATCTAAACAATTCAATACTTCTCTCTCTGTAACGGTGATATTGCTTAGAGCATCTGAATTATCAATCTGAATCGGCGATGGTGTAGGGATATCACGGAGGTCTTCCGTTGTAAAAACTGATGCAAAGAAGGTATTGAGGGCATTACTCATTTGTACTTCGTCTATGGTGTATTCTCCATTTTCATCGACTAACGGTCCAACAGTTGAAGTAACTACTTTTTTCTTTCTGATATAACTATAGAATTCTTTCGGGTTTGTTTTACTTTGATTCGCAACATGTAACTCCAGGGTCTTTTTACTATACTTAATTAACTTTTTGGCTTTGCGTCGTAGCTCTACAAACTTCACCCGTTCTTCGTCATTTTGTAAGGATTTTAATCTATCATTAGCAAACTTTTTAGCAAGCAGACAGTTTGAAATATCTTTATTCCACCATTTGGGCTTATTATTATGGCCTGTACGCCGTATTTTCGATGGTATGCAGTCCTGCACTGCTTTTAGGTAAGTGGTTTCGAATAATTCCCAAGATGTATTTATGTCGTTATTGTTAATTAAAAAGCTCCAGTCAGTTTCTTTAAACATAGCTCTAAGTTTATGAAAGTTTGCTTTCCTGAAATTAGGGACTTTTTCGATGCTGCTATTTGATTCGTTACTAGCAAAACTTTAAAGTGAAAGTTATTGAACGATGGTCGCTGTTACAGAATTCATCACCAACATTCAAATTCTCTATTAATTCTTCTTTTGTTGCAAGTACAAGGTCAAGAACGTTATTACCACGGGTCGGCGATCGAACAAATTGATAGAGTGAACTCTCTTGCAAGTTTGCATACAAGTCATGTTCGGAGTGTGAAGTAAAAGTATCGCTCCACTTGGTCACAGGTAAATTAAAGTCGCCGAAAAATACGGTATCTTGTGAGTTACTTACATCTGCAATTTGTTCATAAATTTCTCGGTCAGTTTGCACTGATTGAGCTGGAGGTCTGTATAATAATGCAAGTATTATTTTTGTACCTTTATTATTCTTTATTAGCACAAAAGATGTGTCGACGTTCACAATTTGAGGTTTTGACAAGAGGATCGGGTTAAGACTTTCTTTGATATAAAATAAAACGCCACGTTCATTTTTATTTATTCGGCTGTTCTCAAACATTTCATAACCGGGAAGTGAATACTCTGCTAAAAAGTCTCTATCTTCTGTATTGAGCCAAGATTCTGTTATGCCAATCACATCATAATTTTCTGTAAACACTAGTTCCTCTAAATCTGAAAATTTATTGCGTATGCTACGAGCGTTTGCATAGAAAACCTTTAAAGTTACGGTTTTAGAATTCACAGAACGTTCTTTAATCAAATTTTTGGTTCTGGTCGGATCTACATTTACATTCATGGCTGTCCTCGGTCCTCGGTTGTTATCCCTGGCGGTTTTGAATTTGGGTCGTGTTGGTGGAGCTTTATCCAAATTCGCGGTTCTTGACGGATTAGCATTTAATTCCTTTGCAGGTTGCCATCCTCACTGTCTTCGGTCCTCCTTCCTGGTTGTCCTGTGCTGAGTCGATTTCTTCTCCGAAAATGCTTCACCGCATCGTTGAGAAGACGCCCAAAACGTGCTGCTCCCACCTGGTTCAGATGAACTCCATCGTCCGAAAACAAATAGTCATCGTAGTAGAAATTGTCCCAGGTGTCGACGAATCCCACGTTCTCCTTCCTGCAGAGGTTTGCTAGACAACGATTTGTGCTGGTGGCTATGTTGTAAAATCGGCTCTCTACACCGAGCCGGGGGACGATTCCTCAGACGATGATCCTTGATGACTTCTCCTTAAACGACTTGATCAGCTGATGGTACTTTAAAAGCAAATCTTCCGACCGGGTTTGCTGTACATCGTTGGATCCAACGTGGATGACGTACATTGTATTAGCAGGGGCCAGCTTTGATACTTCGTCAACTGCAGCAACTACGTCGTCCACACCACCACCAGGGATACAAAAACGTGTACGCATGTACACGAGAATAATAGTGTGATTATGAATGTGTATGAATGTGTAGCTATATATGCGTGTGTATGTGTACCTGTCACCATTAAGGCCGGGTTCTGATGGCACACTTACATTACTTAAGGGGAGATTCTACTCGAGGGAAATTTTTCTGGACCCCTTTCTCCCTCATGTTCAATCCCATTGCTTTTAAGATTTTAAGATGCTTGCCCCTGTATTTCGGCGAACTTAAGAATGGTCGCCCCATTTCTGTCAATGTTAAGAACTTTCGTGCCATTTAGGTGTCGATTTTTTCATGGCGAGCGATATCGAACCCGTAATTTAAGAGGAACCGGCTTTCGACCATGACATTTGCTCTACCGAAAATTGTACACATTTATCTTGAAAGCGGATCTAGGGGGTGTAATTTTAAGCTTGCTGGAGGTCTAAGGAACAAACTAAAAGCCTCCCCTTAACAGTTAAAACTCTCATCATGTTGGTATGCTTGTGAAAATTATAAGTGTATGTATCGTATGTCAGTGTTTTTATGTATGTACTGTATATGCCACGTGTAGGTACGTGTACGCGCGCGTATGTGCGCCTGTCACCAACAAGCAATGGGTCTGGTGGCTCATTTACACCACTTAACACTTGAAAGCCTCATTATATGCCGCAGGTGTTGATAAAGGGGGGGGGGGGGGGGGGGGGGGGCATAAGGGGATGGGGGTGCGGGAACCATATGGGATGAGCGTGCAGGAGGGGTCAGGGAGTAGGGATGTGTTGTGGGTCGAAGGGGATAGGTTGGGGTTGAGGTAAGGGTGAAGGCAGCGGGGTGAAAGGGTGTTGGGAAGAGACAAGGTGGGAGGAGGGGGGGGGGGGAGAGAGGACGAAGGAGGTAGGGTGAGGTCGAGAGTGAGAGTGTTGGGGATACGGTGAGGGGTGGAAAGGGGTAGAGGAAGGAGCTAACGAGGAAGGTTGGGTATAATTACACTAAATACAAGGCCATTACCTCACCACTCCGTCACCCCCTCCCAACATCCTCCCTTCCTCCTCACACCACTCGAGATATAAACTCAGGGTGGCCCTTATTTTCGAAAGTAAGAAATCCTAACCTCTCGCCCCCTGGATTTGTTCCATTCCTAATGAGACATATTGTGATAGAATTTCGTAACGATTGGAGCATATTTATTGGTGGTCCAGCAAAGTCTAAGGTAGAGACGAGGTGGTTGTTACTTTTGTGGAGATAGACTTGTGAGTTGTTGAGTTGCTGTGGCGGTGTAAGAGATTTTGGGGAACTCTGTGAAGTTGTGTGCCTGTATGTGTATATTGTGTTTTTCTGGGTTGATACTTACCTCCATTGATAGCCAGTCGCCAAGAGAATTTATTGATCATTTGCTTCTGTAACATCTACCTCCATAGTCCTATTACATGGGTTTGATTTCTTTTCTCCCCACAGATTCGAAATAACAACCAGAAGTAAAACTGGATTTTTCCTGGTTGGGAAACCAGCAGTGCAATTGAAGGAGACGAAACTTCCCTCTAACCGGGAAGTCCTCGGCCTGTTCCTCAAGAAACACCTTGAAAAAAAACTGACGATCCGCGAGGCTTCAACGGCGGTCGTCAGAGAACTGACCCCCATATGGGTCGGAAAGGCCAGGATCCCCATTAGGGGGGAGCAACACATCATCAAAAAGCTGGAAGGTCTATTCCAAACCTGGAAAGACATAAAACGCTTGAGGGACCGAAGGACACCAGGGCAGGTGAAGAAGGAGGAAGCTTTCCGGGACTCAATGGACGAATTGATATCGCTCACGCGGACGCCCTGTCTCTCATTGTCCTTCAAGAGGACAAGGATTTTTTCCTTGCTCAGCGAGAGAAGGGCCGTAGAGCCTTCATGGAGTCCGCGGACAATTCCTTGGCCTCCAAAGAACGGAGAGCTGCGGAGAAAAAAGAGGCTGAGGAAAGGCGTCTGGAGAAGGCCCGTGAAGAAATGAGGCATCCACCTCAGCGGCCGTCTTTGCTTCTTCAAGCAGCAGTGCTGAGGGAGAGGACAGCAGCAGTGCTCAGGAGGCAAAATCCTGCTCTCCACCCAAGCGGCCACGAAGAGCTACAAAAAACATAGTTTCACCATCTCTCGCAGCTGCACTGGATTGTACTCAGCTTTCCGACCGAAAAGCCACCATCGTGCTGACAGAAGCTGCAAAAATCCTCGGCCATGACACTACGGACCTGGCCATCAACTGCACAACCATTGCCCGGTCTCGACGTCAAGCCAGGAGACGTTTCGCGGAAAACCTCAAAAAGGACTTCCAAGCGGATGTCCCCTTGACTGTCCATTGGGATGGAAAACTCCTTCAAGCCCTGACAACCAAGGAGCATGTGGATCGTATGCCTATCTTGATATCCGGAGTAGGAGTCAGCCAGCTCCTCGGCGTCTCTAAACTCTATTCGGGGACCGGTGAAGCGCAAGCTCAAGCTGTTTTCCATGCTTTGGAGGAGTGGGGAGTGACCGAGAAAGTGGTCGCCATGTCTTTTGACACGGCCACTGCAAACACGGGACATCGGACCGGCGCATGTGTCCTTCTGGAACAGAAGATCGGAAGGGATCTTCTTTACATGGCCTGCCACCACCATATCATGGAAGTCATCTTGGCTGCTGCTTTCGAAGGTGTGATGGGAGAAGGGACTTCCGGGCCCGAAGTGCTCCTATTCAAGAGGTTTCAAAGCCAGTGGGATTTAATCGACAAGGAAGCATTTCAACCTGGGACTACGGATGATGTGGTGAACGCGGCGATAACTCCAACTCATCGAGATGAAGCAGTCGCCTTTGCGATGGAGCAACTGACAATCCACCACCCTCGAGACGACTACAGGGAGCTGTTGAAGCTCCTGATCTTGTCCCTCGGGCATATACCTCCTTGTGGAGTTCGATTCCGAGCTCCTGGTCCCATGCACCATGCACGATGGATGAGCAAGATCATTTACGCTTTCAAGGTTTGGATGTTCGAGAACCAATTCCGACTGACAAACCGTGAGGAGAAGGCTTTGAGGGATCTCGGCATCTTCGGAGCTCTTCTCTACGTCGAGGCATGGATCACCTCTCCTTCTTCAGTCCAAGCTCCTAGGAGGGACTTGCACCTCATCAAGGCTCTCGTCGACTTCCCCTAACCAAGAGATCAACAAGGCTACATCAGAGAAGATTAAAAGACACCTCTGGTACCTTGGAGAAGAAACTACAGTCCTGGCCCTTTTTGATGATGCCGTATCCGTTCGAACGAAGAAGGATATGGTCAAGGCAATGTCGGGAGAAATGGACGATGAGGAAGAGCCTCCCAAGTGAGCTCAGCACGATCTCGGATTCTTGAAAGATGCCAACCTCAAAGACTTTGTGTCACCAAGACGTCGGGGTTTCTTCGAGAAGGTCCGACTTCCAACGGATTTTCTCCACTATGATCCTGAGGAGTGGCCAAATCGCGGTGATTATCAGGAGGCCTGCCGTCTCGTTAATGGTTTGGAGGTTGTGAATGATCATGCTGAACGTGGGGTCTCTCTCATCAAAAGATACAACCGGCTCCTCAAGAAGGATGAAGAACAGCTGCAGTTTCTCCTCCAAGTTGTGAGCGAGCACCGGAAGCTATACCCGGACACCCGGAAGAAAACCCTGGCACAAACCAGGCAACAATGAACGGAGTGGTGCCCGTGATACCCCTGTCCTTGAGCAGCTAATACCCACTAAGTTTACTGTTTTAGAGAGGGGGGGGACCTGGATGACCAGAGCCAAAGTATACTTCCATACGTAGAGGCCACCCAAAGAGTGGCCTTCAAACGCCGTGGACTACCAGTAAATATTAAACAATCTTCGCGAAACTTTTACTGAATCATTTTGGGACCAAACTGACTCGAAAAGAACCCTGAGAGTGGTGAAAAAAGCAATTTTGAAATTTTGCGTATAGTAAAAGGGCCACCCTCGGGCGGACTGAGTGTATATATATATATATATATATACAGAGAGACAGAGAGAGAGAGAGAGAGAGAGAGAGACACATCAAGCTTTATTGTATATATCATATTTACGTACATACTTATCAGTAAACAGGTATATTATGGTGAAAAAATAAGCCACATATTATGCTTAAGGTTTCCTGGGAGATAATTATACAGTATGTGATCTATGTAATATTGAGGAATAGAGAAGAGTGTCTTTGTATATCCTGCATTTCATATGGTGTGTGTGTTGTTTTCTTGTTCACCCCTTCACCACGATGACGTTCTTTCTGTATGATTCTGGTTACAATTAGACGCTCTTCTTCAGCTTCTAATCTACCTCATGGACTCAGAGGGGCAAATAAAAAAAACTTCTGATAAGAAACGGTCCTTCTTAAACTGCATAACAACGTCCAATTGTAGCCAGAATCAAAGGTAAAAAGGCGTCATCGTGCTCAACGGGTTAAATTGGAATGGTAAAATCTATGGAGTTCATTCCAGCCCGTGACAACAGCAATCTAAAGATAATTGCCTGCATCTTAGGCTGAAACAGGTCGGGGCCAATGAGGGGCAACATTTTACAGCTATAGTCGGCTTGCAGCATAACTCCTACAAATACATATTCTCCAGCGTTTTGATGGTTTGTATAATAATTACTATGCAAATTGTATAATAATTCATATTTTGTCTATATTGAACTTGTTATCTATATTTATATTTTTGTTATAGCTACTACAAAGGTAAATCTAGATATCCGAAATATTGACTTATCCGAATAACTTCCCCTCATGCCATTCGGTTACAGGCGGTCCTACTTTATTTAGAAACCGATTAATTCCTCGAGAAGTAAATATTAATTAGTGGTCGATCAGTAACATGATTAATATGTATAGAGAGAGCTCCCACGCCACCACTAGATTTGAACACTCCGAGCAAGGATTTGTTATCGCAACATTTTATCCGTTTTCCTTTAGAAATGTAGCTGGTAATGCAGAGAGAGAGAGAGAGAGGTATTACATCCCATTAATATCGAGATAGATACATAGATATAAATAGATAGATAGGTTGATATATAGATAGATATAGCTAGAAGGGAGAGGGGAGCTGGAAATAATAAGGACAAGTTAGAAAAGTTAGTTAGTACAAGCTATTAACTGGAAGTGACGGTATGGAGGGTGGGACAAAATAAAACATCCCTAATATACACACACACACACATCTATGCTAACGTGTGTGTGTGTGTGTGTGTGTGTGTGTGTGTGTGTGTGTGTGTGTGAAATTATACACACCTAATATACATACGCATGTAGGCAAACGATGAGTGTGTGTATGTGTGTATGAGAGAGAGAGAGAGAGAGAGAGAGAGTAAAGCATACCACTGAACTAAACAAAAACACTATACTATTGATTATCCCGAGGGAATCTTTTAACTACTCTCTGGTTAACTTTCGTCACAAGGAAAACAATTATCAAAGCAAATTAAACAATGACAATAATATGTTAACTCTTTCAGTACGGTGACGTTTTGGTTGATTTTACGTTATAAACACTTGGTCTATTTAACTTTCCTTGCGAAGTATCAGTGGAAGTGAAAGGAATAATTGGTATTTAGCGCTTTGTACCCCGAGTATCCTTTTATAAGATTACAATAAATATTTATCCTTAGCCTAAATAAAATGAAAAAAGGTGTCATAATGCTGAAGACTCTGAAGAGATTTATGAATCATCATGGCAAGCTGGCTAACAATTTTTGTTTGCAACGAGACCAGTATGTTGGACTATGTAAAGTGGTCAGGCTTTAGTAAAAGTTTGGAAATAGGATAGGATTTAGGTCATTATGCGCGTACACCAAATTCATGCAAAAAATAACAGCTCTACGAAATTTTCCGTAAAATTCACATATAAATAGTACAACTACACACACACGCACACACACACACTTAAATTGCCTCTACTTCACACATGTTTAGTCATCATTAGATGGTTTTCAATTTAAAGAAATTATGATGCCTAGATATGGTTCCCCTCATCTCTCCGACTCTCTCTCCCTTTCTCTCTTTCTCACACACACACACACACACACAACCCTTCCATCTCTCTCTCTCTCTCTCTCTTGCTCTCTCTCTCAAACAAGTAGGCTACCTGTTTACCTCTAAGTATCGCTACTCACATAACGCCCCCAATAACCAACACCAGGCTCGCCAATAGGGCCCGAAAAAAAAAAAGTTAGGATGGTTTCATAATATTGCATACTTTGTTTTTATCAGGATGGTCGCGGATTATCCTAACCCAATTCAAATTAAGGGAGGATGGGTGCATATATTTGCTTATATATATATATATATATTAGAGATGGAACGAATATAAATTTTCACTATTTGCGAATACGAATACGAATACGAATTTGTTGTTGTAAAATTCGCGAATACGAATACGAATAGCGAATATTTCAATCCATATTTCATCCTTCAAGAACTGGTAATTATTTTTATGTCACCAACAAACGTTCATTAAATTACTATGAAATTAATTACCAGAAGTTAATGACGCTGTGACTGTGTAATTTCTTAAATATCATAAATGATAGGTATAAATTAATGTTTAATATATTGTAAGAGTTCAGCCATAGAAAATTGAATAATTAAAATTAAATCCATTCAATTTTCTATGTTTCCAGTCCTCAGTCCCAGTGTTGCCGCTGTGTTGGTACCAAAGTACCAGATTTGGTACATTTGACTCTCTCAAGTACATTTTATACATTTTCCAATAAAATAGTCCATATCTGGTACTAAATACGAAATCAGTGAGGAAATATGATGGAATATATTTTAGTGACATGCTATTACATTGGATATGTCTGAAATGGCAATATTGCGACGGTTCAAATGTCCAGGTCCAGCACACGTTCGTTTACCGGGCAGTGATTCCACTTCAGAATAATTTGGTAGGCCTACTTTTCACTAGCTTGATCTGGTACTATTAAATAAAGTTAAGTAGCAACACTGCTCAGTCCTACTTCATTCCACTTTAGCGGCCCCAACGCACATCTACACTGTTATTTATTCGTGTGTGTTAACTATAACTTTTAATATTTAAAATTGTTGTATATATTCTATTGGTTCCGTGAACATATTCGCATATTTGCAAATAGCTATGAATGGAAATGCGAATACGAATACGAATACGAATATTGAAAAACATAGCGAATATTCGGACATACGAATACGAAACGAATATTCGGTCCATCTCTATATATATATATATATATATATATATATATATATATATATATATATATATATATATATATATATATATATATATACTATATATATATATATAGGGCAATATATATATTTTGTTCTTGTATTTTATTGTTTCCTACATAAACCTCCATCAAGCTTAAAAAAAAAAAAAAAAAAAAAAAAAAAACACACACACACCCACAAGACTCAAGATAAAATTGTATTTTTTTTTAAAGAAATATGTCCCGGCCGAAGGCTGATTACTCTTAAATTTCAGGCTTACTATCACTCTCTAGGAGAAATGTACATCTACATTGCATGAAAGATTTTAACCCACAGGACCCCAGCGACGCACGTGATGCGTCGGCAATGTATGTAACACGAACCCCCAGGCCGCAGCACCTGCGTCAGCAATATCGACCTTATTTACTCTTGTCCTATGGTAGCTAGAGGCTTAAAAATAGTATGGGATATTCTTTAGGATGTTGCCGAACAGTGGCGGTACTTGGCAACCCCCAAGTCCAGCTGTGTAGGTGAGTGGCGCCAATTTACCCATTTACTTCACCACGACTTTCGACCTTATTTACTCATGTCCTATGGTAGCTAAAGGCATGAGATTTGTATGGGATATTCCTTAGGATGTTGCCGAACAGTGGCATTATTGGCAATCCCCAAGTCCAGCCGCGCGGGTGAGGATGTGTGGGAGGAGGGGAAGTCAGTTTTCCCGTTGATCTCGCGAGTGATACATCATGTCCGATTTACCTTGTCGTTACCCACGCTGGGGTGTTAGCCTTGAGGATGCACTGGCTATACTTGAGGACAGTGATGTGCCTGATAGTGAAACTGAATCGTCAGATGAGGATTCAGGGGACGAGTATCGGCCAACTTTGATGGAGATAGAGGAGATGCAAGAGGAGGAACCCATTATCCCAATCTCTCATCGCCTCGCGGTTGGAACAAAGGGAGGAAAGTGGGTATTGCTCTCCCACTGCTCCCCATGACAGAGTTGACTCCCCACTAAGTGGGAAAGAGGAGGAGGCAGATGACCCAGACCCAATGGCATTCCTCATTATTCCGCCAGGCCATTGTAGGAGTAAGAAGAGACGAGCTGAGGAGGAGAGTGGTCAAGTTGTTACACCACACATGCGTCACGGTCCTCCCTCACGCCTGCCTTCACCACCACCTCGCATTGTCTCCCCACTAAAAGCTGCAACCCGTAACACCTTCTATGGGTTGCGCAGGGGTGCAGCCATCTTAGCAGCGCAGCCATTGACTTCCTCAGAAGAAGTACAAAGGAGTACAAAGGAAATCAAGCAACAACAGATCTAGTGACCCTTCTAGGTTGCTTGTCCTCCAAAACACTGAGGATCAAGTGTCCAAACAGTGGTTTAGAGTGGGTAAGGGAACATTGGAAAGGGAATTACTGCCCTGGAACTAATGTCCGCGGCAGGATTAGGAAGTTAGTAGGGGACAGATGGGTTAGTAACTGAGGGGGGGATAAAATAAAGTTATTCATTTACAAACGCAGTCAGTCGCGGGTTTGATGCGAGATATTTGTCTAGGCGGAGTTTAAATGAATCAACGGTGATGCAGTCTATAACGTTTCGGGGAAGCCCATTCCACAAGTTGACAACTCGATTGAAGAAGAAATTCTTAGATTCGTGTGAGTTAAAAGATTTACCAATAATTTTGCAACCGTTTCCCCGCGTGTAATTAGATTGGTCGATAGTGAAGTACTTACTACAGTTCATATTGTCGATGCCTTTGATGATTTTGAACACTTGAATTAAGTCTCCTCTCAATCTGCGCTGGGTTAAAGGAAATAGATTTAATTCTCTAAGACGCTCTTCGTATGGTTTGTTCTTTAGGCTAGGTATCATTTTGGTAACTCTACGTTGAACTCGTTCTAGCTTGTTTATATCTTTTTGGTAATAAGGGCACCAGGATTGAACGCAGTATTCCAGAAGAGGGCGGACTAAGGAATTGTAAAGGGTTAGGATAACTTCTTTGGATTTATGCTCAAATGACCTGCCTATAAAGCCAATTATTTTGTTTGCCTTCTTAACAACTTCTGAACATTGTTGACTCGGTTTTAGGTTACTCGATATTGTTACTCCCAGATCGGTTTCTCTGTTTACATTCTTAAGCTGAGTGCCATTCATCGAATAGTTTGCTTTCTCATTTAGGTATCCGATATGTAGTACTTTACATTTATCCGCATTGAAACTCATTTGCCAAATTTGGGCCCAACATTACAATTTATCTAGATTGTGTTGCATATCGTCAACTTGTTCTTTTGAGAGTACGCTATTTGCAATTTTTGTATCGTCAGCAAATTTTGAGATTGTACAGGTGAGACCCTCATCTATGTCGTTGATGTAAATTAGAAAGAGAATTGGTCCTAGTACCGATCCCTGGGGTACCCCGCTACTTACATTGGTCCATTTAGATGCCTTACCGTTTATGACTACTCTTTGCTTTCTGTCGCTGAGCCAATTTTCTATCCATTTCAACACACCGTCTTGTATTCCATGCGCTTTTAGTTTTAGCAGTAAACGTTTGTGGGGAACTTTGTCAAAGGCCTTTTGAAAATCAAGGTATATAATATCTACAGCTTTACTCTCATCGTAGAGGTTGAGGATATCGTGGAAGAAGTCTAAGAGGTTTGTTAAACAGGAACGTTTTTTACGAAAGCCGTGTTGAGTATCTTTAAGTATGTTATTTTCCTCTAAGTGATTTACGAGTCTGTCTCGTATGACCGTTTCTAGCATATTACATACAACTGAGGTTAAGCTAATTGGACGATAGTTACTGGGTAGGGATTTGCTGCCTTTTTTTAATATCGGTGTTACGTTGGCTAGCTTCCACTGATCGGGCATAGTTCCAGACTGCAAGGATTTATTGAATAGTAATGTCAGTGGTTTGGAGAGCTCATCCTTAGCTTCCTTTAGAACTCTAGGCGAGATTGTATCAGGTCCAGGCGTTTTATTTACCTTGAGTTTATCTAAACAATTCAATACTTCTCTCTCTGTAACGGTGATATTGCTTAGAACATCTGAATTATCAATCTGAATCGGCGATGGTGTAGGGATATCACTGAGGTCTTCTGTTGTAAAAACTGATGCAAAGAAGGTATTGAGGGCATTACTCATTTGTACTTCGTCTTTGGTGTATTCTCCATTTTCATCGACTAACAGTTGAAGTAACTACTTTTTTCTTTCTGATATAACTATAGAATTATTTCGGGTTTGTTTTACTTTGATTCGCAATATGTAACTCTAAGGTCTTTTTACTTTGCTTAATTAACTTTTTGGCTTTGCGTCGTAGCTCTACAAATTTCAGCCGTTCTTCGTCATTTCATGAGGATTTTAATCTATCATTAGCAAATTTGTTAGCAAGCAGGCAGTTAGAAATATCTTTATTCCACCATTTGGGCTTATTATTATGGCCTGGACGCCGTATTTTCGATGGTATGCAGTCTTGCATTGCTTTTAGGTAAGTGGCTTCGAATAACTTCCAAGATGTATTTATGTCGTTATTGTGAAATAAAAAGCTCCAGTCAGTTTCTTTAAACATAGCTCTAAGTTTATGGAAGTTTGCTTTCTTGAAATTAGGGACTTTTTCGATGCTACTATTTGGTTCGTTACTAGTAAAGTTTAAAGTGAAAGTTATCGTACGATGGTCGCTGTTACTGAATTCATCACCAACATTCAAATTCTCTATTAATTCTTCTTTTGTTGCAAGTACAATGTCAAGAACGTTATTACCACGGGTTGGCGTTCGAACAAATTGATAAAGCGAACTCTCTTGCAAGTTCGTACACAAGTCATGTCCGGAGTGTGAAGTAAGAGTATCGCCCCACTTGGTCACAGGTAAATTAAAGTCGCCAAAAATGACGGTATCTTGTGAGTTACTTGCATCTGCAATTTGTTCGTAAATTTCTCGGTCAGTTTGCACTAATTGAGCTGGAGGTCTGTATATTAATGCAAGTATTATTTTTGTACCTTTATTATTCTTTATTAGCACAAAAGATACATTACAAAAGATAAAGAAGATACAGTTGAGGAAATGCCTGCCCTAGAATCATCTCCACCACACCACCTCGCACGCCGCTTGATTCCCTTATCAGCCCGGGATGACTCAGCACATTATCCGCCTCGCCACCCGACACCACCATACTCTCCACCAACACCATCACCCCCCCCAACCCCCCCCCCCCCCCCCCCCGGCCCACTACCGCTGGTGGTGCGAGACCAAGCTCCAGGTCGACAACTCGATCAAGGTCTAGGTAGAGGTCGAGGTCAAGAGGCAGGGAAAAGCCCTCCCGCCACCCTGGTGCCCCTGATGGTGACTCCTCTCCTGACGACTCTGGCGATGAAGGTGCTGCCGATCAACCCAATGTGTGGAATTGGGTGGATGGGGGAACTTTGTGCCCACCGACTACAAATTTGTGGGCGCCAGGAATGCCGGCCCTGCGCTCCCAAACCAAGGTAACGAAACCACGAGACTTGACATATTCCTGCAATGTTTTGCTGCAAACCTCATGTCTCTGATTGTTGACAAGACAAACTGGTACAATTACTATTTCATGGCTGAGAAAGAGCAGCACAAATACTCTGCCTGACTGTCGTGGAACACACTAGCTGTCCCAGAATTTTACATGTTCTTGGCCATTGTCATCCTGATGGGGGTAACAAAGAAATCCTTAATCAAGAAGTACTGGTCCTGGGATCCCTTTGTCCGAACCCCCATCTATGGACAAATAATGAGCTTGAATAGATTCACGGTCATAATGGGGAACCTTCATTTCATAGACAGCCTGGCAAGCCACACCAGCAATCAGGATCAACCCAGACCTATGCAGGACCCCATGGAAAGGATAAAACCCATCTTCGAATACCTCAAGATCAAATTTGCTGCCGCCTTCAAACCCGATCAGAAACTGGTTATTGAAGAGAGTTTGCTGCTGTGGAGGGGAAATATCAGCATCTGCCAGTACATGCCCAGCAAACGACATCGTTATGGCCTGGAGCCATTCGTGATGTGTGACTGTCGGACCGGTTATATCCATGACATCATTATGTACATGGGCAGGAAGACCGAATCGGTGGAATCGAGGACCTACGGAATTTCTGGGGCCGTTGTGATCACCATGATGCAGGACTACTTAGACATGGGCCACATACTGTACCTGGACAACTGGTACACCAGCCCCTCCCTTGCCAAGTACCTGTATAGCCGCGCTACAGGAGTCTGTGGCACCGTCAGGAGGAATCGGACTTTCATGCCCAATCTACCACCCAGGCGGGAACAGGGCTCCATAATCTACCGGCAGGCTAAGAATGTCCTCATGTTGTCCTAGATAGATAACCGGGATGTGAACGTCCTCACAACAGTCCACCGTCCCATCTTCCAAGACAGCAGATGTCGTGACAGAGCAACAGGTGAAGTAATCAAGAAACCTTTGGCCATCAGTGATTACAACATCAACATGCGTCTGGTCGACAATTCTGATGCTATCATCTCGTCAGTCGAGTGTGCGAGGAAGACAATGAGGTGGTATAAGAAGTTATTCTTACACCTCCTCGATATAACCCTGTAAAACTGCCACATCCTCCACGCAACAATCACCGGCACACAGGAAACTATGGAGAACTTCTGCATCGAGTTGTCCAGGGAGATTTTGAGGAAGAACATGACTGCCCCCCAAGCCCAGCAACTCCCTGCACATCGACAGCCAGCAGCAGAAGGGATTGCCAGGCTAATAGAACACCACTTCCCTGACTGGGAGCCGCCCACACAGGGCAATGAAAGGCCCCACAGACGGTGTCAAGTGTGCCGGAATACGACACAGAAGACCCCATCAAGAACAGATACCAAGAACTGGTGCAATGATTGTGAAGTTGCACTGTGTTTCCCTGACTGCTTCAGGGAGTATCAAACCCTTGAGCATTTCTAAAAGAGTGTGTTCAAAGACTGCAGTAAAAGACGCTATCAAAAGTGAAGTGTGAGTATCAAAACCAAGTGTAAATATTATATATACAAAGTGCCGAACACAATATGTAAGTCATAGTGACACTAAAATATATGTAAAACAGTGACGGACACCAATAAGTGTAAATATATAATAATTATAACCCTGTGAACCATGATGATAACAGTGAGATAAAATACGATAAAACATGAGCACAAAATACAATGTGAAAACCCATATTTCTAAGTCAAACGTGCCTAAAACAATGTGTAAAACTCATATTATAACTATAAAACATATGTAAAAGTATAAAATCAATAAACAGAGTGAGTGAGAGAGGCAGACAATGAAAGTGAGAGTGGTGGCAGACTAGTGTCAGTCAGCTGGTCGTGTGTATGTGCGTGCGTTCTGTTGTTGTCTTGGTCCAAGATGGCCGCTGGTCGCCATGGTAACCAGGACGCGCGCGGGGCTTGCCACTCGTCAGCACTTATAAAACTTGAATCTATGCACTTATCACACTGTAACTTCACTTACAATGACATTATGTGATACATGTTGCTAATATATGAACTATGAAGGCACACATGATGCTCGGGTGGTGTAAATAACCGTCACTCGAAAACTGGCCGCATCGTACATCTGCCATGCTGCCTTGCCCAGCTTTGGTGAGCCGGCGCAGGATGTTTGAAGAGGCGCCCGGCATCAGCTGATTGTTGAGGCCCCCCTTAGGACCCCCAAATGACCGAGGTGAGTGTTTTTTTTTGTTTTTTTTTTTTTTTCAGTTTCACCTATTTAATTGGGCTGTTTAAAAAAAAAAAAAAAAAAAAAAAAAAACGAAAATCCACTGGTCCTACAGTGTGTTTTTATTATTAATTAGCTGGTGCTCAGTGGGATAATAATGGCAAAAAAATGGGGGCGAAAGATCTTAAAAATCGCCAAACTAATGGGGCAAGCCTCTTAAAATGTCAGATCTAATGGGGCTAAGCATGAGGGAGAAAGGGGGACATAAAAATGTACCATCCCCCCTTAACCTAATCTGACTTAATTAAACTTAACCGCTAAGTTAAACTCCTTTAGGTGAGAAGGGGTTATAGTCGATTCATTATAAGTAGGCCAGATATCGTAACCCCTAACCTTAAAATATTCACACTTATTCCCTGGTTCCCTCTTCCTAATTGGTAAAAATGCTAGCTAAATTACTAAAGCCATTTGTGAGTTATTGAGGTTGGTAGCCAAGAGTTTAGTTAAGTTACAATGACTTGAACTATATAGTCTAGTCAATTCATTATAAGCAGACCAGATATCGTAACCCCAAACCTCTGTAACTAAAAAAAATATATACTCTGTTTCTCTTCAGCGGGCGATAAATTGAATCCCTTAGCAGCTATTTTTAACGATACTTAATGGAAAATATGAAATTACTACAGTATGTCTCTGCTTCATATGCAGATCAAGTTTATATAATTAGCACCATATTTCACTACAAAATATTCTAAATAACGTAGATATATTGATGGGACCTTATATTAGCAAAATACCGTCAGCTGAAAAGAAACAGACTATAGAGCGAAATTAATGGGCTATAAATGTTCACACCTATTCCCTGGCTGACTCTACTCAAATGATACAAAGGAGTGCAGAGGAAAGCAAGCAACAACAAAACTACTGATCTTTACGAGGCTGTTTGTATCTAAACTAACTAGCCTATTATATGGGAGAGAAGTGCTATATGGCTTAAAAGGGACAGGATTTATCTTTTCCATAAAGAATGGATAAACTGACATGGTACTCGACAGAAAAATAAGAAAATAGACTATCTTACTATATCTAGTCTACCAATACTATATATAATATACCAAGTAGACATATAGTTTTGAATGCTACAGTAATTTTGTAAGTTAAAAAAGTTAGTGGTCACAATTGTTGGCCTAAATATATTGAATAGGCAATACGATACGTGGGATGGCATTCAGGAAGCATCACACACAACTTTTATTGTCAATATTTGATGGCCAATATCCTTCCAGCTCAGTCAAATTTATGGGCTCATTTGCACTGGTATATAAATAAATATAAGAAATTATATCAATACAAATAGAATAAAATACATAAATACGGAAACAAAAATAATGAAAAAACAGTACTTAGATAGCATAAACTCGTGGAAACATCGGGAATACGCGGCCGGATCAGCTAAATATCCCTCTCAACACCGGTATCGTTATTGTGGGGTGGTCTGATAATTATGCAGTTGTTCGGGTTTTGTAGGCACGGTCGGGTGCCGGGATTTAACGGATGCGATTACAGGTGTCCGACCGACAGCAGTCAACAAGGGCGATTTTTTTTTTGTATTATTATGTTTTTTTTTTTTTTTTTTTTTTTTTTTTTGCGAGTCAGTTTGTTTTTGTTTGGCGTGAAATTGAGGCCCTGTAATGAATATAGGTAGATATATATATATATATATATATATATATATACTGTATATATTATTTTTTTTTCCCCGGCGAGTGAAGTGTATAGTCCTACCACGATATATATCACTGTCTGATACAGGCCACCTGTCTATCACCTACCACACCTTCCCACTCTGAACCTGTTTTGGTGACTAAATGGCATTACGATAGGGCAGACTGGGGGGGTCTTCAAGGTTTCTTTATTGATATTCCCTGGACCTCTTTCTTTTCTAATGATGCACACTCCACCTTGAGCCACATACAAGATTTTGTAAAAATTGGAATGGAAACTTTTATTCCTCATCAAAAGTACAGTAAAAGATCTAATTCACCTAAATGGTTTGACCATAATTGTGCTAGAGTAACTGAACAAAAAGCAATAGCCTACAATGCATACACAAGATCAAAAACACATGAAGCCTTTAATTACTTTAGAAACATCAGAAATCATGCCAAAACTGTATTAAACCTAACTAAATCAAACTTTCTCCATAAGCAGGCAAATAAACTTCTAAATAATCCAAATGATAACAAAATATTTTGGTCTACTCTTAACTCATTCAAATCCAACTTCACTACTGCTTCATCCATTCCACCATTAAAATCTCCGACTGGCAATCTTGTAAGTGACCCACGAGGTAAAGCTAACCTTCTTGCAGATATTTTCTCCACCAACTCAACCTTAGATGACATAAATCAAGATGTCCCTGTACTTAATTTTAATTCACCTGAAATTCCCTCACTTAAGATCCACACCAGACATGTCAAAACTATTTTGCAGAATCTCTCCGTAGATAAGGCTCCTGGTCCAGATGAAATTCCTCCAATAGTACTTAAGAATTGCTCCTTGGTGCTCGCTCCTGTATTGGCAAAATTTTTCCGTCTGTGTACTCATACCTCATGCTTCCCAGTACCCTGGAAAGAAGCAAACATCCATCCAGTTCCTAAAAAAGGTGCCTCTTCAGATCCATCAAACTACAGACCAATAGCTATAACTTCCACTCTTGGCAAAGTTTTTGAAATTATATTAAATAATCACATAATTAAGCATCTGGAGAATAATAAATTAATCAGTGATAGGCAATATGGTTTTAGACGATGTCGATCAACTGCAGACATTCTTTGCCTTCTTACGCATCAAATCAACCAAGCTACAGACCAACATGGTGAAACACATACAATAGCACTGGATATATCAAAGGCATTTGATAGAGTCTGGCATCAATCCTTATTGTCGAAGATGTCACACTACGGCCTTGCATCATTAGTTCCACTAATTTCTTCTTATCTTCATAACAGAAAAATACGTGTAATGGTAGATGGCCTTTATTCTCAATTTCACTCAATAAATGCTGGTGTTCCCCAGGGATCAGTTTTGGCCCCAACTCTGTTCCTCATTCATATCAATGATCTCATATCTACCACTCATAATCCAATACATTCCTACGCAGATGACTCAACACTCCACAGTTCCTTCACATTTACCAATTCTTTCACCCAACCCGATCTTATAAATTCAAAAATAAACACTGCAATTTCTCTGAACCAGGACCTTTCTAGAATTAATGAATGGGGACAAGAGAATCTAGTTTCCTTTAATGCACAGAAAACCAAGTACATTCAATTTTCTAACCGACAGAATCTCACTGACTCCCATATATTTTTTAATGATGTAAATATTCCCACTTCCCCTAGTATTGACATTCTCGGTGTAACATTAACTACTAACTTGAGCTGGACACATTATGTTAGAAGCATTGCTAAGAATGCCTCTAAAAAACTGGGACTCCTGTACAGAGTTCGAGAATTCTTCACTGACGAGCAGTTGGCCGTAATATATAAAAGTCATGTGCGCTCTCAGATGGATTACTGTTCACCTCTGTGGGGTGGAAGTGGAGTGGTTGCATTGAGGCAGTTGGACAAAATTCAAAATAAAGCTATTAGATTAATCAATAACCCTGCAATCACACAGGACCTTCCTACATTAGCCATACGAAGAAACGTTGCATCCCTTGCATTATTCTACAGATATTTTCACAGCAATTGTTCCGAGGAACTTGCTTCAATTGTGCCGCCTCTCCACATCTTTCCCCGTAGAACTAGGGCAGCTGAGAGCGCCCATGAATTTACACTTTCTCCTCCACAATGCAGAACTTCTGCTTATCAGAATTCATTTATCCCCAGAGCTACTACTCTTTGGAATTCACTTCCCTCGAATTGCTTTCCACAAACTTACAATCAACAAATGTTTAAATCCAGTTGTTACAAACATTTTATGAATGGAGGATGCCTTTAGGCACATGGACCTTTTTGTTTTATCTGTGTTTTTCCTTCCTCCATTCATTGTCTCTTAAAAAAAAAAAAAAAAAAAAAAAATATATATATATTTTTTTTTTATCGTATCGAGTATTATATTTTAGTGCACTTGAATAACTATCTCTGGCAGTCATTTGAGTTTGATGACGTTTAGGCAATATTGATAAAACCCGGAGTATGTCTTGAAACCTTTGGGGTTGATGTAGGTGCCAACTGACAGTGTGCTATACTGTATATAATAAAGGTTACTGGTGTATCATGTGTATGAGGGAGACAACACGTAAAGCTACTTGTAAGAAATGTCCCCCCTCCCCCTATCCCCAGATTTGTTATGTTTTTGAAAGAGTGAAAGTTACGTTAGAATAAAGATGTTTATGACACGCAAAGCTTGAAGCAGTTTAAGTCATAGGATGAGGGAAAGACATTTTGAGGGAGAGAACTCCAGAGCTTACTTGTCATAGGATGAGGGAAAGACATTTTGAGGGAGAGAGCTCCAGAGTTTACTTGTTGAGTAAAAGAAAGTATGGTGAAATCGGTTCACTCTTGGTAATGTTTGTATATATTTTGTCTTGTATATGTATATAACTAGCCTATCTACTATATTGTATATAACTAGCCTATCTACTATATTGAAAAAATACTTCCATCCCTAGTTTTACTAAAATAAAGGGAAAATTACTTTCATTTACAATTGATGTATTACATTAGTTTCATACATTCACCTCATGGACCCTACATAAGCCAAACACATATTCTTAACAATAGTTATAAGTCTTAACCTTTCACGATAAGATTACTCATTTCCTTTGTTTTATGGCTATCATTAGACTATTTTATTTAGATTAGGACGGGTATATGGAAGCCAGAGGGTTATTTGAGATAGTCTTTACCCTTTTTAGGCCCACAGATCCTTCTTAAGCGGTTTACAATCGTATAATAATAACCAATCAGAATGCGGCGTAATCCTCAAACGGGTAATGAAAGCAAAGTGATGGTATTGGATAGAGAAGCTGGAAAATGATTAAATATACATGTGTGAAGTGAGATTAGTACTTGACGAATTATGTCGTTTTAAGTCATTATTGAAATATAGAGATTTGCATGAGAAATTAGTGCATGACATAAAGTGGGATAAACAACAACATTTGTGATCAATAACCTAAACATATAAGCACAGAGAGTGTTGTATAGGGGGCATTATTACTAACATTATTATATGGGTATATATCAATGATCTAGCAGAACTATGAGAAGCCGTGAGTGAGGACAGTCGAAAGGATATAATCAAATAACTCGAATTCACATGAAGTATGTGAGATAAAGGAAACTATACCAATATTAATAGGATGGTAGCTGATAACGTTCTTACATTATTATTTTATAGGTGAAGTTATATGGTTGGACAAATCTAGGAAAGCAGAACTGAAGGTAGATCAAGGCGTGCAAAGCTGGACAGAGGTTGTATGACGAGGGCGGTGATCAGACAAGAAATAATTATGTGAATGAAAACATGAGTCAGAATTGTATATTTAGAACAAATCGTGAAGACCAATGTACCTATATCTTTAAACAAAACATAAAAGGGCTTCATGTTACATGTTCTGAAGCAGGTTTGTATTGTATTCTGTTGTACATGTTAAATTAATCCAATAATTTGGGGATAAATACATGAACAATTATAAAATATTAAACAGCGTTTTTCTGTTTCGTCAGATACGTCTTCGCTTTTTCGTATTGATTACTTGTCCCTACTTCCCTATTTATAGGTATAGAAATTGGCTACTGTAACATTCTCTCTTCTGCCTGTATGTTCATCCCCACCAGTACGAAGGCATATTGAGATACCTCGGTCTTAACCTATTCAGTACCGGTGACGTCCTTTTCATTATATGATGGCAACCATTGGACGGTTTTATTTATATTAGGAAGGATTTCTACGCGTTAAATGATTACAGACTATATATATAGTAATCGTTATAGGCACCATATATCCTTTCTAAACTTCATAGAATCTTCTAACTG
This sequence comes from Paralithodes platypus, assembly GCA_032716605.1. Lineage (NCBI taxonomy): Eukaryota > Metazoa > Arthropoda > Malacostraca > Decapoda > Lithodidae > Paralithodes > Paralithodes platypus. The sequence continues at coordinate 38,731,027 of CM064527.1, read as the reverse complement.
TAGCTGAAATAAAAACAAAAATACATCGCCGGTACTGTAAGGGATAAGCTCAAAGGATATTTTGTCGGAGGAATCCAAGGTAGATGTGTTTATTTGCACGCTTAACCATTTCGACACAATCCAGAAATTTTAAAGTAGCACAACAAAATTTCCCTTTTAACCACAACATATCGGTCTTATATTAACTACATGGGGTACTTTGGTAGTGTTCCTTGGCTCTTATCCAAAATAGTATCTGTTTATTTTTGTAATCATATTGATGTGTCGATAGGTACGCATACACAAAACAAAATCACACACACACACACACACACACAGACACAACCAAGCAGATCCATAACTGTACGACTCACATTATAAAGAGTACACATAGGAAAACAATACAGCAAACATTCACATAGACAAACAAACACACACATCTATAAGCACCTTACGCCTCTCTCCCACCATTTTTTAAAACACCCGCGCATTACCTCAGGGCTCCAACAACAGGGGATTTACTTGTTGTGCTGGTCTTGGCAATATTGGGGAGTTTTCGACTTTTTGTTGATTTCCTTTCGGTGGGAGACTAACTTGAGTTACTTTTTTTATTTTATTTATTTATTTGTATTTATTTTTTTGCTGGTGGTGTTGGAGTGTGCTATGGGTGGGAGCGTTCATTTGTGTTGGAACTGATTCTTCATTTACAATATATCATTTAAAATTGTTATACAAATACTTCGATGAGTGCTGTAATTGTTTAGAATCAAGCTGGAAATGTTTTGCAGGTATTAAGTGTGTGTGTGTGTGTGTGTGTGTGTGGGGGGAGGGGGGTGTCCGGGGGGTGTCCGGATCCCCTTCTTCCACAATTTTAGCCCCATTGGTTTTAAGTTTTGATAAATTCGCTCATGCTTCTCCCACATGTTTAGCCCCGTTAGTAAGGCGATTGTAAGACCTTTTGTGTCATTTAGGTGTCGATTTGTTTTCCTGTCGAGCGAAAGCAAGCCTGCAATTTAGGATGGGCATTTGTCTACCTAAAAATGCATGAATTTTCTCGACGAAGAGGGGTCTGGGGATAGTTATATTTAAAGCTTGATGTAGATCTTAAAAGCAAATACACAACATAATAAGTAAAGAAAGAGAAGTACAGAACGAAAAATTAAAAATTAAAACACCTAATGCTGAGGTCTCATAATAACAGCATCACTAAAATCATTTTTGTAACTGCTGAGCTATCAAGAAGGGGAAGTGGCAATTTACCGTGAGCTGGAACAGGCTCAGACTGTATTTAATTGTATACAAGTAATCAATTTTCTTTTAGTAATCCTATTATAATCATTTTATAATTTGTTCAAAACTTATAATGAAGGTAAACTTGGTAATCATTGCTAAAATATCCTCCATATATGGTACACTATATAACACTCATACTAATCTATACTACCTCACTATTTTGTCTTTTCTCTCTCTCTCTCTCTCTCTCTCTCTCTCTCTCTCTCTCTCTCTCTCTCTCTCATGAACCACACATGAGATCTGTGTGGTCTGTGTATCTATGTAGCTCTCTCTCTCTCTCCTTGAAGTGACCGAGTGAAGCGCTAGGGGGAGCCTCAACTCACTTAGTCTTACGAGCAAACTTCTTCAAATCTAGTTACTCCCGCACCGCCACGATTTCACCCCTCCTCTCTCTCTCTCTCTCTCTCTCTCTCTCTCTCTCTCTCTCTCTCTCTCTCTCTCTCTCTCTCTCTCTCTCTCTCTCTCTCTCTCTCTCTCTCTCTCTCTCTCTCTCTCTCTCTCCCTCCCTCCCCGTGGACAGGGAGTGAGTTTGCCATGCAAAACAGACAAAAGATATCTGTAAATGTGATTCCTGGTGGAAAGCTTGAACACATCACCAACAGCATAATTATGTAACTCTACCATACCGACAGGATCGTGTGTACCTGTAGTAGCAAACGTAGGCTCCAATGATTGTTTCGACTGTGGTATGGTCCATATAAAAGACATACTAGGTAAGTACAATTTTTTTTTATCAAAATGATGAAAAACAAGGTAGAAAAAAGCGTGATAAACGGAATCATCCCTAGGTTGAACGCGAACTCCTTCAGTAACAGTCGAGCACATACAATCAATACTTCAGTAAAAGAAATGTGTGACAGCAAATTTACTCTTTGTAGAAAATTCGAGAGATATAAAAGAGATGGTATTCACTTATCCGATGCAGGTGTGAGATATATGAGTGGTATTTTGAGCACAGCTGTTTACAAAGTACACGAATGTCCCACTAAACCGGAAGCACCCTTTCTGATTAATATGGAGGATTATTGACTTAAAGTCCTCCCTCCTCCTCTGCTTCCCATTAAAAACACGCGTTCAGCCCCCGCAAATACGGTAATTACCCCAAATCAGCCAAGCGTAAATAATCGCACCCAACCATTGACCGTTAATAATCCCTCCTTAACCTTGAACTCCCAAACTAAAACCAGACCGACGTCAGTTGCCCAAAATGATCGAATAACTCAAACAATACCAAAATCGTATGCCTCCCTCAATCAAGAGTATAGTAAAATAAACATATTATCCTTCAATGCATGTTCGATTAGGAACAAATTAGATGAATTAAAATGCCTTGTGTTAACAGAAAAAATAGACGTAATTAGTGTTACAGAAACTCACCTCGATTTTATAAACAGATTTAATTTCAGAATACCATACCGACTCATACATATTTGTTGATAAAGACAGGTGCAATGGTAAATCTAGAGGTGGAGTGGCTATGTGGGTAGCATGTCAGTTAAATTCAACCGAGGTTTTACTCCCCCAAAATAATAAAGAAATAATGTGTGTCTCAAATTAAACATGAAAAACTCAAACATTAGTATCACTACTGCATACCGACCTCCAAGTCAAAATGAGGTCGATGATAATCACCTATACAAAATATTGCAAAAAACCCTCAATGCTAACGAAAGCATAATACTCGGAGACTATAATCTAAATAAAACATTGACTGGTGCCTTATGACAGGAAATAGTTACAATTCGCGATTTTTTTTTAATTTCATACAAGACAATTTTCTACATCAAAGTGTTTCTGAACCGACACACGATAAAAACATACCAGATCTCGTTATCAGTACAAATGAAAACTTGATATATAAACGTGACGTCGATGAACACTTATCTACCTCTGATCACAAGCTTATTAGAATCGACATAAATTGCAAATATACTATTGAAAAACAAGAAATTAAACTTCCAGATTTAAAAAATGCAAATTACAACGAACTTAGGAAAACCCTCAGTAACTTGCATATTCAGCTAAGTAATATTGACAAAACAAGTGAACTGTGGGATAAATTTAAAGATAATATTCATGAGTGCCCAGAATAAATATATGCCCATTAACATTAAAGTAAATACTAGCAAAAACAACCCTCCCTGGTTTAATCAGAATATTTGCAAGGCGCTAAGGGAAATAAATAAATATCGTAAACTAACTAAAAATTACATAAATAATGAACACTTCAGCTATCTATACAAACAAAGTAGACAAAAAGTAAAGAAATTAATCAGGACAGAGAAGCGTAATTACGAAATGTATATAGCAAATGAAAGTCAAAAAAATCCAAAGCAATTTTACGGTTACGTTAATTGTAATAGAAAAATTAAAAATGGAATAGGGCCATCAGATAAATAATTACCAGACAGTAACAGGAGATAATAACATTGCTAATTTACTTAAGGGGAGATTTCCACTTGAGGGATTATTTTCTGGACCCCTTTCTCCCTCGTGTTTAGCCCCATTGTTTTGAGATTTTATTAAGTTCGCCCCATTAGGTTGGCGATATTAAGAACTTTCGCCCCATTTCTGTCAATTTTAAGACCTTTCGTGCCATATAGGGGTCGATTTTTTCATGGCGGGCGATAGCGAGCATGTAATTTATGAGGAACCGGCCTTCGGCGAGGACATTTTTCTACCGAAAAATGTACACATTTATTGTGAAAGGAGGTCTAGGGGGTGTAATGTTAAGATTGATGGAAGTCTAGAGAACAAACTAAAAACCTCCCCTTAATGAATATTTGTGTTCCGTTTTTACTAAGGAAGAATATAACACTACTCCTAAAACAAACGCAACAACACATGAAATAGGAAACTTTACCATAAGCAAAAGTAAGGTGTTATGTAAGCTGAACAATTTAAATATTAATAAAACCCCTGGTCCAGATAATATTTACCCAAGAATTCTGAAAAACGTGAAAGAAGAAATAGCACAGTCCCTAACTAACATTTAACTTGTCGCTCTATCAGGAAAGCGTACCTAGTGATTGGAAAACTGCAAATATCACTCCAATATTTAAGACAGGAAATAAAGCCCAAGCAAATAATTATAGACCAATCAGTTTAGCGTCAATCATATGAAAAATTATGGAAGCAATTCTGAGAGACAAGATAGTAGATTATCTGGAGTCAAACAAATTAATAAGAGAAAGCCAACATGGCTTTAGATCCAGTAAGTCATGCTTAACACATTTGATAGAATTGTATAATACACTATTTACACAAAACGACTCTACTAAATCATTAGACATAATTTACTTAGATTTCCAAAAGGCATTCGATAAGGAACCTCATTGAAAATTATTGAAGAAATTGGAAATGTTGGGCATTAAAGGAAACATTCATGCCTGGATAAAAAGCTGGCTGACAAACAGAAGGCAGAGAGTAGTGATAAATGGAGTAGAATCGGAGTGGGAACCTGTTTATAGTGTAGTGCCTCAGGGATCGGTCCTGGGGCCAGTTTTGTTTCTAATCTATATAAATGACATCGATGTTGAACTAAATAATACTATCTCAAAGTTCGCCGATGACACAAAGATAGGAAAATCAGTATTAACCGAAGAAGACAGAAATAAACAGCAATCTGATTTAAATAAAATAGTCGAGTGGTCGGAAAAATGGCAGATGCCATTCAATGTTGACAAATGCAAGGTCTTGAAAATAGGTAAAAAATCAAAAAACAAAATATGAATACAAGATGAAAGGTCAGCCAATCAAAACAAGTGCATTAGTTAAAGACTAGGGGGTTCTTATATCTGAAATCCTAAACACCTCAGATCAATGTGCAGCTGCTGCGAATAAGGCCAATCGAGCATTGGGATATATTAAACAAAAATTTACTTATACGAATAAGAACATTATAGTGCCTTTATTTAGAAGCATAGTGAGGCCCCATCTTGGATATGGTGTGCAATTTTGGTCTCCTTATCTGAGCAAGGCCATTGGGAAGCTTTAGTAGGTGCAGCGTAGAGCGACAAAGTTGATTCCGTCATTAAGAAATAAAGCTTATTATGAAAGACTAAACAAATTTAATTTATTTTCAGTTAAGAACAGAAGATTGCGAGGTCAATTAATCGAGTGTTTCAAGATACTAAAGGGATTTGACAAAATTGATGTAGATTCACTTTTCCAAATAGATAATAGTTCATTAACTCGGGGAAATGGAATGAAATTAAAAACCAGGAGGTCGAATCTCGATGTCACAAAGCACTTCTTCACCTACAGTGTGGTCCTCGAGTGGAACAAATTGCCTGAGAAAGTGGTACAATGTAAGACAATTGACACTTTTAAAAGAAGTCTAGACATTCATTTTGAGGAGGTGAGAATAATATAGTTAAAGGAAAAAAATAAAAAATAAAAAGGCTAAGCATCAGTAGTATATAATATTTCGCATCTTCGCTCTTTACTATAAATTTCCCAGTAGAAGTTTTTATTTTGTTTTCTCATTCTGCTGGGTGACTTCTTTCCCCAACTTAATTACATGCCCACCAACGGTCGGAGGGAGAGGTGGGTGGGGAGAGAGCCTTGTTCTTTGCTATCCTTGCCTTCCACTTTGTGGGCAAATTCTATTCTAGAATTAAGTCCGGACTACCTAGTAGGGACCGCAAGGTCTGTGTATTCTGTTATTATATGTAACTCTACGTAAATATATATATCTCTCTCTCTCTCTCTCTCCCCGTCTTCATCTCTAGCTGTCCAAGTATATCCCTCACTGCCAGATCCAGGCACCAAGCCCCTCCTTCCACCCCGCCTACTTCACCAAACTTACACTTTAAAATATAATGCTACGGCCATAACCTTGGCATTTTAGAAGGTCGATCAAACGTTATTGTGTTTTCAGGCTATCGGTAGACAAATTTATTTAGCTTAGGAAAAGTCGGCTGGAGTCAGAGGGTACAGTACATGGATAAATTACATTAACATAAAATTGTAGGGCCACATTACGCCCTATAACACATAATTCATGGCTAAAATAACATATTATTTTAGGACCATAGAACGCCCCATTGCACTTACTTTAAGGTGGGTGACCTGCTTTTTTCTCTGTCTTGGTTGTATCCATTCGGCCCCATTCAGCTTACTGGTTTAAGACATTTAGCTCCGTTCAGGTGTCGATTTTTTTCTGACGAGCGATAGCGAGCCAAAATTTTATGGAGAAATCAGACTTTGCCGGTGAAATTTTTCTATCGAAAAATTTACAAAATTTAGCCAACTGTCTAACCCATTATCCAAAATATGGTGGCTTACTATCGCTCGCCAGTTATAAATCGACATCTGGTTGAGGATAAACGTATTAAAACAGTAGGCTGAATTGGGACGAATGAATACAATCCAGAGAGAGAGAGAGAGAGAGAGAGAGAAATAAGTAGGTCACCCTCCTTTAGGTTACCGTAACATACAAGTCTTGGGATACATAACGCCTTATTTCACTTACTCCTGGCTATCACACGTTACAATTATACGGTCACATAACGCCATGGTTCACTTAATTATGGATGTAATTTAACTTCTTCTCTACCAGCGACGTCTTTTTAAGTTTACTCTAGCTTTATTTAGACGATTTTTTGCAGTTTAAGAGGGATCTATGGTAATAAAATGGTTGAAGTGAGATAGTTCGAAACCTTTTAACTGCTGTAGGCCCGTTTTAAACATCGTCTAATAGTAGCCAGAATATAGCTAACAAGACGACACTGGTACTGTAAGGGTTAACGAACTATTATTGAGGCTGTGGGACTCGAAGGGTTATTGGATATCTAAGATTTATCTCGAAGGGGGATCTTATGTGGGTGTTTTTTTAAGCTTGATAGAGAGCTAGGGATAAAACTACCCCCCTCCCCCCCCCCCCCACCCTTATAATATTGTTTCTCTTTTATATCCTGGATCTTTGCCATTAATTCCTACTACATTTCCATATTTTTAACATGCTGCAACAAAGAAGGGAAGGATAAATTATGTTAAACATATCAGTTAGTATTATTTACTTTCAATATAATAGTACAGTATATTAGTAATAATGTTCACACGTAATACACTCTCTCTTTCTCTCTGTCATCTAGCCACCTGGCTCCCTTTCAATATCACGACAAGCCCCTCTTCAACTCTCTCTCTCTCTCTCTGTCACACATACACACACACGCACACTCACTCTCTCTTTCTCGTTGCTAATATACCAGTCTATCAATTACGGTCAGTCAGCCATTCCAACTAGATCGCGGTCTCTCTCTCTCTTTCTCTCTCTCTCTCTTCCAGAAGCCACAACCCAACTCCCTTTCTCTGTCTGCCTGTCTGTTTCTCTCCCTTCATCATCGACGCCCCCCCCCCCCCCCCTGGTCACCTTAACCAGACATTGTGCGAGGGCAGTAATGTGGGAGGGCAGGGGTGAAATTGGCAATTAATAGGAAGGCGTTCACTCTGACGCTACAACTGAAGGTCCTCCCGATTATGGTTATTTGGACTGGTTATGTGGTTGGGTTGGCTTTATGGGATGTGTGGTGATGCTGGTATGGGTATGTGTGGGATGCTAACTTGCGATACTCATGTGGTGATGTATGGAGGTGCTGATGTGGGGATTTATGTGGGAATGTGTGGGGGATCTAACACGAGAATGTAGGGGGTGACGATACTGTTGTGGGGATGCTGATGTGTGGGGTTGTGTGGGGATATTGACATGTGAATGTAGGGGGTGGGGATGTGTGGGGGTGCTGATGTGGGGATGCTGGATATTGGGCAATGGGTGTAAAAGAGTGTACAGTATGGTGAGGGTTTGAGGGAAGTCTAGAAGGGAGAAAAGGGGGACACTGAATATAAAACAATTTGTCTATGAATGTTGATGACCATGTTTTGTTTTACCCTTTGTGTCATGTGTGTGTGTGTGTGTGTGTGTGAGTGTGAGTGAGAGAGAGAGCTAAATATAACCTAACTCAAAATTATGAAAACAAACCACGACTTTTGAGCCTAATTGTGCGGCCAAAATTGAGATTAATCCAATTAAGGGGAACGAATTGACTGACGAAACAGGTGAATGATGGAATAATTTTATTGGTGTTTATTTGTGTCCAGGAATTTATTGATATTATTTGTTTGTGTCCAAGAATTCACTGTTTTTATTGATTTACGTCTATTGTGTGTGTGTGTGTGTGTATCTGTGTGTGTGTGTGTGAGAGAGAGAGAGAGCAAGGGAGCGTGTGAGTGTTGGAGTTTCGATTGTGTAATAAGAAATATGAAATGGCATTATGAACTAACACACACACACCATTGTTTTCCTTTCTGTGCATACGGACCCCGAACAAATAAACCAGATATTTGTTTTACTCCACCACATATATTTGATATGGCGGTCACGTGGGTCACTGTATGATTACGCTTACTGAGTGGCCGCGGGGACGCAATGCATACTGAGTGGCCACAGTCACGTCATCCATATTGAATAGCATAGCGTTGGGCAGGGAGGGAGAGAATGATTATGTGGGTGATTGGTTCATATGACGAAAGAGATAGATTTACATAGATACATTGGCCACACAGATCTTACGATCCCTGCGAGGTGGTCATTACTTAATCCTAGTAGAGATAGCAACCCTTAGAGAAAGTGGAAGGAAAGGACAAAACAAATGAAGGCTCTCTCCCGACCCTCCGCTCCTTTCGGCAATTAACCGTAAATGAAAACAGTTAGAAGTGAATAACCTTGCAGGGCTAGGAAATCGCCTGAAGGAATATATAGTATAGTTATAAATGGAAAGGAAAAGGTCAGCACACTTTCACTTTTGTCTGCTCTCTTCAACTGAATGCAGTGTTAATTTCTGCCAGGTTCTCTTGTCAGTGACCAATTTCTACTGCAGACCAACTTGTCTGTGATCTGAGTCTAACCTTTTTATAAATGTGTATATTGAGTCATGTCTATAACTTCATTAGGGAGCTTATTCCACTCACTGATAATACTGTGGGTGAAGACATTTTAGTTGTGTCTTGGTTCGCTTCCTGCCCGTTAGTTTTAATTTGTTTCCTCTTGTGGAACCTTATTTGGTTATCCTAAATTGATTACTGGAATTTACGATACTAAATCCGTTTAGTATCTTAAAACACTCTATCAGCTGTCCCCTTATTCTAAGTTTCTTAAGCGAGAACCGATCGAGTTATTGTAATCTCTCATTGCATGGTTTATTTCTAAGGGAAGGAGTAAGGTTTGTTGCTCTACGCTGAACAGATTCGAGTTTCTTTATGTCTTTTATTAAGTCGGGAGACCAAAATTGCACATCATACTCAAGATGCGGCCTAACAATACTTTTACATAATGGTACAACTATGTCTTTACTATGGCAATCAACATTTATTTGAATGAATCCTAGTGCTCTATTTGTTTTGTTAAATGCTGGAGTGCATTGCCTTGTAGATTTTAGATTTTCGTTGATAAGCACTCCTAGGTCTTTTATCTGTGATACACTCATTATCTTTTCTCCATTCACGTTGTATTCGTATTTGTTGTTTTGGGAGCCTATTTGTAGTATCTGGTATTTGTTTATATATATGCCAATGTTCTGACCGCTCAGATATTTTTTTTAGATATGATTGCAGGCTAATTCTTTCGTTTTACGAGATCATTGTATTTCCTATCCTAGTGTCATCGGCGAATTAGGAAATTATATTATTTCCAATTTCGCCGATGACACTAAAATAGGAAGTGCTATAATCTCGGAGAGAGAGGGAGAGAGAGAGAGAGAGAGAGAGAGAGAGAGAGCTACATAGAGCTACATAGATACACAGACCACACAGACCTCAAGGTCCTTGCTAGGCAGTCTGGCCTTACAAACTATATATACATATATATATATATATATATTTTCTTTAATACATACGAGGTTGAAAGAAATGGCAATTTCTGCGTTGGAAATTTTATTATTCAAAGTTTCCAGGTCTCTGATGAGTTTTCGCTGGGTGGCAGGAAGTAGATGAAGGAGATGAGCAAAATTCATGGTGGTACAGGGTTACATAAATGTACATGATGATACAGGATATACGACGCGTTTCACTGGACAACCAGCATTATCAAGTAAGGAAGGAATGAAATAAAAGGTAAACAGGAAGGGTATATATAGGGGGTGGAGGATCAGAGGAGGAGGAAAACAGGGGGCAAAAGTCTGCTATTGGTGGAAGCGTAAACTAGGAGAGAGAAGCGGTTAACCGCTCCACGCATGCGCACTGGATGCGGGATGGTGGTCAGTAGGTGGGGTCGAAGCTGATTGGCTGCGTGTCGAGGGGCGTGGCCTAAGTTGTGTGGCGCCTGCAGAAGACGAAGCTGAAGGAGGTAGCGCGGGGGGCTGCGTCAAGGGCACCGGGGGGCGAGGAGGGGTGTTAGGTCCTGTAGGGTAGTGCCTTTTGGCAGAAGGAAGGATCTGAAGGTCCAGAGTTTGGTTGTTGATGTTGGGATGTAAGGCTTGGATATATAAAGCTTCGAGTATAGGTAATCTCCTTGGGTCACTTTCTTTATCGAGTATGGTGGTGTGTTTCTCTAACTCGTTGCGTGTGAGGTGAGGGTGGTTAGGGGTGAGATAGTGGTCTTTGATGGCTCCAGCCTGAAGGTGAAGAGTTAACCGACGTGAAAGACGAGTCTGCGTCATACCAATATAGGAATGAGGTCCACAGTCCTCATAATTACAGGTATGTTGGTAAATGACGTGATCGTCGGTCATCGGGCTCTTTATCTTGGTGGAGGCTGGTTTGTTGCGGAGAACGAGGTTGGAGGTCTTGGGGGATTTGTAATAAATTATTAATTTGATTTTGTTTTCCGGGTTGGTTGGGTGGACATGCTTGGAGATTATTTCTTTTAAGACGGCCTCGTCATTTTTGTGTTCAGAGGACATGTAATTGCGGTAGAAGATCTTAATTTCATTGGGGGGTCAATGTTGGGAGGGCTTTGAGTGTACCATTTTTCAAGATGGTGGTTGATGGTGCTGGAGATGTCGGAGTTGGAGTATCCGTTATTTACTAAAACTTGGGATAGTCTTTCTAGTTCCTGGTGGGTGTCGGCCCAGGTAGAGCAGTGCGTGAGGGCTCTCCTAACATATGTTAATCCTATGTTAGGAGAGCCCTCACGCACTGCTCTACCTGGGCCGACACCCACCAGGAACTAGAAAGACTATCCCAAGTTTTAGTAAATAACGGATACTCCAACTCCGACATCTCCAGCACCATCAACCACCATCTTGAAAAATGGTACACTCAAAGCCCTCCCAACATTGACCCCCCCAATGAAATTAAGATCTTCTACCGCAATTACATGTCCTCTGAACACAAAAATGACGAGGCCGTCTTAAAAGAAATAATCTCCAAGCATGTCCACCCAACCAACCGGGAAAACAAAATCAAATTAATAATTTATTACAAATCCCCCAAGACCTCCAACCTCGTTCTCCGCAACAAACCAGCCTCCCACCAAGATAAAGAGCCCGATGACCGACGATCACGTCATTTACCAACATACCTGTAATTATGAGGACTGTGGACCTCATTCCTATATTGGTATGACGCAGACTCGTCTTTCACGTCGGTTAACTCTTCACCTTCAGGCTGGAGCCATCAAAGACCACTATCTCACCCCTAACCACCCTCACCTCACACGCAACGAGTTAGAGAAACACACCACCATACTCGATGAAAGAAAAGTGACCCAAGGAGATTACCTATACTCGAAGCTTTATATATCCAAGCCTTACATCCCAACATCAACAACCAAACTCTGGACCTTCAGATCCTTCCTTCTGCCAAAAGGCACTACCCTACAGGACCTAACACCCCTCCTCGCCCCCCGGTGCCCTTGACGCAGCCCCCCGCGCTACCTCCTTCAGCTTCGTCTTCTGCAGGCGCCACACAACTTAGGCCACGCCCCTCGACACGCAGCCAATCAGCTTCGACCCCACCTACTGACCACCATCCCGCATCCAGTGCGCATGCGTGGAGCGGTTAACCCCTTTCTCTCTCCTAGTTTACGCTTCCACCAATAGCAGACTTTTGCCCCCTGTTTTCCTCCTCCTCTGATCCTCCACCCTCTATATATACCCTTCCTGTTTACCTTTTATTTCATTCCTTCCTTACTTGATAATGCTGGTTGTCCAGTGAAACGCGTCGTATATCCTGTATCATCATGTACATTTATGTAACCCTGTACCACCATGAATTTTGCTCATCTCCTTCATCTACTTCCTGCCACCCAGCGAAAACTCATCAGAGACCTGGAAACTTTGAATAATAAAATTTCCAACGCAGAAATTGCCATTTCTTTCAACCTCGTATGTATTAAAGAAAATTTATTACCTGGCTTTACTAACATATATATATATATATATATATATATATATATATATATATATATTTTTTTTCTATGTGTTTGAGGGAGGCAAAAGGCATAACTGCCTATAGCGAGTGCCTCCCCCATAGTTGAAAGAGTGACAGGGCCAAAATCAAGGGACGTTCGAGCCAAAATGCCTGGACACACGGAGTTTATATATATATATATATATATATATATATATATATATATATATATATATTATATTGTTACGTATCTTGATCCTCAAGTGGTTAACTTGATGAATCTAGATAGCACAGATATATATATTAAGGTATCAGTCAGCTGAAGGCAAAACGAAAGTAAAATCTAATAATATTATTTCCTGTTGTTGCTTCCTTTCCTTGTTGATCTTAGGACTTGGTATCCTTTATTGACTGATACTCTTTAATTATGGAAAAATACTGAAACTATTTAAAGTCATGTAGTATTTATAAAGAATTATTATTTAACCGAAGCTTAGTAGGCTATGGTTATGAACCGAATAAGTTATATCTAAAGAAGGACTATTAATTCTATAAAAAGTCTTGAAAGATAAATATTAAAGTAAGAATATTTCTGTCTCTTACCCTTTTTGAAATGAATAAATAGTTTTCTTATATGTCCTTTTATATATATTTAATATAGTTATTATTCTTGGTTTTTGTATTACGTTAATAGTATTATATTATTATTATCATCAGGATTAATATCAAAGTCACATAAAAAGTTAGATATATATTTAATAATTAGTTAAATGTATTTCTTAACCACATAACATTGAGGTTTGATTATGAGTAAATTAAGTTACAGGATCGCTTCATAGATTCGATTCAGGTCTCACTCAAATAATATGAAAAGCAAAATAATATTTTGAAGCTAAAAGATTTTTCTTCAGCTTAGGAAATCACTAGAAGGAACATTAAAACAGCCATGTTAGTCTAAGGCAATATTACTAATAAGAGACAATAGCATCACCGTACTAAGCACTGTTAAGCAATGTATGCTTAATTAACAGAAAATGAAATAACTCGTAAGTATTAATATAAAACGATAGTATTACTTTCATCATAACCCAATTACTTAAAGAGTTGCTTTAGTCCACAAGTCCGTCAACTAAAATAGTTAAGTACATAATAATAGCGTTAACGTTAATTCCCAATCAAATAGCTAAGTACATAAATAGTAGCGTTATCGTTAATTCCCAATCAAATAGTAAAGTACATAATAGTAGCGTTAACATTAATTCCCAATCAAATAGTTAAGTACATAATAGTAGCGTTAACGTTAATTCCCAATCACATATCTCACTAACCAACATAACGTAAGTGTTTACACCGAACACACTTAACACACACTTACATAATCTGACTGACAGTCACAATCCCATTATAATACTTCACCCCGTCTTCCTCCAGCTGCAAGTTCACCTTCCCCAACTCCAAATGAGACTGATTTGAATGCCCACTACTCAGGTCTTATATACTAAACAATGATGGTGTAGGAACGTATCAGGAGGCGTCGGGTAGTGCGCGCCCCAATCACAGCTCCTCGAGTTGCGTAGCAGGTGCGTGGTCCAATGGAGACTCCTGGCGTCGATCATACGTCATAGCGTCGGGTCATCGAAGTAGTTTGCAGGGTCCCCTATGACGCACGCAGGTGTGAAGGCTTGTTTGCTGGTATGTGGACGAGCTGGTTTCCTCCTCGCTGGTTCGCACGCTGGTCTGCTTCGCCGCCTGGGTAGTTTGGCACTCCTTCAACTCTTAATTCTAACTCTTAAATAAACATACAGGGCTCCGTATGTCAGAATATATATATATATATATATATATATATATATATATATATATACACCGGTACATATATATACACTGTTACGTATCTTGATCCTCAAGTGGTTAACTTGATGAATCTAGATAGTACAGATATATATTAAGGTATCAGTCAGCTGAAGGCAAAACAAAAGTAAAATCTAATAACATTATTTCCTGTTGTTGCTTCCTTTCCTTTTGGATCTTAGGACTTAGTATCCTTTATTGACTGATACTCTTTAATTATGAAAAATACTGAAACTAATTAAAGTCATGTAGTATTTATAAAGAATTATTATTTAACCGAAGCTTAGTAGGCTATGGTTATGAACCGAAGAAGTATATCTAAAGAAGGACTATTAATTCTATAAAAAGTCTTGAAAGATAAATATTAAAGTAAGAATATTTCTGTCTCTTACCCTTTTTAAAATGAATAGATAGTTTTCTTATATGTCCTTTTATTTATTTTTAATGTAATTATTCTTGGTTCTTGTCTTACGTTAACAGTATTATATTATTATTATCATCAGGATTTATATCAAAGTCACATAAAAAGTTAGATATATATTTAATAATTAGTTAAATGTATTTCTTAACCAAGTAACATTGAGGTTTGATTATGAGTAAATTAAGTTACAGGATCGCTTCATAGATTCGATTCAGGTCTCACTCAAATAATATGAAAAGCAAAATAATATTTTGAAGCTAAAAGAATTTCTTCAGCTTAGGAAATCACTAGAAGTAATATTAACACAGCCATGTTAGTCTAAGGCGATATTACTAATATGAGACAATAGCATCACCGTACTAAGCACCGTTAAGCAATGTAAGCTTAATTAAAAGAAAATTAAAGAACTCGTAAGTATTAATATAAAACAATAGTATTACTTTCATAATAACCCAATTACTTAAAGAGTTGCTTTAGTCCACAAGTTAGTCAACTAAAATAGTTAAGTACATAATAGTAGCGTTAACGTTAATTCGCAATCAAATAGTTAAGTACATAAATAGTAGCGTTAACGTTAATTCGCAATCAAATAGTTAAGTACACAATAATAGCGTTAACGTTAATTCCCAATCAAATAGTTAAGAACATAAATAGTAGCGTTAACGTTAATTCGCAATCAAATAGTTAAGCACATAATAGTAGCGTTAACGTTAATTCCCAATCACATATCTCACTAACCAACATAACGTAAGTGTTTACACGGAACACACACATATATAATCTGACTGACAGTCACAATCCCATTATAATACTTCACCCCGTCTTCCTCCAGCTGCAAGTTCACCTTCCCCAACTCCAAATGAGACTGATTTGAATGCCCACTACTCGGGTCTTATATACTAAACAATGATGGTGTAGGAACGAATCAGGAGGCGAGTGATGGTGTGCGCTCCTATCATAGCTCCTCGAGTTGCATAACAGGTGCCTGGTCCAATCACAGCTCCTGGCGTCGATCATACGTCATAGCGTCGGGTCATCGAAGTAGTTTGCAGGGTCCCCTATGATGCACGCAGGTGTGAAGGCTTGTTTGCTGGAATGCGGGCGAGCTGGTTTCCCACTCGCTAGTTCGCTCGCTAGTCTGCTTCGCCGTTTGGGTAGATTGACTCCTTCAACTCTAATTCTAACTCTTAAATTAACATACAGGGCTCCGTATGTCAGACCTCCCCCCTAGAAAAGAGTTTAAGGAGTATAGTACATAATATTAACCCCTAAAGGTCGACGCGCAACATAAGTCGAGTATAATACATCTGGACTATCTGGCGGCGCGCGACATAGGTCGTGTGGCAATTTCAGCACGTAATGTTGCTGAGAGAGAGAGACAAGTGGTGGCAGGAGAGTAGCGAGCGTATGACTGCTCCAGACCACCGCGGCGAACCTACTGACACGAATCCCACCTCCTTCCTCCCTCTCTCACTCGCTACATACTGAATTTAATGGGGAAAGTACCGAATTACATGCTTTTTGCACTCGCGTTGCGCGGTTGTTGCAAGAAAACTAGCCGTCATAAAAAGATCGTTATGGTGTCATTGGAAAGCTCTGTTTATGCCCTTTCAGGGATAGATACTTGTTTTACGCTCTGGGTCTTATTTAGGCATGAAAATGATCACGTAAACAGCCTTATTTTGGCTAAAAACACCCCCCTGGGCGGTACATATAAATACATCGCTAGCCCGCTATGCTAGTGTTAAACATAATACATAAATAGATTCACCACCAGATTGGCAACAGCAAGATTATAATGAGGATATAATAAGGATATCACCCAAAGTAGGCAACGTCTCCAGGTACCACATCAGAACATAGCCGGAACGTAGCTGGAGCGTTATTTGAACTGCAAGGCATCTCACAGCTGAAGGCTTAAAAGCGCACTACTAAAAAATGAGATTTACCTCACTACAAGGGAGAGCTAATTGCCAAAATCCTCTCATTAAATTAAAATTACTGCTGTATGAGGCCAACCTGGTAAATGCAATCTTTGATCCGTGGCAGTGGGTAGGTATCGTTCTTTGTGACAGCATTAACTTGCCTATAGTCCCTACAAAATCTATGGCTCCCGTCTGGCTTTGGCACAAGTATGACCGGACTACTCCTCTGGCTTAACCCTCCAGCCCCGGCTATGTATTATATATATATTCCTCAAAACCCGGGTGTTTTGGCCGAAAAACTTCTAGGCTAGGCTACCGTATAATTGATAATCAGACTGCTTCCCGCATTCACGCGCATCCCCAAGCGTAGCTGTGTTATTTACCTGTAGAATGGCATTAAGTAGAGCTCTCTAAGTCAACTGGTTGAGCTGTGATGATGATTTCATTGGAGATAACTTTATGGCCAAAACAGCCACTTTACACTACTATTCGATACTTAACAACAACATACAGGCACACACGAACAAGCGACGCTCTCCTTCTTGTGGCCGGAGATGCGGGGCGTCGGTCCAGCCGGCTGTTGTTTACATGCGTCGGACCGACGCCTCGCACACGAAGCTCACAGGCTTTCAACCACTGGGCATTCAAGAGGCCTTCCGGGTACCTGTTATATGCTTTTTTATGGGCGTTCAAGAGCCCTTCCGTGGTGAGAGGGTTAAGGCCCTTTTGATCAGCTTGTTTGACAACTTGTAGTCAAGCTCGACCTGCAGTATACTCCTGCGTTGTGGTGAGACACGGTAGGGGGATAGTTTAATGGGAGTTGCATCCCCTATGTCGATGTCGTGCAAGCTCAAAGAAGTGAGCCCTGGAGTATCACGGAACACACTGGGAGACTGAGATAAAACAGAGATTAGTTGGTTCGCTTGATCAGAGGAAAGATGACATAGTTTAGATGGTAATTCCCCCCAAGCTACTGAATTATACTGAAAGTTGGATAGGCTACATGACAAGTCAAAGTCTGCATGGATACCTTCAGGCTCTGGAAGAGTCTGGTGCGGGTCAGTAAGAGAACTGAAGACTTCGTCCGCACCAGGCTGTCCACAGGTCCTGACATTCACTGCCACAGTGGGAGAAATCTGGAGGAGAGGAATCAGGGGACCTATGGTAGGGTTTCAACACATTTATATGGAATACTTGTGTGGGCTTTCTCCTGTCTGGGGTAGTTACTAGATAATCGGTAATGCTCACCCTCCGAATGATCTTATATGGGCCCCTGAACTTGGCAGATAAAGGTTGGCCAAAAAGGGGGAGCAGGACCAAAACCTCATCACCGGGCTGAAACTCCCTCTCATGGGCTTTTCTGTCATACCATTTCTTCATGGAGCTTTTAGCCACTGTCAAGTTTTGAGCGGCAAACTCACATGAGGATCTCAGCCGGGTTTTGAAATCTGAAATATACTTGAGGAGGTTTTGGTTCCCCTCCTGGCCAACTAGGCTATCCTGCAATAGTTGCAAAGGACCTCTTACCTGGTGACCGAAAACTAGCTCATTAGGGGAAAAACCCAGGGATTCAGTTGGAACCTCACAAGTAGCAAATAAAAGAAAAGGTACCCCCTTATCCCACTCAACTCCGGTCTCTGTACAATACTTACGTAACATTCCCTTTAATGTCTGATGATATCGTTCGAGAACCCCTCGACTCTCTGGGTGGTAGGTGCTAGACTTAACATGCTAGATACCCAACTCCTTCAGGGACTGCTGGAAAATGTTAGAGGTAAAATTAGTTCCTTGATCACTTTGCACCTCATGGGGGAAACCCCTTCTGGTGAAGAATTTGAGCAGTTCCTTGATGAGACAGTTGGAGCAGGTATAGCCTCTGGGTAGCGAGTTGCCATGTCCATGATAGTTAATAAATAAATGTTACCTTGGGAAGTCTTAGGCAATGGGCCTACAATGTCCACTACCACCCGAGTAAAAGGATTCTCGAAAACGGGCAAGGGCACCAGAGGATGTACAGGCACCTTCTGATTGGATTTTCCTGTCATCTGGCAAGTGTGACACACTCTCCAAAACTCCACTACATCTGCACGCATTCCTGGCCAGTAAAAGTGGGCTCTGATTCTGTCTAGAGTTTTTCTCACACCTAGGTGTCCTGCCAATGGTATACAATGTGCCATTTCCATGATATCTCTACGACAAGGTTGGGGGACTACTACTTGATGGACGTCCCAAGCTCCGTCATC
>CM064527.1:38703272-38711866 GCA_032716605.1 Paralithodes platypus | reverse complement strand
GTTGCGTAGGGCCATACGGACTCAGGAGGGGAGACAGAGTGAGAGAAGCGAAGTAGCCTTCATTCGGTAGTAGGCTACCGGCGCAAAGTACTGTTTGCCTGCAACCTTTTAGTTAATTCCAAGTATAAATTCATTATTATAATAAGTGACTACTATTTTATGTGTTCTCCCCTGTTATATTATTAGGTATCTACTGGATCATGAACATCTTGTATGCTACATGCAGTGCATGTTAGGTAGGGGACAGTTAGTGTAGTGCACTCACCTTTTTTTGTTTTTTCCCCCCAAGTAGCATGTACATTTGTCATTTAGGCATTTCACTTGTCATAACCTTTAGCCTGCTTCTATTCTACATTATTAGAGGCTGTTATATTAACGTATTTTCTTGAGTATTGCATTTCTTTAGTGAATAACGTAACCTATAAATGTCTGAGGGAGTTTAGCCTCATAGCCTACCCCTGTTTTGTACACTTACTCGCGCCGAGTTAAGGTACCTCCAGTCGTACCGTAGACATAACTCTGTAGGGCGTTGGTGCTTGTTTGTTTGTCTGGAGCATATAGTATTTGCGGACTTGGGAATCGAGTCGTTGTCGTTGTCACTTAAGCCATTTCTGTCCCTACGATCAAGAATCCCGAATATGTATTGCCGATCCATCCGTAACAAAATGGCGACCCTTGCACGAAGATTCAGTAGTATCCTATCACAAATGATTTTTTTGGAGAACTTATTTCTATGCTAGGCCTAGTAGGAGCTGGCTAGAATGTTTCTTGGCCCCATATTTGAGGAAGTTTTTTTTGTTGTCATTATTGTATTGGTGGACCTTGCAGATTGTTTCGTTAGGTGTCACTAGAGGAGAAGTCATTCAAGCATCTTTAACATTTTGTGAGTCGAGACTTGCAATTAGTAATAAGCACGTTGTTTTTTTGTTTATGAAACCGCAATTGTATAACCAGCACTATGTCCTTAATGACTCATCATTTACGGGGGAGGATAACACGGTACAGCCTAGTGACCAGCAAGTACAGCCAGATATTGAGGTAGGGGAGTGTTATAAGTGGAGAGAGGGATGCCCGGTGCATTTTTGCAGACACTTTTGACCCGAACAGCGCCTGCAGGCTATTGAATTTGTTACGGTCTTTCGCTGTTTAGCCACGGTTTTTGGGGTGCTGGACTGTCCCTGACAGTTGGCCACAAGAAGAAATTTGGTGGCATGTTTTGTTGGGTGAGGGCGATGGGGCGGTGGGGTGGAGTGGGGTCTTGGGGGTTTCCCCTCCAAGCCTCCATTCCACTTCTAACCCCTGAGCTGGTGCCCTCAGCCATGCGAGTTCTTAGCGAACGATGCAGCAGGAGGGTTCTCAATGGCAAGCTGGCTTACCACCGTAAACGACGTCCTCGGTGTGGATCCCCCATTTTGTGCTCAATCTCCCCCCCATGGGCCTGTCTCCTGAGATTGTTATCTTCGAGCTAGAATTAGCTAAGCTTAGTTGCGGAGAGTTTCAACAGGCTAGAGTCAACAGGCTATATAGAACGGATTAAGCTGCAGGAGAACGCAGATACAACAGGCTAGTATAGAACGGATTAAGCTGCATGGGAGACTCAGATACAACAGGCTAGTATAGAAACGCATAGAGGTTGACCCTAGAATCCAAGCCAATCAGGATGCAACCAGGTAACCTAGGCTGAAATGGATGTCGAGAGAGTCCTAGAGTAGAGACCACGGGGCGTCATCCTCTCGGTGGTGGGCACCGGGTTACAGACATCACTTTCGCATTTGAATTAAGTTAGTACCCGCATTTTGATGAGACAAGCAGTGACTGTAGTTTTTTTGCTCGTTTCGAAAAGACGTGTCGTGAGCAATGACTGGCACGGAGGTTTAAAATGGGGGCAGCATTAGTTTTTACATCACGTCTAGTGGTAAAGGGGTTGAAAGCCCCTAACCCCGAAACAAATGGCACTGTCACTGGACGAAAGAGTGTCGTGTATGGTACTGGTGAAGGAGGCTGTGCCCTCCGGGCCTACGAACTGCAAAACCCGAAACCTTTATAGATTGAAGTTCCGTGGGCGTTGAATAAGAAGAGCGACGTCAGTTTTATGGAGCAACGGCACGGGACTTAACAGATGCATGTAATAACCTGGTTTCCGGTTCGCGAGCACGCAGAGTCGGCTGAGGAAATTAAGCAACTATTTCTATCTGGAGACAGTTTCTTTAAACAAATGTACTGGAGAACCGATCTAACGCTTGAACATTAAGGGCAAAAATGTCCCAAGACATTAGAGGAGGCTGCCAAGATGGCAAGACCTGTCAGATTATCATTGATTCGTTGGTTGCGGTTGGGCCGCTCAGAGGGCCTGAGTCAGGGCGAAGGGGCGCTATAACCCCACCCACCAGAGTTTTTCGGGGGGGGGATAATAACAAATCCTATGACACACATAACCACACTACAGCATTGCACCTAATACAAACACCTACAAACACAAGCCTCTCCCGTTGTACTAAAGGTCAGGCCCCTTCTTCGCCCGCACAAGGGGAAGAAGCCCATTGGGGGGATGTGAAATGTTACAAATGTCCAGAAGCTAGGGCCATTATTCACGTGAGTGCCGCTAGTAACACCTCCCGCTAGAGAGCCGGTGTCATTGGTTCACAGTATCGGTGTGTCCTCTGAAGGCTTGCAAAGCAACTGCCCGGGTAGGTTGTCAGCAGCTGAGGCCCACGCGGTAAAGAAGCTGTACGGAGGGCTCGACACCTGTCCGGGACACTTTCTGTAGCCATCGGGGACACGGGTTTGTGAGCTGGGGGAGTGAAACTACGGAGGGTTGACTTGCTGAGGGGATAACGGGGGCGTTCGCAAACTTTGTTTGAGGAACTTCACAGGGAAACCGATAAACTGCGGCCAGAGTTGTTGTGGTGCAGGGTATAAAATGCTACGAGGTCATACCCACTTGTGATGTTGGAGTTGAAGAGTGGGAGAGGTGGTGCAGGGATCTGGATGTAGGGATCGTTGCGTGTGTTTGCCAGTTGAAGGGCGTCGACCTTACTTCTCTCAACGAGCTTTGCGGTGCCCACTTCCTGTACTCCACCCTTAAGTACGTTTGCCGGAGAGGGCGGCCGACGTGGATGGTGAAGAATCGGGAATGGGTTGGGAGGTGCCAACAGGATGAGATGGCCTGTGTGGTAACCCGATCTCGCTCATGCGGCTCCTGCACAGCCCCTAGCACTCAACCTCGGGGACAGTGGAGGAAGGATCAGGAGAAGGTTGGCTAAGGGCAGGAAAAGGGAACATTGATTCTGTCTGCCCTTCTCGGTGACTTCGGTACTTGGACCTATAATAAACACGGTAGTTGACTCTGGCCCAGAGATGGTGTGTAACAAGGGCAGAGTTGGGTAAGACTTTCGCGTGAGGCAAGAGCGTGTAGCGAGAGCCACTAAGGCAGTAGAGCCTACTAGCTCGGGGTAATGTCTTTTTACAAAACCATCTTGATGCATTGACCGCCCGGGTACATTAGTGAGGCAGCAGCTGCAAGACGCTAGCCTAGCTCGTTTAATAGGCAATGTCGTGCCATAGAGTTGGAGGAGATGGGGATGCGAGCCGGGAGAGACTTATAGGTTTGCATTGCAGCGGCAGGTTAATAAGTGTCTTGGGTTACTTGCACATGCAGGGCGGTCATGAAGCACCAGTATGACGCCCAAGGTTGAAGCCTTCAGGGAGTTTTTCGGTGGGATCAGGGAGGTAATGTTTGCTTTTTCCTTTGGCCTGGACAACACCCCTTTCTGCCAAGTTCATATTGGGGCCGTATGTGGTGGGCTAAGAAACTGTCCGACGCTTTGGATTATCTCGTTGGCAACATGCCTGACCGTAGGAAAAAACATCAGTTATGGTCATGTTAACCTCATGAAAGAGTATGTGGAGACGCCCCTCAGAGCCGTCTACACTGTCCCTGTGCTGGCCTGCAGCAAGGCCAGGGTGGAAAGAGAGGAGGTGGGGACAGTCAAATAAGCTGCTGAGGAGGATAGCGGTGGGACTGTGTCATTTATTTCCGCGGACAGTGGGCGGGGAATACTGAACCATATGCTAGGCAAGCTGTAAGTCACCTGCCTGAGCACCAGGGTGCTTGCTGTCCCTAGGCCTGTTCAGGTCATACCCCTCTGTTTTCAAACCGAACACACCAGGTCTTGCACTACTCAGGTAACGCACGACGTGGACTCGGTTATAATGGGACCCGTCAAGTCAGTTGCCCTACACGTGTGCCCCCGGTAAAGTTGCCCATACTTTACGGGAGGAGTTAAAGTACAATGGTTGAGAGAGGGATGATCACTGAGGTTATGTGAAGTGGACATCACCCGTCACGTTGCAGCCAAAACCTTGGAACGGCAAGGTGCGGTTCTGGCAATAGATTTTTCGGTAGGCTAAAGTGGCTTGACCCCACTACCAACCCCTACCCTTTGCCTCGAGACTCTTGACGACAGCGTGGACAAAGAAAAAAAAAAAAATAGTGTAATGCAAAGTACCTTACTAAAATTGGATCGGTTGGGTACAAGCTACTGGCAAGTACCCCTGTTCGTACCGAGCTAAGCAAGTTTTGTGGTTTTGTGGTAGATGGCAAGACCTACCAATGTAACGTCATGCCTTATGGGCTTAAAGACGCCCACCTTCCACGTTTTCAGAACCTGATGAACGATATTTGTGACGAAATCCCTAAACTGCACGGTCTACCTTGATGAACGTGAATAGTAAATATGATGACGACTTTTTGAAAATCACCTTAAGGCACTTAGAGACCCTGTTTAGGAAGTTGCACGATGGCTGGGCTGGTGGTGACCCTGAGGAAGTGGCCGAGTTTGTAAAGGCTAACTGTGCAGTATCCCTTGGCTTTGTGGTCGTGTTAGGCCGGGTGATGCCCCCCCTGAGCAAGATCCCGAGGCTATCAATATGTTTCCCAGGCCAACCACTAAGCGCCAGGCCATAGCGGTTCCTAGGTAATGGATAGGCTATTATAGGCGCTTCATCATATCCGGGGATACTCTACTGTCTTAGGCACCGTTTAAGCTTATCTACTGTCGAAGTCAGGTGGAAGGTTCTGGGTTGGGCTTGCGGAGTGGTCAGAGGGCTTTCGACCTAGTCAAGCACCTGCTGTGTACACATCCGATTTTGAGGGGGCCCCCAGACTTCTCCAGGAGTTTTTGCCAGCCTGGCGACTGATGCCACGCGGTGGTGGGTGCCGGGGCAGTGTTACTTGCAGACTGATTCCGAGGGCTTGGAACACCCAGTGAGCTTCTTTTCTCGCAAGTTTAAATTTTCGGCACAAAGGAATTACATCGACTATAGAGAAGTGAGCTTCTGGCTATCGTTTTGGTTCGCTCAAACATTTTCGAAGTTTATGTTTTCCAGCCTACGGCCCGGTAGTGGACGATTTAATACGGACCATCATCCCTTGAAATTCCCTAAATCAGTTTCACAATCGGAAGTTATGCGGTTGACGCAGGTGGTCCCTAATGCTCCAAGAGTACTAAATCTCACATTCAGCCTATGTGCCGGGGGGGGAGTGAGAACGTGATAGTCAGATTTGTCTATCAAGGGTTGATGATCCCAAGATAGTCGTGCATCGGTGTGTGGGGTTGAGCAGGATTAAAATTATGGGGCTATCATAACGCCGATCCAAAAAGATTATAAAAAAAACATAAAATAACACGATGTAAAACTCTTTTTTTTTTTTTTGTAGTTTTTTGTAAGTCTTTATTGTTGTAGCATAATGAATTCGATATTGTGTTTTATGTATAATTCACCTTCAGTTTGTTGTGCACCTTTTGCAATTCGTGGCAGCTAAGGGTAGCAGGTCGGTTTGGAGTTGCCCTGTCAGAATTTTGATACTGCTTCTAAGGTCGATTATCTAATCCTTGGGGGGGCTGTGACGCCTGCCCCCGTGCTTGGGCAACGCAACCTGCTTGTACTCCCTTGGTAATCCACTGTTCAAAACACAACCGCCCGTTATCTGGCTACCGTCAGCCGCAATAGTATAATTGAGTGTGACAACTTATAACTAATGTTCTTTGTATTTCTCTGCAAAGGTCTCGTTCATGGTGCTAACCAGTGGTGGGTTTTGTTTTGAAAGGCCATGTCGAGACCTTCCATTTAATATGTAGTATCAATAGAGAAGTTGATAGATACACACAATGATAGTTTCAGAAGAGTAGAGAGTGAAGTAGGCTTCAGAGCAAGAGGGTAGCAACGCGCCGCGCTGGCCGGCACGGGTGGTTGCCAGACGTATGGACCTGGTTGGCAGCCTTTGCCCTTATAGCATAGGCGCGATAGGGTTTTGGTAGTCCATTGTTGCCGCCGTGCCTGGGCTGGGCCCATGTTGTCGTACAGCACATTTTGCCTGGAGGCTGGCTGTGTGTTTCTATGCCCATGGTTTGCCTAGAACCTTTGAGATTTCTAACATCCCTTTGCTCTCTCTCTCCCACTTCTCCAACGGTTGCACTCCTTATCTCTCTGACGACCATTACTCTCATTTCATTCTTCTCTCTATTTAAATGCCATAACCTTCGCCTTGAGGTCCTAAAGGAGTTGTCAGGCACTCACCTCTCGTATTACTCCTTAGGACAAGCATATATTTACATGTATTAGATTAAGGGGTTAATGTGAACAGCGATCTTCTTGATGAGGATCGTTTGGTGAACGTTTCTAACATGTTCACGAGTTAATATGCCCTGCTCATTCATACAAATTTGTGACTAAGACTGGTGCCATGTGTAAGAGCCCGACCATGCCCAGGAGTTGGCTGTAGAGGGACGAGGACTTAGCCTGGAGTTGCATACCGAGCCAGGAGCGAGTGTAGCACCCGAGACTACAGTCCGCTCGTAGTGCCGGTATAGTAGAGTAACGTAATTTATCTGTCCTTGTGTTCTCTACAGTCTTCTCCTGGGTTCTCGCTTTCGGTGCTGGGACTCGTTGTTCCTGTGACTTGGCCTGCTAGCTAGAACACATGGGATGATGAGTGGGATATATCTTTATTTTACTATGCATTGCAGCTCTCTTTAAGTATATATCTATAACACTTTACAATACACATTACTCACACACAAGACAACACTATTATATCTTTCATGTATCAATTAACTGCACTGTCGTTTTGCTGCTGTGTCCGGAGTTCTGTTGCGTAGGGCGCATACGGACTCGGATGGGAGACAGAGTGAGAGAAGCGAAGTAGCCTATGCGGTAGTAGGCTACCGGCGCAGTACTGTTGCCTGCAACCTTTTAGTTATTCCAAGTATAGATTCATTATTATAATCAGTGACTACTATTTATGTTTCTCCCATGTGTATTATTAGGTATCTACTGGATCATGAACATCTTGTATGCTACATGCTAGTGCATGTTAGTAGGGGACAGTTAGTGTAGTGCACGCGCTTTCAAGTAGGCGTGTACATTTGTCATTTAGCATTTCACTGTCATACCTTTAGCCTGCTTCTATTCTACATTATTAGAGGCTTAATATTAACGTATTTTCTTGAGTATTGCATTTCTTTAGTAATAACGTAACCTATAAATGTCTGAGGGAGTTTAGCCTCATAGCCTACCCCTGTTGTACACTTTCGCCGAGTTAAGGTACCTCGTTACCGTAGACGATAACTCTGTAGGGCGTTGGTGCTTTTTTTTGCCTGGAGCATATAGTATTTGGGACTGGAATCGAGCGTGTCGTTGTCACTTAAGCCATTTCTGTCCTACGATCAAGAATCCCGAATATGTATTGCCGATCCAGCCGTAACAATATATATATATATATATATATATATATATATATATATCAATGCACATTATTGTATCCGTCTATCTCCTGTTTCTATCTATCTTATGTATCTATCTACTAAGCCATGATCTTACGTCACGAACTACTAGCCAATCTATCGCGTTTTTATTTTTCTATTGATCGACTTAATGTTTCCTCCCGTGCCCTCGAAGAATGGGCAATGTTAAATAGTTTGAATTGTTTGCTGTCATTCTTCCTTTGCTCCTGTGCCTTTGTCTTTGTCTTCTTTTCTGGGAGGCTCTTTTATCCCTTCCTGTGTTGTCTTCTTTCCTTCGTATTTATCTATTTATATATTGTCTTAATTACATCGTTTTCTCCACCCTGTTTTTTGTTATGCTTATTTCTTGTTCGCTTTACTAATAGTTTTCCCATTTGTCTATCATGTTTTCTTATTTACTTGCCTTTGTTTGCCTCTTAGACTTTCTACATTACATCGGTTTCTTCCTCTTGTTTATTTATTATGCTTGTTTCCTGTTCGCTTTATTGCTACTTTTGTACTTCTGCTTAATCATGTTTTCGTTACTTATCTTTGTTGGCTTATTTGTTCGTAATTATCCATGTAATTATTCATTATATTGTTTTATTGTTACCTCTACTAGAATTTACCATTCATTTGTGTGTCTTCACTATCATTATGTCTTTCTTCACTATGTACTTCCGTACGATTATTACTCTTACTCTGTTCCTATTCTATTAATTTTCCTTTATTTCTTCATTATGTTCTTTTCCTTTTTCGCTTTTCTGTTATTGGTGCCTTTCTACTTTATAATTATTTTCTTTCTTTACT
>CM064527.1:38565772-38698272 GCA_032716605.1 Paralithodes platypus | reverse complement strand
CGTAAAATAACAAAATAAACACAGAATTCAAATGCAATATTTAATTAGGGGTGATATGGACAAAAATTGAATGGCTGAAGAAAGAGTGTTACAATGCAAACATGAAAATGTTTCTAAATTTAGGTGTTGACGTGGCATGCTACCCAGAAGATTGTGTGATGCGGGGAATCATTGTTTAGGTGTTGACGTGGCATGCTACCCAGAAGATTGTGTGATGCGGGGAATCATTGTTTTGTGGTGTGAACATTCAATGGACGCACCAAGAGAATTGCCACTTGTGAGCTTCGGGCTACAAGGAAGTTGCAGCAATAAACATCAATACAAAGTAGAGATACAATCTTTGTTAAGGGGGAGGTAGTCGCTTTTTCTGGACCCCCTTCTCCCTTCTGTTTAGCCCCATTAGTTTTAAGATTTTAAGATGTGTGCTCAATTAGTTTTATTTTTATTTTAAGACCTTCCGCCCCATTTCCTTGTCAACATTAAAACCTTTCGTACTCTTTATGTGTCAATTTGTTTCCTGGCGAACGATAGTGAGCCTGTAATTTTGGAAGAACTGGAATTCGGCCGAGACATTTTTCTACCGAAAAATTTACAAATTAATCTAGAAGGGGAATCTAATGGATGTTTTTCAAGTTTGATGGAGGTCTAGGGAGGCAACTAGAAATGATTAAATATATACATGAAAAAATCGACCAAAAAGTGAACCATCTCCCCTTAAGCGCTCATGGGTAACATAAATCAAAGTCAACATAATATGCATCCATCATATGCTCACATAGCCTATATAAACAAAAAATTGTCATATACACTATGTACCTTCTCCATTTTCAATTTAATCTGGCTAACATTAGATGATTTTACTCAGTTGTGGAATGTCGTCTAGTAATCAAGAGGGTTATATTTAAAGTCGATCTCAATTAACCCTCGAACTTTCAAAATTCCTTCCCAAACTAAAATAACATCATCTGCTGGTAGCCAGAATAGGCTACAAGGAAGAGATGCGTTCTCAAATACTGAAGGGGTTGAGGAGGGATGGGTCATTTATTGGTCTATTTTCTATTTATGTAACATTTATTTAGTTTCCTCCCTAGACCTTGAGCACACTTAAAATATAAACCCCAGGAGCCCCCTTCAAGATATATTTGTACATTTTTCGGGGCCGGTCCCTCCTGAATTTGCAGGGAAACATCGACACCTAAATGACACAAACAGTTTTAATACTAACACAGAGAAGGGGCGAAAGGTCTTAAAATCGCCAAACTAATGGGGCTAAGCATGAAGAAGAAGAGGGGCCAGACAATCGACCCCATCCCTTCCTTAATAATTTCGGGGGTGATATATTAATGTTAATTGAAGAAGGTGTCGGCTATTGGAGAGCGATAATTTCCATGTGAGGTCTTATTTGCGTCTCCCCTAGTTATATTTCCATGTGAGGTCTTATTTGCGTCTCCCCTAGTTATATTTCCATATGAGGTCTTATTTGCGTCTCCCCTAGTTATATTTCCATGTGAGGTCTTATTTGCGTCTCCCCTAGTTATATTTCCATGTGAGGTCTTATTTGCGTCTCCCCTAGTTATATTTATATGTGAGGTCTTATTTGCGACTCCCCTAGTTATATTTCCATGTGAGGTCTTATTTGCGTCTCCCCTAGTTATATTTGATATCCACGAACTCCTGCCACTCTCCCTTTACACCTTTTTTGAGAGGTTCCGGGATTGGCTACCAAGGCAATCATGTTCTACAAATACGAGTTGGCATGCATTCTTCTTAAATGAGCAAAATGAATGAAACTTAGGAATATATATATATATATATATATAAATAGTACAATCTCCCCATGAAAACAATAAGCTATCAATTGGTTCTGGTCATCTCACGCCACGCGCCACCAGGTACAGTCACACACAACAAATCTAGTATGTTATTTAACTTTACATTTTCACAAATACAGCCTTCTGGATTAACGTATGCATGTATAAAGCTTTACATAAAAATCACACATATATATATATATATATACCGGTATATATTAGTAGTACATACAAAACTACAATAACTAATCAGCCTACATTTATATATACACTGGCATAACGAAATCAAATATGAGAGGCCCGCAAGTTTTACGAGTGACTGTACATTCGATCAGATTGCTCGACCATTATCCTACAGTCCCTATTTTCAATCTCCAGGCCCGGATCAACATGTCACGCTGGGATTGGTCCACTCCTAACCAGTGACGTTAGGGAGAAAGAGAGAGAGGGGGGGGGGGGATTGTTATTGGTGGATAGGTATTTAGGTCAGGTCACGGAGATGGGATGGGATGGAAGGATAGATGGATGGTGGAAGATGTATGGACTACGTCGGAAAAGGATAGATAAATGATTGTATGGATGTGTTGTTGGATGGATATTAAAAGTGGATAATTATGTATTTAGGGGCTGTCACAATGAAGGGGTGGATGGATGGATATATGGATGGATAGACGGATGGATGATGGATGAAGAGATATATGGTAAAACGAAAACATAAAAGCTACATGTATTTAGAAATTAATCCACCCTTCAGTATAGTAAAGTAATTTTCAATTAATGTTGGAGTAATTTCAATGATAGCAATACCACAGATAATTTAAAGTTAATACGAAAAGGGACACAACCATCAGCAAAAAGCCAATTAGTCTGACAGGCGACATATTGTTTTTATTTGAATATATATTTGTAGTTTATCCTTTTATTCGGCGGATGTGAGGGAGAGTATGTTGTGTAGGCTGCAACACACTATCAAAATTACCGAGGCAAAACATGTGTTCAGACATTTTTGTCTATATTAACCTGGCAAAATATACTGCAATTTGGCAAAATTTTCTGAGGGAAAAAATGTTTTGTTCACTGGACTGTGTACCTTGTATTTAAATATTTGTGTGTTTGTTTATGTATGTGTGCCATGTGTGTGTGTGTGTGTCTAGGTGACATGTGTTATTATATGTGAGCGTGGGTGTAGTTGTATGTATGTGGGTATAATATAATGTGTGTATATATATAAATACAGTATATTATATATATATATACAGTATATATATATATATATATATATATATATATATATATATACAGTACGAGTATGCGTGTACAAAGGAGTACAAAGGAAATCAAGCAACAACATATCTAGTGACCCTTCTTGGCTGCTTGTCCTCCAAAACACTGAGGATCAAGTGTCCAAACAGTGGTTTAGAGTGTGTAAGGGAACATTGGAAAGGGAACTACTGCCCTGGAACTAATGTCCGTGGCAGGATTGGGAAGTTAGTAGGGGACAGATGGGTTAGTAACTGAGGGAGGATAAAATATAGTTATTAATTTACAAACGCAGTCAGTCGCGGGTTTGATGCGAGATATTTGTCTAGGCGAAGTTTAAATGAATCAACGGTGCTGCAGTCTATAACATCTCGGGGAAGCCCATTCCATAAGTTGACAACTCGATTGAAGAAGAAATTTTTAGCTTCGTGCGAGTTAAAAGATTTACCAATAATTTTGCACCCGTTTCCCCGCGTGTAATTAGATTGGTCGATAGTGAAGTACTTACTACAGTTCATATTGTCAATGCCTTTGATGATTTTGAACACTTGAATTAAGTCGCCTCTTAATCTGCTCTGGGTTAAAGGAAATAGATTTAATTCTCTAAGACGCTCATCATATGGTTTGTTCTTGAGGCTAGGTATAATTTTTGTAACTCTACGTTGAACTCGTTCTAGCTTGTCTATATCTTTTTGGTAATAAGGGCACCAGGATTGAATGCAGTATTCCAGAAGAGGGCGGACTAAGGAATTGTAAAGGGTTAGGATAACGTCTTTGGATTTATGCTCAAATGACCTGCCTATAAAGCCAATTATTTTGTTTGCCTTCTTAACAACTTCTGAATATTGTTGACTCAGTTTTAGGTTACTGGATATTGTTACTCCCAGATCGGTTTCTCTGTTTACATTCTTAAGCTGAGTGCCATTCATCGAATAGTTTGCTTTCTCATTTTGGTATCCGATATGTAGTACTTTACATTTATCCGCATTGAAACTCATTTGCCAAATTTGGGCCCAACATGACAACTTATCTAGATTGTGTTGCATATCGTCAACTTGTTCTTTTGAGAGTACGCTATTTGCAATTGTTGTATCGTCAGCAAATTTTGAGATTGTACAGGTGAGACCCTCATCTATGTCGTTGATGTAAATTAGAAAGAGAATTGGTCCTAGTACCGATCCCTGGGGTACCCCGCTACTTACATTGGTCCATTTAGATGCCTTACCGTTTATGACTACTCTTTGCTTTCTGTCGCTGAGCCAATTTTCTATCCATTTCAACACACCGTCTTGTATTCCATGCGCTTTTAGTTTTAGCAGTAAACGTTTGTGGGGAACTTTGTCAAAGGCCCTTTGAAATTCAAGGTATATAATATCTACAGCTTTACTCTCATCGTAGAGGTTGAGGATATCGTGGAAGAAGTCTAAGAGGTTTGTTAAACAGGAACGTTTTTTTACGAAAGCCGTGTTGACTATCTTTAAGTATGTTATTTTCCTCTAAGTGATTTACGAGTCTGTCTCTTATGAGTGTTTCTAGCATTTTACATACAACTGAGGTTAAGCTAATTGGACGATAGTTAATGGGTAGAGATTTGCTGCCTTTTTTTAATATCGGTGTTACGTTGGCTAGCTTCCACTGATCAGGCATAGTTCCAGACTGCAAGGATTTATTGAATAGCAATGTCAGTGGTTTAGAGAGCTCATCCTTAGCTTCCTTTAGGACTCTAGGTGAGATTGTATCAGGTCCAGGCGTTTTATTTACCTTGAGTTTATCCAAACAATTCAATACTTCTCTCTCTGTAATAGTGATATTGCTTAGAGCATCTGAATTATCAATCTGAATCGGCGATGGTGTAGGGATATCACGGAGGTCTTCCGTTGTAAAAACTGATGCAAAGAAGGTATTGAGGGCATTACTCATTTGTACTTCGTCTTTGGTGTATTCTCCATGTTCATCGACCTAACGGTCCAACAGTTGAAGTAACTACTTTTTTCTTTCTGATATAACTATAGAATTATTTCGGGTTTGTTTTACTTTGATTCGCAACATGTAACTCCAGGGTCTTTTTACTATGCATAAATAACTTTTTGGCTTTGCGTCGTAGCTCTACAAATTTCACCCGTTCTTCGTCATTTTGTAAGGATTTTAATCTATCATTTAATTTATCGAGAGGCCTTCCCTAGGGTTAAGTGCCCCATTAATTACTATTTCCTTTCACCTATGCATAGCCTATGATAGCGCAGTTGGAAAGTGTGTACATGCTTAGATTGATATGCAGGATTCGAAACTGCATAATAAATCGTAGGCTTGTCCACCTTTCTTTAACTGTCTTCGTGGTGCAATGCATAAGTGTGTTGATTTTCGATGTGAGTATCCTAGGTTCGAATCCCCGGACTGCCACATGTGTTTGTTAATTTCATTAATCGAGTTTAGGAGTAAAGTTGGTTGGTGGAGAGAACATAATAATTCATTCAGGTTCAGTAGTAGTTTATCGATAGGCCTTCCCTAGGGTTAAGTGCCCCATTAATTACTATTTCCTTTCACCTATGCATAGCCTATGATAGCACAGTTGGAAAGTGTTTACATGCTTAGATTGATATGCAGGATTCGAAACTGCATAATAAATCGTAGGCTTGTCCACCTTTCTTTAACTGTCTTCGTGGTGCAATGCATAAGTGTGTTGATTTTCGATGTGAGCATCCTAGGTTCGAATCCCCGGACTGCCACATGTGTTTGTTAATTTCATTAATCGAGTTTAGGAGTAAAGTTGGTTGGTGGAGAGAACATAATAATTCATTCAGGTTCAGTAGTAGTTTATCGAGAGGCCTTCCCTAGGGTTAAGTGCCCCATTAATTACTATTTCCTTTCACCTATGCATAGCCTATGATAGCGCAGTTGGAAAGTGTGTACATGCTTAGATTGATATGCAGGATTCGAAACTGCATAATAAATCGTAGGCTTGTCCACCTTTC
This sequence comes from Paralithodes platypus, assembly GCA_032716605.1. NCBI lineage: Eukaryota > Metazoa > Arthropoda > Malacostraca > Decapoda > Lithodidae > Paralithodes > Paralithodes platypus. The sequence goes on along the minus strand of CM064527.1, from coordinate 38,692,229 downwards.
TTTAACTGTATTCGTGGTGCAATGCATAAGTGTGTTGATTTTCGATGTGAGCATCCTAGGTTAAAATCCCCGGACTGCCACATGTGTTTGTTAATTTCATTGATCGAGTTTAGGAGTAAAGTTGGTTGGTGGAGAGAACATAATAATTCATTCAGGTTCAGTAGTAGTTTATCGAGAGGCCTTCCCTAGGGTTAAGTGCCCCATTAATTACTATTTCCTTTCACCTATGCATAGCCTATGATAGCGAAGTTGGAAAGTGTGTACATGCTTAGATTGATATGCAGGATTCGAAACTGCATAATAAATCGTAGGCTTGTCCACCTTTCTTTAACTGTCTTCGTGGTGCAATGCATAAGTGTGTTGATTTTCGATGTGAGTATCCTAGGTTCGAATCCCCGGACTGCCACATGTGTTTGTTAATTTCATTAATCGAGTTTAGGAGTAAAGTTGGTTGGTGGAGAGAACATAATAATTCATTCAGGTTCAGTAGTAGTTTATCGAGAGGCCTTCCCTAGGGTTAAGTGCCCCATTAATTACTATTTCCTTTCACCTATGCATAGCCTATGATAGCGCAGTTGGAAAGTGTGTACATAACTGTTTTCGCGGTGCAATGCATAAGTGTGTTGATTTTCGATGTGAGCATCCTAGGTTCGAATCCCCGGACTGCCACATGTGTTTGTTAATTTCATTAATCGAGTTTAGGAGTACAGTTGGTTGGTGGAGAGAACATAATAATTAGCAAACTTTTTAGCAAGCAGACAGTTTGAAATATCTTTATTCCACCATTTGGGCTTATTATTATGGCCTGTACGCCGTATTTTCGATGGTATGCAGTCCTGCACTGCTTTTAGGTAAGTGGTTTCGAATAATTCCCAAGATGTATTTATGTCGTTATTGTTAATTAAAAAGCTCCAGTCAGTTTCTTTAAACTTAGCTATAAGTTTATGAAAGTTTGCTTTCTTGAAATTAGGGACTTTTTCGATGCTGCTATTTGGTTCGTTACTAGTAAACTTTAAAGTGAAAGTTATTGAACGATGGTCGCTGTTACTGAATTCATCACCAACATTCAAATTCTCTATTAATTCTTCTTTTGTTGCAAGTACAAGGTCAAGAACGTTATTACCACGGGTCGGCGATCGAACAAATTGATAGAGTGAACTCTCTTGCAAGTTCGCATACAAGTCATGTTTGGAGTGTGAAGTAAGAGTATCGCCCCACTTGGTCACAGGTAAATTAAAGTCGCCAAAAAATACGGTATCTTGTGAGTTACTTACATCTGCAATTTGTTCATAAATTTCTCGGTCAGTTTGCACTGATTGAGTTGGAGGTCTGTATATTAATGCAAGTATTATTTTTGTACCTTTATTATTCTTTATTAGCACAAAAGATGTGTCGACGTTCACAATTTGAGGTTTTGACAAGAGGGTCGGGTTAAGACTTTCTTTGATATAAAATAAAACACCACGTCCATTTTTATTTATTCGGCTGTTCTCAAACATTACATAACCTGGAAGTGAATACTCTGCTAAAAAGTCTCTATCTTCTGTATTGAGCCAAGATTCTATTATGCCAATCACATCATCATTTTCTGTAAACACTAGTTCCTCTAAATCTGAAAATTTATTGCGTATGCTACTAGCGTTTGCATAGAAACCTTTAATGTTGCGGTTTTATAATTCACAGAACGTTCTTTAATCAAATGTTTGGTTCTGGTCGGATCTACATTTACATTCATGGCTGTCCTCGGTCGTTATCCCTGGCGGTTTTGAATTTGGGTCGTGTTGGTGGAGCTTTATCCAAATTCGCGGTTCTTGACGGATTAGCATTTAATTCCTTTGCAGGTTGCCATCCTCGCTGTCTTCGGTCCTCCTTCCTGGTTGTCCTGTGCTGAGTCGATTTCTTCTCCGAAAATCCTTCACCGCATCGTTGAGAAGACGCCCAAAACATGCTGCTCCCACCTGGTTCAGATGAACTCCATCGTCCGAAAACAAATAGTCATCGTAGTAGAAATTGTCCCAGGTGTCGACGAATCCCACGTTCTCCTTCCTGCAGAGGTTTGCTAGACAACGATTTGTGCTGGTGGCTATGTTGTAAAATCGGCTCTCTACACCGAGCCGGGGGACGATTCCTGAGACGATGATCCTTGATGACTTCTCCTTAAACGACTTGATCAGCTGATGGTACTTTAAAAGCAAATCTTCCGACCAGGTTCGCTGTACATCGTTGGATCCAACGTGGATGACATACATTGTATTAGCAGGGGCCAGCTTTGATACTTCGTCAACTGCAGCAACTACGTCGTCCACACCACCACCAGGGATACAAAAACGTGTACGCATTTACACGAGAATAATAGTGTGATTATGAATGTGTATGAATGCGTAGCTATATATGCGTGTGTATGTGTACCTGTCACCATTAAGGCCGGGTTCTGATGGCACACTTACATTACTTAAAGGGAGATTTCTACTCGAGGGACATTTTTCTGGACCCCTTTCTCCCTCATGTTCAATCCCATTGCTTTTAAGATTTTAAGATGCTTGCCCCTGTATTTCGGCGAACTTAAGAATGGTCGCCCCATTTCTGTCAATGTTAAGAACTTTCGTGCCATTTAGGTGTCGATTTTTTCATGGCGAGCGATATCGAACCCGTAATTTAAGAGGAACCGGCTTTCGACCAAGACATTTGCTCTACCGAAAATTGTACACATTTATCTTGAAAGCGGATCTAGGGGGAGTAATTTTAAGCTTGCTGGAGGTTTAAGGAACAAACTAAAAGCCTCCCCTTAACAGTTAAAACCCTCATCATGTTGGTATGCTTGTGAAAACTATAAGTGTATGTATTGTATGTCAGTGTTTTTATGTATGTACTGTATATGGCACGTGTAGGTACGTGTACGCGCGTGTATGTGCGCCTGTCACCAACAAGCAATGGGTCTGGTGGCTCATTTACACCACTTAACACTTGAAAGCCTCATTATATGCCGCAGGTGTAACCATAGGGGATGAGCGTGCAGGAGGGGTCAGGGAGTAGGGATGTGTTGTGGGTCGGAGGGGATAAGTTGGGGTTGAGGTAAGGGTGAAGGCAGCGTGTTAAAAAGCGGGGTGAAAGGGTGAGGGGAAAAGACAGGGTGGGAGGGGGGGGAGGACGAAGGAGGTAGGGTGACAGGGGCGTGAGGTCGAGAGTGAGAGTGTTGGGGATACGGTGAGGGGTGGAAAGGGGTAGAGGAAGGAGCTAACGAGGAAGGTTGGGTATAATTACACTAAATATAAGGCCATTACCTTAACAGTCACCACTCCGTCACCCCCTCCCAACTCCCTTCCTCCTCACACCACTCGAGATATAAACTCAGGGTGGCCCTTATTTTCGAAAGTAAGAAATCCTAACCTCTCACCCCCTGGATTTGTTCCATTCCTAATGAGACATATTGTGATAACATTTTGTGACGATTGGAGCATATTTATTGGTAGTCCAGCAAAGTCTAAGGTAGAGACGAGGTGGTTGTTACTTTTGTGGAGATAGAGTTGTGAGTTGTTGAGTTGCTGTGGCGGTGTAAGAGATTGTAGGGGAACTCTGTGAAGTTGTGTGCCTGTATGTGTATATTGTGTTTTTCTGGGTTGATACTTACCTCCATTGATAGCCAGTCGCCAATAGAATTTATTGATCATTTGCTTCTGTAACATCTACCTCCATAGTCCTATTACATGGGTTTGATTTCTTTTCTCCCCACAGATTTGAAAAAACAACCAGAAGTAAAACTGGATTTTTCCTGGTTGGGAAACCAGCAGCGCAATTGAAGGAGATGAAACTTCCCTCTAACCGGGAAGTCCTCGGCCTGTTCCTCAAGAAACACCTTGAAGAAAAACTGACGATCCGCGAGGCTTCAATGGCAGTCGTCAGAGAACTGACCCCCATATGGGTCGGAAAGTCCAGGATCCCCGTTAGGGGGTAGCAACACATCATCAAAAAGTTGGAAGGTCTATTCCAAACCTGGAAAGACCTAAAATGCTTGAGGGACCGAAGGACACCAGGGCAGGTGAAGAAGGAGGAAGCTTTCCGGGACTCAATGGATGACCTCTTTGATATCGCTCACGCGGACGCCCTGTCTCTCATTGTCCTTCAAGAGGACAAGGATTTTTTCCTTGCTCAGCGAGAGAAGGGCCGTAGAGCCTTCATGGGGTCCGCGGACAATTCCCTGGCCTCCAAAGAACGGAGAGCTGCGGAGAAGAAAGAGGCTGAGAAAAGGCGTCTGGAGAAGGCCCGTGAAGAAATGAAGGCATCCACCTCAGTAGCCGTCTATGATTCTTCAAGCAGCAGTGCTGAGGGAGAGGACAGCAGCAGTGCTCAGGAGGCAAAATCCTGCTCTCCACCCAAGCGGCCACGAAGAGCTACAAAAAACATAGTTTCACCATCTCTCGCAGCTGCACTGGATTGTACTCAGCTTTCCGACCGAAAAGCCACCATCGTGCTGACAGAAGCTGCAAAAAGCCTCGGCCATGACACTACGGACCTGGCCATCAACCGCACAACCATTGCCCGGTCTCGACGTCAAGCCAGGAGACGTTTCGCGGAAAACCTCAAAAAGGACTTCCAAGCGGATGTCCCCTTGACTGTCCATTGGGATGGAAAACTCCTTCAAGCCCTGACAACCAAGGAGCATGTGGATCGTCTGCCTATCTTGATATCCGGAGTAGGAGTCAGCCAGCTCCTCGGCGTCTCAAAACTCTTTTCGGGGACCGGTGAAGTGCAAGCTCAAGCTGTTTTCCATGCTTTGGAGGAGTGGGGAGTGACCGAGAAAGTGGTCGCCATGTCTTTTGACACGCCGCTGCAAACACGGGACATCGGACCGGCGCATGTGTCCTTCTGGAACAGAAGATCGGAAGGGATCTTCTCTACTTGGCCTGCCACCGCCTTATCATGGAAGTCATCTTGGCTGCTGCTTTCGGAGCTGTGATGGAAGGAGGGACTTCCGGGCCCGAAGTGCTCCTATTCAAGAGGTTTCAAAGCCAGTGGGATTTAATCGACAAGGAAGCATTTTAACCAGGGACTACGGATGATGTGGTGAACGCGGCGATAACTCCAACTCATCGAGATGAAGCAGTCGCCTTTGCGATGGAGAAACTGACAATCCACCACCCTCGAGACGACTACAGGGAGCTGTTGAAGCTCCTGATCTTGTTCCTCGGGCATATACCTCCTCGTGGAGTTCGATTCCGAGCTCCTGGTCCCATGCACCATGCACGATGGATGAGCAAGATCATTTACGCTTACAAGGTTTGGATGTTCAAGAACCAATTCCGACTGACAAACAGTGAGGAGAAGGCTTTGAGGGATCTCTGCATCTTCGGAGCTCTTCTCTACGTCGAGGCATGGATCACCTCTCCTTCTTCAGTCCAAGCTCCTAGGAGGGACTTGCACCTCATCAAGGCTCTCGTCGACTTCCCTAACCAAGAGATCAGCAAGGCTACATCAGAGAAGATTAAAAGGCACCTCTGGTACCTTGGAGAAGAAACTAGAGTCCTGGCCCTTTTTGATGATGCCGTATCCGTTCGAACGAAGAAGGATATGGTCAAGGCAATGTCGTGAGAAATGGACGATGAGGAAGAGCCTCCCAAGCGAGCTCAGCACGATCTCGGATTCTTGAAAGATGCCAACCTCGAAGACTTTGTGTCACCAAGACGTCGGGGTTTCTTCGAGAAGGTGCGACTTCCAACAGATTTTCTCCACTATGATCCTGAGGAGTGGCCAAATCGCGGTGATTATCAGGAGGCCTGCCATCTCCTTAATGGTTTGGAGGTTGTGAATGATCATGCTGAACGAGGGGTCTCTCTCATCAAAAGATACAACCGGCTCCTCAAGAAGGATGAAGAACAGCTGCAGTTTCTCCTTCAAGTTGTGAGCGAGCACCGGAAGCCATACCCGGACACCCGGAAGAAAACCCTGGACAAACCAGGCAACAATGAACGGAGTGGTGCCCGTGATACCCCTGTCCTTGAGCAGCTAATACCCACTAAGTTTACTGTTTTAGAGTGGGGGGGACCTGGATGACCAGAGCCAAAGTAAACTTCCATACGTAGAGGCCACCCAAAGAGTGGCCTTCAAACGCTGTGGACTACCAGTAAATATTAAACAATCTTCGCGAAACTTTTACTGAATAATTTTTGGACCAAACTGATTCGACGAGAACCCTGAGAGCGGTAAAAAAAGCAATTTTGAAATTTTGCGTATAGTATAAGGGCCACCCTCGGGCGGACTGAGTGTATATATACAGAGAGAGAGAGAGAGAGAGAGAGAGAGAGAGAGAGAGAGAGAGAGAGAGAGAGAGAGAGAGAGAGAGAGAGAGAGAGAGAGAGAGAGAGAGAGAGAGAGAGAGAGAGAGAGAGAGAGAGAGAGAGAGAGAGAGGAGAGAGAGAGAGAAGAGAGAGAGAGAGAGAGAGAGAGAGAGAGAGAGAGAGAGAGAGAGAGCGCGAGCGAGCGAGCGAGCGAGAGAGAGAGAGAGAGAGAGAGAGAGAGAGAGAGAGAGAGAGAGCGAGAGAGAGAGAGAGAGAGAGAGAGAGCGAGAGAGCGAGAGAAAGAGAGAAAGAGAGAGAGAGAGAGAGAGAGAGAGAGAGAGATATCAAGCATTATTGTAGAATCATATTTACGTACATACTTATCAGTAAACAGGTATATTATGGTGAAAAAAGAAGCCACATATTATGCTTGAGGTTTCCTGGGAGATATACAGTATGTGATCTATGTAATATTGAGGAATAGAGAAGAGTGTCTTTGTATATCCTGCATTTCATAATTATGGTGTGTGTGTTGTTTTCTTGTTCACCCCTTCACCACGATGACGTTCTTTCTGTATGATTCTGGTTACAATTAGACGCTCTTCTTCAGCTTCTAATCTACCTCATGGACTCAGAGGGGCAAATAAACAAAACTTCTGATAAGAAACGGTCCTTCTTAAACTGCATAACAACGTCCAATTGTAGCCAGAATCAAAGGTAAAAAGGCGTCATCGTGATCAACGGGTTAAATTGGAATGGTAAAATCTATGGAATTCATTCCAGCCCGTGACAACAGCAATCTAAAGATAATTGCCTGCATCTTAGGCTGAAACAGGTCGGGGCCAATGAGGGGCAACATTTTACAGCTATAGTCAGCTTGCAGCATAACTCCTACAAATACATATTCTCCAGCTTTTTGATGGTTTGTATAATAATTACTATGCAAATTGTATAATAATTCATATTTTTTCCATATTGAACTTGTTATCTATATATATATTTTTGTTATAGCTACTACAAAGGTAAATCTAGATATCCGAAAAATTGACTTATCCGAATAACTTCCCCTCATGCCATTCGGTTACAGGCGGTCCTACTGTATTTAGAAACCGATTAATTCCTCGAGAAGTAAATATTAATTAGTGGTCGATCAGTAACATGATGAATATGTATAGAGAGAGCTCCCATGCCACCACTAGATTTGAACACTCCGAGCAAGGATTTGTTATCGCAGCATTTTATCCGTTTTCCTTTAGAAATGTAGCTGGTAATGCAGAGAGAGAGAGAGAAGTATTACATCCCATTAATATCGAGATAGATACATAGATATAAATAGATAGATAGGTTGATATATAGATAGTTATAGCTAGAAGGGAGAGGGGAGCTGGAAATAATAAGGACAAGTTAGAAAAGTTAGTTAGTACAAGCTATTAACTGGAAGTGACGGTATGGAGGGTGGGACAAAATAAATCATCCCTAATATACACACACACACATCTATGCTAACGTGTGTGTGTGTGTGTGTGTGTGTGTGTGTGTGTGTGTGTGTGTGTGTGAAATTATACACACCTAATATACATACGCATGTAGGCAAACGATGAGTGTGTGTATGTGTGTATGAGAGAGAGAGAGAGAGAGAGAGAGAGAGAGAGAGAGAGAGAGAGAGTAAAGCATACCACTGAACTAAACAAAAACACTATACTATTGATTATCCCGAGGGAATCTTTTAACTACTCTCTGGTTAACTTTCGTCACAAGGAAAACAATTATCAAAGCAAATTAAACAATGACAATAATATGTTAACTCTTTCAGTACGGTGACGTTTTGGTTGATTTTACGTTATAAACACTTGGTCTATTTAACTTTCCTTGCGAAGTATCAGTGGAAGATATAGGAATAATTGGTATTTAGCGCTTTGTACCCCGAGTATCCTTTTATAAGATTACTGTAAATATATATCCTTAGCCTAAATAAATTTAAAAAAGGTGTCATAATGCTGAAGACTCTGAAGAGATATATGAATCATCATGGCAAGCTGGCTAACAATTTTTTTTTGCAACGAGACCAGTATGTTGGACTATGTAATGTGGTCAGGCTTTAGTAAAAGTTTGGAAATAGGATAGGATTTAGGTCATTATGCGCGTACACCAATTTCATGCAAAAAATAACAGCTCTACGAAATTTTCCGTAAAATTCACATAGAAATAGTACAACTACACACACACGCATACGCACACACACACTTAAATTGCCTCTACTTCACACATGTTTAGTCATCATTTGATGGTTTTCAATTTAATGAAATTATATTGCCTAGATATGGTTTTCCTCATCTCTCCGACTCTCTCTCCCTCTCTCTCTTTCTCACACACACACACACACAACCCTTCCATCTCTATCTCTCTCTCTCTCTCTCTCTCTCTCACTTGCTCTCTCTCAAACGAAGTAGGCTACCTGTTTACCTCTAAGTATCGCTACTCACATAACGCCCCCAATAACCAACACCAGGCTCGCCAATAGGGCCCGAAAACAAACAAAGTTAGGATGTTTTCATAATATTGCATACTTTGTTTTTATCAGGATGGTCGCGGATTATCCTAACCCAATTCAACTTAAGGGAGGATGGGTGCATATATTTGCATATATATATAAATATATATATATATATATATATATATATATATATATATATTAGAGATGGAACGAATATCAATTTTCACTATTTGCGAATACGAATACGAATACGAATTTGTTGTTGTAAAATTCGCGAATACGAATACGAATAGCGAATATTTCAATCCTTATTTCATCCTTCAAGAACTGGTAATTATTTTTATGTCACCAACAAACGTTCATTAAATTACTATGAAATTAATTACCAGAAGTTAATGACGATGTGAATGTGTAATTTCTTAAATATCATAAATGAAAGGTATAAATTAATGTTTATTATATTGTAAGACTTCAGCCATAGAAAATTGAATAATTAAAATTAAATCCATTCAATTGTCTATGTTTCCAGTCCTCAGTTCCAGTGTTGCCGCTGTGTTGGTACCAAAGTACCAGATTTGGTACATTTGACTCTCTCAAGTACATTTTATACATTTTCCAATAAAATAGTCCATATCTGGTACTAAATACGAAATCAGTGAGGAAATATGATGGCATATATTTTAGTGACATGCTATTACATTGGATATGTCTGAAATGGCAATTTGCGAAGGTTCAAATGTCCAGGTCCAGCACACGTTCGTTTACCGGGCAGTGATTCCACTTTAGAATAATTTGGTAGGCCTACTTTTCACTAATTTGATCTAGTACTATTAAATAAAGTTAAGTAGCAACACTGCTCAGTCCTCCTCATTCTACTTTAGCGGCCCCAACGCACATCTGCACTGTTATTTATTCGTGTGTGTTAACTTTAAAATTTAATATTTGTTGTGTTTTTTTATATATTCTATTGGTTTCGTGAACATATTCGCATATTTGCAAATAGCTATGAATGGAAATGCGAATACGAATACGAATACGAATATTGAAAAACATTGCGAATATTCGGACATACGAATACGAAACGAATATTCGGTCCATCTCTAATATATATATATATATATATATATATATATACATTCCATTCTCTTTCTCTCAGACTAATGCTAAAAAATCTTGGTTTACTCACGCCTGTTCTACTGCTGTCCGCAATAAGGAGGAAGCATTCAAACGGTACCGACGCCTTAAAACTCAAGACTCTCATTCTTCATATGTTTCTGCCCGGAATCAAGCCAAATCTGTTCTTCGACTTGCCAAACACTCTTTCATCAATAATAAATGCACTGAACTATCCAACTCTAGCTCTTCCCAAGCTTTCTGGCATCTAGCCAAAAACCTCTCCAACAATTTCTCTTCCTCGTCTTTCCCTCCCCTTTCCCACTCTGATGGCACAACCATCACTTCTTCCTCTGACAAAGCTAAGCTCTTCGCTCAAACTTTTGCTAGAAACTCCACCTTGGATGATTCCGGTGCTATTCCTCCCTCTCCGCCCTCCTCTCTCTTACTTATGCCTAATATCCTAATCTCTTCTAAAGATGTACTTTCTACCCTCTCTGGGCTTAACACTAATAAGGCGTACGGTCCGGACGGTATTCCTCCTGTTGTTCTCAAAAACTGTGCTTCCGTGCTGACTCCCTGCCTAGGCAAACTCTTTCGTCTCTGTCTATCCTCTAACGTCTTCCCTTCATGCTGGAAGTTTGCTCACATTCAACCTGTCCCAAAGAAGGGTGACCGCTCTCAACCCTCCAACTATCGTCCAATTGCTCTTATCTCTTGTCTTTCTAAAGTTTTTGAAACTATTCTTGCTTCCAAATTTCTTAAGCATTTCTCTTCTCATAATCTGCTCTCAGATCGCCAGTATGGCTTCCTTAAGGGTCGCTCTACTGGTGATCTTCTTTCATATCTTACTAACTCTTGGTCATCCTCCTTCCGGGACTTCGGTGAGACTTTTTCTATTACACTAGACATATCGAAAGCCTTCGATAGAGTCTGGCATAAATCTTTAATTTCTAAACTACCATCCTTCGGTTTCTATCCCTCCATCTGTGCCTTTGTCTCTAATTTCCTTTCCGGCCGTTCCATAGCCGCGGTTGTGGACGGCCATTGTTCACTTCCTCACCCTATAAACTCCGGTGTTCCTCAGGGCTCTGTCCTATCTCCTATTCTCTTTCTAATTTTTATAAATGATCTCCTTAACTGTACCTTAATTCCCATCCATTCATACGCAGACGACTCAACCTTACACTACTCCATTAGTTTTTCAGAACGCCCCAGCCAGCAATCCCTCAACGACAAACGTAATGAAGCCATAGAACTCTTAAATTCTGATCTAAATACTATTTCCAATTGGGGCAGAGAAAACCTTGTTAACTTTAATGCTTCCAAAACCCAATTTCTCCATCTATCTACCCGTCAGGATCTCCCAGCGGACTATCCCTTATTCTTCAACAATACAAAAATCAACCCTTCATCTTCTCTCAATATTCTTGGTGTCTCTTTTTCTTCTGCTCTCATTTGGAAGGACCATATTACCAGTCTTGCTAAGGCAGCCTCCCAGAAGCTGGGTGTGCTCAACCGCCTTAGGGGGTTCTTTTCCCCTGCACAGCTTCTTGCTCTGTACAGGGGCATAGTGCGCCCTTGTATTGAGTATTGTTCACATGTGTGGGGAGGTTCCTCTCACACCGCTCTCCTAGACAAAGTTGAAAGGAAGGCCTTTCGTATCATTAACTCCCGTCCACTCACCAACTCTCTGCAATCTCTCTCTCTCCGCCGCAATGTTGCATCTCTCGCTATTCTATCGCTACTATAATAATCAGTGTTCCTCAGAGCTATCCCAGTGCATACCACCTCCTTTACGTAGGGCACGTGGTACCCGTCTTGCAACTCAATCCCACCCCTACTCTGTGCAACTCTCCAACCCAAGAGTGAAATGTTACTCTCAAACTTTCTTCTACTCAACAGCTGAGCTCTGGAACTCTCTCCCAGAATCAGTCTTTCCCTCTTCCTATGACTTAAATTGCTTCAAACTCCGTGTGTCCAGGCATTTTGGCTCGAACGTCCCTTGATTTTGGCCCTGTCACTCTTTCAACTATGGGGGAGGCACTCGCTATAGGCAGTTATGCCTTTTGCCTCCCTCAATCACATAGAAAAAAAAAAAAAAAAAAAAAATATATATATATATATATACAGTATAATATAGAGTATATATACCGGGTATATATATATATATATATATATATATATATATATATATATATATATATATATATATAGGCCTATATATATTTTTTGTTCTTGTATTTTATTGTTTCCTACATAGACCTCCATCAAGCTTCAAAAAAAAAATAAAAAAAAATACCACACACACACCCACAAGACTCAAGATAAAATTGTATTTTTTTTTTAAAGAAGTATGTCCCGGCCGAAGGCTGATTACTCTTAAATTACAGGCTTACTGTCACTCGCTAGGAAAAATTTACATCTACATTGCATGAAAGATTTTAACCCACAGGACCCCAGCGACGCACGTGATGCGTCGGCAATGTATGTAACACTAACCCTCAGGCCGCAGCACCTGTGTCAGCAATATCGACCTTATTTAATCTTGTCCTATGGTAGCTAGAGGCTTAAAAATAGTATGGGATATTCTTTAGGATGTTGCCGAACAGTGGCGGTACTTGGCAACCTCCAAGTCCAGCTGCGCGGGTGAGTGGCGCCAATTTACCCATTTACTTCAACACAACTTTCGACCTTATTTACTCTTGTCCTAAAGGCTTGAGATTTGTATGGGATATTCCTTAGGATGTTGCCGAACAGTGGCATTAGTTGGCAATCCCCAAGTCCAGCCGCGCGGGTGGGGATGTGTGGGAGGAGGGGAAATCAGTTTTCCCGTTGATCTCGCGAGTGATACATCATGTCCGATTTACCTCGTCGTTACCCACGCTGGGGTGTTAGCCTTGAGGATGCACTGGCTATACTTGAGGACAGTGATGTGCCTGATAGTGACACTGGATCGTCTGATGAGGATTCAGGGGACGAGTATCGGCCAACTTTGATGGAGATAGAGGAGATGCAAGAGGAGGAACCCATTGTCCCAATCTCTCGTCGCCTCGCGGTTGGAACAAAGGGAGGAAAGTGGGTATCGCTCCCCCACTGCTCCCCATGACATAGTTGAATCCCCATCAAGTTGGGAAGAGGAGGAGGCAGATGACCCAGACCCCATGGCATTCCTCATTATTCCGCCAGGCCATTGTAGGAGTGAGAAGAGACGAGCTGAGGAGGAGAGTGGTCAAGTTGTTACACCACACGTGCGTCACGGTCCTCCCTCACGCCTGCCTTCACCACCACCTCGCATTGTCTCCCCACTAATAGCTGCAACCCCTAACACCTTCTATGGGTTGCGCAGGGGTGCAGCCATCTTAGCAGCGCAGCCATTGACTTCCTCAGAAGAAGATACAGTTGAGGAAATGCCTGCCCTAGAATCATCTCCACCACGCCACCTCGCACGCCGCTTGATTCCCTTATCAGCCCGGGATGACTCAGCACATTATCCGCCTCGCCACCCGACACCACCATACCCTCCACCAACACCATCACCCCCCCCCCCCCCCCCCCGGCCCACTACCGCTGGTGGTGCGAGACCAAGCTCCAGGTCGACAACTCGATCAAGGTCTAGGTAGAGGTCGAGGTCAAGAGGCAGGGCAAGGCCCTCCCGCCGCCCTGGTGCCCCTGATGGTGACTCCTCTCCTGACGACTCTGGCGACGAAGGTGCTGCCGATCAACCCAATGTGTGGAATTGGGTGGATGGGGGAACTTTGTGCCCACCAACTACAAATTTGTGGGCGCCAGGAATGCCGGCCCTGCGCTCCCAAACCAAGGTAACGAAACCACGAGACTTAACTTTATTATTCCTGCAATGTTTTGCTGCAAACCTCATGTCTCTGATTGTTGACCAGACAAACTGGTACAATTACTATTTCATGGCTGAGAAAGAGCAGCACAAATACTCTGCCAGACTGTCGTGGAACACACTAGCTGTCCCAGAATTTTACATGTTCTTGGCCATTGTCATCCTGATGGGGATAACAAAGAAATCCTCAATCAAGAAGTACTGGTCCTGGGATCCCTTTGTCCGAACCCCCATCTATGGACAAATAATGAGCAGTAATAGGTTCATGGCCATAATGGGGAACCTTCATTTCATAGACAGCCTGGCAAGCCACACCAGAAATCAGGATCAACCCAGAGCTATGAAGGACCCCATGGAGAGGATAAGACCCATCTTCGAATACCTCAAGATCAAATTTGCTGCCGCCTTCAAACCCCATCAGAAGCTGATTATTGACGAGAGTTTGCTGCTGTGTAGGGGAAATATCAGCATCCGCCAGTACATGCCCAGCAAACGACATCGTTATGGCCTGGAGCCATTCGTAATGTGTGACTGTCGGACCGGTTATATCCATGACATCATTATGTACATGGGCAGGAAGACCGAATCGGTGGAATCGAGGACCTACGGAATTTCTGGGGCAGTCGTGATCACCATGATGCAGGACTACTTAGACAGGGGCCACATACTGTACCTGGACAACTGGTACACCAGCCCCTCCCTTGCCAAGTACCTGCATAGCCGCGCTACAGGAGTCTCTGGCACCGTCAGGAGGAATCGGACTTTCATGCCCAATCTACCACCCAGGCGGGAACAGGGCTCTATAATCTACCGGCAGGCTAAGAATGTCCTCATGTTGTCCTAGATAGATAACCGGGATGTGAACGTCCTCACAACAGTCCACCGTCCCATCTTCCAAGACAGCAGATGTCGTGACAGAGCAACAGGTGAAGTAATCAAGAAACCTTTGGCCATCAGTGATTACAACATCAACATGCGTCTGGTCGACAATTCTGATGCTATCATCTCGTCAGTCGAGTGTGCGAGGAAGACAATGAGGTGGTATAAGAAGTTATTCTTACACCTCCTCGATATAACCCTGTACAACTGCCACATCCTCCACGCAACAATCACCGGCACACAGGAAACTATGGAGAACTTCTGCATCGAGTTGTCCAGGGAGATTTTGAGGAAGAACATGACTGCCCCCCAAGCCCAGCAACTCCCCGCACATCGACAACCAGTAGCAGAAGGGATTGCCAGGCTAACAGAACGCCACTTCCCTGACTGGGAGCCGCCCACACAGGGCAATGAAAGGCCCCACAGACGGTGTCATGTGTGCTGGAATACGACACAGAAGACCCCATCAAGAACAGATACCAAGAACTGGTGCAATGATTGTGAAGTTGCACTGTGTTTCCCTGACTGCTTCAGGGAGTATCAAACCCTTGAGCATTTCTAAAAGAGTGTGTTCAAAGACTGCAGTAAAAGACGCTATCAAAAGTGAAGTGTGAGTATCAAAACCAAGTGTAAATATTTTATATACAAAGTGCCGAACACAATATGTAAGTGATAGTGACACTCAAATATATGTAAAACAGTGACGGACACCAATAAGTGTAAATATATCATAATTATAACCCTGTGAACAATGATGATAACAGTGAGATAAAATACGATAAAACATGAGTACAAAATACAATGTGAAAACCCATATTTCTAAGTCAAAAGTGCCTAAAACAATGTGTAAAACTCATATTATAACTATAAAACATATGCAAAAGCATAACATCAATAAACAGAGTGAGTGAGAGAGGCAGACAATGAAAGTGAGAGTGGTGGCAGACTAGTGTCAGTCAGCTGGTCGTGTGTATGTGCGTGCGTTTTGTTGTTGTCTTGGCCCAAGATGGCCGCTGGTCGCCATAGTAACCAGGACACGCGCGGGGCTTGCCACTCGTCAGCACTTATAAAACTTGAATCTATGCACTTATCACACTGTAACTTCACTTACAATGACATTATGTGATACATGTTGCTAATATATGAACTATGAAGGCACACATGATGCTCGGGTGGTGTAAATAACCGTCACTCGAAAACTGGACGCATCGTACATCTGCCATGCTGCCTTGCCCAGCTTTGGTGAGCTGGCGCAGGATGTTGGAAGAGGCGCCCGGCATCAGCTGATTGTTGAGTGCCCTTAGGACCCCCAAATAACCGAGGGGAGTGTTTTTTTTTAATTTATTTTTTTCATTTTCACCTATTTAATTAGGCTGTTTAAAAAAAAAAAAAAACAAAAAAAACAAAAACGTAAATCCGCTGGTCCTACAGTGTGTTTTTATTATTAATTAGCTGGTGCTCAGTGGGATAATAATGGCAAAAAAATGGGGGCGAAAGATCTTAAAAATCGCCAAACTAAGGGGGCAAGCTTCTTAAAATGTCAGATCTAATGGGGCTAAGCATGAGGGAGAAAGGGGGACACAAAAACGTATCATCCCCCCTTAACCTAATCTAACTTAATTAAACTTAACTGCCAAGTTAAACTCCTTTAGGTGAGAAGGGGTTATAGTCGATTCATTATAAGTAGGCCAGATATCGTAACCCCTAACCTTAAAATATTCACACTTATTCCCTGGTTCCCTCTTTCTAATTGGTAAAAATGCTAGCTAAATTACTAAAGCCATTTGTGAGTTATTGAGATTAGTAGCCAAGAGTTTAGTTAAGTTACAATGACTTAAAATATAGTCTAGTCAATTCATTATAAGCAGACCAGATATCGTAACCCCAAACCTCTGTAACTAAAACAAAAATATACTCTGTTTCTCTTCAGCGGGCGATAAATTGAAGCCCTTAGCAGCTATTTTTAACGATACTTAATGGAAAATATGAAATTACTACAGTATGTCTCTGCTTCATATGCAGATCAAGTTTATATAATTAGCACCATAGTTCACTACAAAATATTCTAAATAATGTAGATATATTGATGGGACCTTATATTAGCAAAATACCGTCAGCTGAAAAGAAACAGACTATAGAGCGAAATTAATGGGCTATAAATGTTCACACCTATTCCCTGGCCGACTCTACTCAAATGATACAAAGGAGTGCAGAGGAAAGCAAGCAACAACAAAACTACTGATCTTTACGAGGCTTCTTGTATCTAAACTAACTAGCCTATTATATGGGAGAGAAGAGCTAGATGGCTTAAAAGGGACAGGATTTATCTTTTCCATAAAGAATGGATAAACTGACATGGTAGTCGACAGAAAAATTAGAAAATAGACTATCTTACTATATCTAGTCTACCAATACTATATATAATATACCAAGTAGATATATAGTTTTGAATGCTATAGTATTTTTTTAAGTTAAAAAAGTTAGTGGTCACAATTTTTGGCCTAAATATATTGAATAGGCGATACGATACGTGGGATGGCATTCAGGAAGCATCACACACAACTTGTATTGTCAATATTTGATGGCCAATATCCTTCCAGCTCAGTCAAAGTTATGGGATAATTTGCACTGGTATATAAATAAATATAAGAAATTATATCAATACAAATAGAATAAAATACATAAATACGGAAACAAAAATAATGAAAAAAACAGTACTAAGATAGCATAAACTCGTGGAAACATCGGGAATACGCGGCCGGATCAGCTAAATATCCCTCTCAACACCGGTATCGTTATTGTGGGGTGGTCTGATAATTATGCAGTTGTTCGGGTTTTGTAGGCACGGTCGGGTGCCGGGATTTAACGGGTGCGATTACAGGTGTCCGACCAACAGCAGTCAACGAGGGCGATTTTTTTTTTTTTTTTTTTTTTTTTTTTTTTTTTTAGTCAGGAACAGGTGTTTTTGTTTGGCGTGAAATTGAGGCCCTGTAATGAATATAGGTAGATATATATATATCTACTGTATATATTCTTTTTTTTCCCGGCGAGTGAAATGTATAGTCCTACCACGATATATATATATTTTTTGTTATCGTATCGAGTATTGTATTTTAGTGCACTTGAATAACTATCTCTGGTAGTCATTTGAGTTTGATGACGTTTAGGCAATATTGATAAAACCCGGAGTATGTCTTGAAACCTTTGGGTTGATGTCGGTGCCAACTGACAGTGTGCTATACTGTATATAATAAAGGTTACTTGTGTATCATGTGTATGAGGGAGACAACACGTAAAGCTACTTGTAAGAAATGTCCCCCCTCCCCCTATCCCCAGATTTGTTATTTTTTTGAAAGAGTGAAAGTTACGTTAGAATAAAGATGTTTATGACACGCAAAGCTTGAAGCAGTTTAAGTCATAGGATGAGGGAAAGACATTTTGAGGGAGAGAACTCCAGAGCTTACTTGTCATAGGATGAGGGAAAGACATTTTGAGGGAGAGAGCTCCAGAGTTTACGTGTTGAGTAAAAGAAAGTATGGTGAAATCGGTTCACTCTTGGTAATGTTTGTATATATTTTGTCTTGTATATGTATATAACTAGCCTATCTACTATATTGAAAAAATACTCCCATCCCTAGTTTTGCTAAAATAAAGGGAAAATTACTTTCATTTACAATTGATGTATTACATTAGTTTTATACATTCACCTCATGGACCCTACATAAGCCAAACACATATTCTTAACAATAGTTATAAGTCTTAACCTTTCACGATAAGATTACGCATTTCGTTCGTTTAATGGCTATCATTAGACTATCTTATTTAGATTAGGACGGGTATATGGAAGCCAGAGGGTTATTTGAGATAGTCTTTACCCTTTTTAGGCCCACAGATCCTTCCTAAGCTGTTTACAATCGTATAATAATAACCAATCAGAATTCGGCGTAATCCTCAAACGGTTAATGAAAGCAAAGTGATGGTATTGGATAGAGAAGCTGGAAAATTATTAAATATACATGTGAGAAGTGAGATAAGTACTTGACGAATTATGGCGTTTTAAGTCATTATTGAAATATAGAGATTTGCATGAGAAATTAGTGGATGACGTAATGTGGGATAAACAACAACATTTGTGATCAATAACCTAAACATATAAGCACAGAGAGTGTTGTATAGGGGGCATTATTACTAACATTATTATATGGGTAAATAACAATGATATAGCAGAACTATGAGAAGCCGTGAGTGAGGACAGTCGAAAGGATATAATCAAATAACTCGAATTCACACGAAGTATGTGAGAATAAAGGAAACTATACCAATATTAATAGGATGGTAGCTGATAACGTTCTTACATTATTATTTTATAGGTGAAGTTATATGGTTGGACAAATCTAGGAAAGCAGAACTGAAGGTAGATCAAGTCGTGCAAAGCTGGACAGAGGTTGTATGACGAGGGCGGTGATCAGACAAGAAATAATTATGTGAATGAAAACATGAGTCAGAATTGTATATTTAGAACAAATCGTGAAGACCAATGTACCTATATCTTTAAACAAAACATAAAAGGGCTTCATGTTACATGTTCTGAAGCAGGTTTGTATTGTACTCTGTTGTACATGTTAAATAAATCCAATAATTTGGGGATTAATACATGAATAATTATAAAATATTAAACAGCGTTTTTCTGTTTCGTCAGATACGTCTTCGCTTTTTCGTATTGATTACTTGTCCCTACTTCCCTATTTATAGGTATAGGAATTGGCTACTGTAACATTCTCTCTTCTGCCTGTATGTTCATCCCCACCAGTACGAAGGCATATTGAGATACCTCGGTCTTAACCTATTCAGTACCGGTGACGTCCTTTTCATTATATGATGGCAACCATTGGACGGTTTTATTTATATTAGGAAGGATCTCTACGCGTTAAATGATTACAGACTATATATATAGTAATCGTTATAGGCACCATATATCCTTTCTAAACTTTATAGAATCTTCTAACTGTAGCTGAAATAAAAACAAAAATACATCGCCGGTACTGTAAGGGATAAGCTCAAAGGATATTTCGTCGGAGGAATCCAAGGTAGATTTGTTTATTTGCACGCTTAACCATTTCGACACAATCCCAGAAATTTTAAAGTAGCACAAAGAATTTTCCCTTTTAACCATAACATATCGGTCTTATATTAACTACATGGGGTACTTTGGTAGTGTTCCTTGGCTCTTATCCAAAATAGTATTTTTTTGTTTTTAATCATATTGATGTGTCGATAGGTACGCATACACACAACAAAATCACACACACACACACACACACACACACACACACACACACACACACACACACACACACACACACACACACACACAGACACAACCAAACAGATTCATATCTACATGACTCACATTATAAAGAGCACACATAGATAAACAACACAGCAAACATTCACATAAACAAACAAACACACACATTTATAAGCGCCTTACGCCTCTCTCCCACCATTTTTAAAACCCCCGCGCGTTACCCCAAGGCTCCAACAACAGGGATTTACTGGTTGTGCTGGTCTTGGCAATATTGGGGATTTTTCTACTTTTTGTTGATTTCCTTTCGGTGGGAGACTAACTTGAGTTACTTTTTTTATTTTATTTATTTATTTTTATTTATTTTTTTGCTGGTGGTGTTGGAGTGTGCTATGGGTGGGAGCGTTCATTTGTGTTGGAACTGATTCTTCATTTACAATATTATATCATTTAAAATTGTTATACAAATACGTCGATGAGTGCTGTAATTGTTTAGAATCAAGCTGGAAATGTTTTGCAGGTATTAAGTGTGTGTGTGTGTGGGGGGCGGGGGGGGGGGTCCGGATCCCCTTCTTCCACAATTTTAGCCCCATTGGTTTTAAGATTTTGATAAATTCGCTCATGCTTCTCCCACATGTTTAGCCCCGTTAGTAAGGCGATTGTAAGACCTTTTGTGCCATTTAGGTGTCGATTTGTTTTCCTGTCGAGCGAAAGCAAGCCTGCAATTTAGGATGGGCATTTGTCTACCTAAAAATGCATGCATTTTCTCGACGAAGGGGGGTCTGGGGATAGTTATATTTAAAGCTTGATGTAGATCTTAAAAGCAAATACACAACATAATAAGTAAAGAAACAGAAGTACAGAACGAAAACTTAAAAATAAAAACACTTAATGCTGAGGTCTCACAATAACAGCATCACTAAAATCATTCTTGTAACTGCTGAGCTATCAAGAAGGGGAAGTGGCAATTTACCGTGAGCTGGAACAGGCTCAGACTGTATTTAATTGTATACAAGTAATCAATTTTCTTTTAGTAATCCTATTATAATCATTTTATAATTTGTTCAAAACTTATAATGAAGGTAAACTTGGTAATCATTGCTAAAATATCCTCCATATATGGTACACTATATAACACTCATACTAATCTATACTAGCTCACTATTTTGTCTTCTCTCTCTCTCTCTCTCTCTCTCTCTCTCTCTCTCTCTCTCTCTCTCTCTCTCTCTCTCTCTCTCTCTCTCTCCTTGAAGTGACCGAGTGAAGCGCTAGGGGGAGCCTCAACTCACTTAGTCTTACGAGCAAACTTCTTCAAATCTAGTTACTCCCGCACCGCCACGATTTCACCCCTCCCCTCTCTCTCTCTCTCTCTCTCTCTCTCTCTCTCTCTCTCTCTCTCTCTCTCTCTCTCTCTCTCTCTCTCTCTCTCTCTCTCTCTCTCTCTCTCTCTCTCTCTCTCTCTCTCTCTCTCTCTCTTTCCCCGTGGACAGGGAGTAGAGTTTGCCATGCAAAACAGACAAAAGATATCTGTAAATGTGATTCCTGGTGGAAAGCTTGAACACATCACCAACAGCATAATTATGTAACTCTACCATACCGACAGGATCGTGTGTACCTGTAGTAGCAAACGTAGGCTCCAATGATTGCTTCGACTGTGGTATGGTCCATATAAAAGACATACTAGGTAAGTACAATTTTGTTTTTATCAAAATGATGAAAAACAAGGTAGAAAAATGCGTGATAAACGGAATCATCCCTAGGTTGAACGCGAACTCCTTCAGTAACAGTCGAGCACATACAATCAATACTTCAGTAAAAGATATGTGTGACAGAAAATTTACTCTATGTAGAAAATTGGAGAGAATTCCAAGGAAAATCATCCTTATATAAAAGAGATGGTATTCACTTATCCGATGCAGGTGTGAGATATATGAGTGGTATTTTGAGCACAGCTGTTTACAAAGTACACGAATGTCCCACTAAACCGGAAGCACCCTTTCTGATTAATATGGAGGATTATTGACTTAAAGTCCTCCCTCCTCCTCTGCTTCCCATTAAAAACACGCGCTCAGCCCCCGTAAATACGGTAATTACCCCAAATCAGCCAAGCGTAAATAATCGCACCCAACCATTGACCGTTAATAATCCCTCCTTAACCTTGAACTCCCAAACTAAAACCAGACCGACGTCAGTTGCCCAAAATGATCGAATAACTCAAACAATACCAAAATCGTATACCTCCCTCAATCAAGAGTATAGTAAAATAAACATATTATCCTTCAATGCATGTTCGATTAGGAAAAAATTACATGAATTAAAATGCCTTGTGTTAACAGTAAAAATAGACGTAATTAGTGTTACAGAAACTCACCTCGATTTTATAAACAGATTTAATTTCAGAATACCATACCGACTCATACATATTTGTTGATAAAGACAGGTGCAATGGTAAATCTAGAGGTGGAGTGGCTATGTGGGTAGCATGTCAGTTAAATTCAACCGAGGTTTTACTCCCCCAAAATAATAAAAAAATAGTGTGTGTCTCAAATTAAACATGAAAAACTCAAACATTAGTATCACTACTGCATACCGACCTCCAAGTCAAAATGAGGTCGATGATAATCACCTATACAAAATATTGCAACAAACCCTCAATGCTAACGAAAGCATAATACTCGGAGACTATAATCTAAATAAAACATTGACTGGTGCCTTATGACAGGAAATAGTTACAATTCGCGATTTATTTTTTAATTTCATACAAGACAATTTTCTACATCAAAGTGTTTCTGAACCGACACACGATAAAAACATACTAGATCTCGTTATCAGTACAAATGAAAACTTGATATATAAACGTGACGTCGATGAACACTTATCTACCTCTGATCACAAGCTTATTAGAATCGACATAAATTGCAAATATACTATTGAAAAACAAGAAATTAAACTTCCAGATTTAAAAAATGCAAATTACAACGAACTTAGGAAAACCCTCAGTAACTTGCATATTCAGCTAAGTAATATTGACAAAACAAGTGAACTGTGAGATAAATTTAAAGATAATATTCATGAGTGCCCAGAATAAATATATGCCCATTAAAATTAAAGTAAATACTAGCAAAAACAACCCTCCCTGGTTCAATCAGAATATTTGCAAGGCGCTAAGGGAAATAAATAAATATCGTAAACTAACTAAAAATTACATAAATAATGAACACTTCAGCTATCTATACAAACAAAGTAGACAAAAAGTAAAGAAATTAATCAGGACAGAGAAGCGTAATTACGAAATGTATATAGCAAATGAAAGTCAAAAAAATCCAAAGCAATTTTACGGTTACGTTAATTGTAATAGAAAAATTTAAAACGGAATAGGGCCATTAGATAAATAATTACCAGACAGTAACAGGAGATAATAACATTGCTAATTTACTTAAGGGGAGATTTCCACTTGAGGGATTATTTTCTGGACCCCTTTCTCCCTCGTGTTTAGCCCCATTGTTTTTGAGATATTATGAAGTTCGCCCCATTAGGTTGGCGATATTAAGAACTTTCGCCCCATTTCTGTCAATTTTAAGACCTTTCGTGCCATATAGGGGTCGATTTTTTCATGGCGGGCGATAGCGAGCATGTAATTTATGAGGAACCGGCCTTCGGCGAGGACATTTTTCTACCGAAAAATGTACACATTTATTGTGAAAGGAGGTCTAGGGGGTGTAATGTTAAGATTGATGGAAGTCTAGAGAACAAACTAAAAACCTCCCCTTAATGAATATTTGTGTTCCGTTTTTACTAAGGAAGAATATAACACTACTCCTAAAACAAACGCAACAACACATGAAATAGGAAACTTTACCATAAGCAAAAGTAAGGTGTTATGTAAGCTGAACAATTTAAATATTAATAAAACCCCTGGTCCAGATAATATTTACCCAAGAATTCTGAAAAACGTGAAAGAAGAAATAGCACAGTCCCTAACTAGCATTTAACTTGTCGCTCAATCAGGAAAGCGTACCTAGTGATTGGAAAACTGCAAATATCACTCCAATATTTAAGACAGGAAATAAAGCCCAAGCAAATAATTATAGACCAATCAGTTTAACGTCAATCATAGGAAAAATTATGGAAGCAATTCTGAGAGACAAGATAGTAGATTATCTGGAGTCAAACAAATTAATAAGAGAAAGCCAACATGGCTTTAGATCCAGTAAGTCATGCTTAACACATTTGATAGAATTGTATAATACACTATTTACACAAAACGACTCTACTAAATCATTAGACATAATTTACTTAGATTTCCAAAAGGCATTCGATAAGGAACCTCATTGAAAATTATTGAAGAAATTGGAAATGTTGGGCATGGTCGGAAAAATGACAGATGCCATTCAATGTTGACAAATGCAAGGTCTTGCAAATAGGTAAAAACACAAAAAACAAAATATGAATACAAGATGAAAGGTCAGCCAATCAAAACAAGTGCATTAGTTAAAGACTCGGGGGTTCTTATATCTGAAAACCTAAAGACCTCAGATCAATGTGCAGCAGCTGCGAATAAGGCCAATCGAGCATTGGGATATATTAAACAAAAATTTACTTATACGAATAAGAACATTATAGTGCCTTTATTTAGAAGCATAGTGAGGCCCCATCTTGGATATGGTGTGCAATTTTGGTCTCCTTATCTGAGCAAGGACATTGGAAAGCTTGAGTAGGTGCAGCGTAGAGCGACAAAGTTGATTCCGTCATTAAGAAAAAAGCTTATTATGAAAGACTAAACAAATTTAATTTATTTTCAGTTAAGAACAGAAGATTGCGAGGTCAATTAATCGAGTGTTTCAAGATACTAAAGGGATTTGACAAAATTGATGTAGATTCACTTTTCCAAATAGATAATAGTTCATTAACTTGGGGAAATGGAATGAAATTAAAAACCAGGAGGGCGAATCTCGATGTCACAAAGCACTTCTTCACCTACAGTGTGGTCCTCGAGTGGAACAAATTGCCTGAGAAAGTGGTACAATGTAAGACAATTGACACTTTTAAAAGAAGTCTAGACATTCATTTTGAGGAGGTGAGAATAATATAGTTAAAGGAAAAAAAAAAAAAAAAAAGGCTAAGCATCAGTAGTATATAATATTTCGCATCTTCGCTCTTTACTATAAATTTCCCAGTATAATTTTTTATTTTGTTTTCTCATTCTGCTGGGTGACATCTTTCCCCAACTTAATTACATGCCCACCAACGGTCGGAGGGAGAGGTGGGTGGGGAGAGAGCCTTGTTCTTTGCTATCCTTGCCTTCCACTTTGTGGGCAAATTCTATTCTAGAATTAAGTCCGGACTACCTAGTAGGGACCGCAAGGTCTGTGTATTCTGTGATTATATGTAACTCTACGTAAATATATATCTCTCTCTCTCTCTCCCCGTCTTCATCTCTAGCTGTCCAAGTATATCCCTCACTGCCAGATCCAGGCGCCAAGCCCCTCCTTCCACCCCGCCTACTTCACCAAACTTAAACTTTAAAATATAATCCTAGGGCCATAACCTTGGCATTTTAGAAGGTCGATCAAATGTTATCGTTTATCAGGCTATCAGTAGACACATTTATTAAGCTTTGGAATAGTGGCTGGAGTCAGAGGGGACATGGATAAATTACTTTAACACACAATTCTAGGGCCACATAACGCCCTAAAACACATAATTCATGGCTAAAATAACATATTATTTTAGGACCATAGAACGCCCCATTGCACTTACTTTAAGGTTGGTGACCTGCTTTTTTCTCTGTCTTGGTTGTATCCATTCGGCCCCATTCAGCTTACTGGTTTAAGACATTTAGCTCCGTTCAGGTGTCCATTTTTTTCTGACGACGATAGCGAGCCAAAATTTTATGGAGAAATCCGGCTTTACCGGTGAAATTTTTCTATCGAAAAATTTACAAATTTAGTCAGCTGTCTAACTCATTATCAAAAATATGGTGGCTCGCTATCGCTCGCCAGTTATAAATCGACACCTGGTTGGGGATAAACGTCTTAAAACAGTAGGCTGAATTGGGACGAATGAATACAATCCAGAGAGAGAGAGAGAGAGAGAGAGAGAGAGAGAGAGAGAGAAATAAGTAGGTCACCCCCCTTTAGGTTACCGTAACATACAAGTCTTGGGATACATAACGCCTTATTTCACTTACTCCTGGCTATCACACGTTACAATTATACGGTCACATAACGCCATGGTTCACTTAATTATGGCTGTTATTTAACTTCTTCTCTACCAGCGACGTCTTTTTAAGTTTACTCTAGCTTTATTTAGACGATTTTTTGCAGTTTAAGAGGGATCTATGGTAGTAAAATGGTTGAAGTGAGATAGTTCGAAACCTTTTAACTGCTGTAGGCCCGTTTTAAACATCGTCTAATAGTAGCCAGAATATAGCTAACAAGACGGCACTGGTACTGTAAGGGTTAACGAACTATTATTGAGGCTGTGGGACTCGAAGGGTTATTGGATATCTAAGATTTATCTCGAAGGGGGATCTTATGGGGGTGTTTGTTAAGCTTGATAGAGAGCTAGGGATAAAACTACCCCCCTCCTCCCCCCCCCCCCACCCTTATAATATTGTTTCTCTTGTATATCCTGGATCTTTGCCATTAATTCCTACTACATTTCCATATTTTTAACATGCTGCAACAAAGAAGGGAAGGATAAATTATGTTAACCATATCAGTTAGTATTATTTACTTTCAATATAATAGTACAGTATATTAGTAATAATGTTCACACATAATACACTCTCTCTTTCTCTCTGTCATCTAGCCACCTGGCTCCCTTTCAACATCACGACAAGCCCCTCTTCAACTCTCTCTCTCTCTCTCTCTCTCACACATACACACACACGCACACTTACGCTCTCTTTCTCGCTGCTAATATACCAGTCTATCAATTACGGTCAGTCAGCCATTCCAACTAGATCGCGGTTCTCTCTCTCTTTCTCTTCCAGAAGCCACAACCCAACTCCCTTTCTCTGTCTGCCTGTCTGTTTCTCTCCCTTCATCATCGACGCCCCCCCCCCCCCTCAACCACCTACCCATTCACAACGCCCCCTCCCCCCCCCCCCCCCCGCCACTGGTCACCTTAACCAGACATTGTGGGAGGGCAGTAATGTGGGAGGGCAGGGGTGAAATTGACAATTAATAGAAAGGCGTTCACTCTGACGCTACAATTGAAGGTCCTCCCGATTATGGTTATTTGGACTGGTTATGTGGTTGGGTTGGCTTTATGGGATGTGTGGTGATGCTGATATGGGTATGTGTGGGATGCTAACTTGCGATACTCATGTGGTGATGTATGGAGGTGCTGATGTGGGGATTTATGTGGGAATGTGTGGGGGATCTAACATGAGAATGTAGGGGGTGAGGATACTGATATGGGGATGCTGATGTGTGGGGTTGTGTGGGGATGTTGACATGTGAATGTAGGGGGTGGGGATGTGTCGGGGTGCTGTTTTGTGGGGATGCTGGATATTGGGCAATGGGTGTAAAAGAGTGTACAGTATGGTGAGGGTTTGAGGGAAGTCTAGAAGGGAGAAAAGGGGGACACTGAATATAAAAACAAATTGTCTATGAATGTTGATGACCATGTTTGGTTTTACCCTTTGTGTCATGTGTGTGTGTGTGTGTGTGTGTGTGTGTGTGTGTGTGTGTGTGTGTGTGTGTGAGTGTGAGTGAGAGAGAGAGCTAAATATAACCTAACTCAAAATTATGAAAACAAACCACGACTTTTGAGCCTAATTGTGCGGCCAAAATTGAGATTAATCCAATTAAGGGGAACGAATTGACTGGACGAAACAGGTGAATAATGGAACAATTTTATTGGTGTTTATTTGTATCCAGGAATTTATTGATATTATTTTTTTGTGTCCAAGAATTCACTGTTTTTATTGATTTACGTCTATTGTGTGTGTGTGTGTGTGTGTGTGTGTGTGTGTGTGTGTGTGTGTGTGTGTGTGTGTGTGTGTGTGTGTGTGTGTGTGTGTGTGTGTGTGTGTGTGAGAGAGAGAGAGAGCAAGGGAGCGTGTGAGTGTTGGAGTTTCGATTATGTAATAAGAAATATGAAATGGCATTATGAACAAACCCACACACACCATTGTTTTCCTTTCTGTGCATACGGACCCCGAACAAATAAACCATATATTTGTTTTACTCCACCACATAAATTTGATATGGCGATCACGTGGGTCACGTATGATTATGATTACTGAGTGGCCGCGGGGACGCAATGCATACTGAGTGGCCACAGTCACGTCATCCATATTGAATAGCATAGCGTTGGGCAGGGAGGGAGAGAATGATTATGTGGGTGATTGGTTCATATGACGAAAGAGATAGATTTACATAGATACATTGGCCACATAGATCTTACGATCCCTGCGAGGTGGTCATTACTTAATCCTAGTAGAGATAGCAACCCTTAGGGAAAGTGGAAGGACAGGACAAAACAAATGAAGGCTCTCTCCCGACCCTCCGCTCCTTTCGGCAATTAACCGTACATGAAAACAGTTAGAAGTGAATAACCTTGCAGGGCTAGGAAATCGCCTGAAGGAATATATAGTATAGTTATAAATGGAAAGGAAAAGGTCAGCACACTTTCACTTTTGTCTGCTCTCTTCAACTGAATGCAGTGTTAATTTCTGCCAGGTTCTCTTGTCAGTGACCAATTTCTACTGCAGACCAACTTCTCTGTGATCTGAGTCTAACCTTTTTATAAATGTGTATATTGAGTCATGTCTATAACTTCATTAGGGAGCTTATTCCACTCACTGATAATACTGTGGGTGAAGACATTTTAGTTGTGTCTAGGTTCGCTTTCCTGCCCATTAGTTTTAATTTGTTTCCTCTTGTGGAACCTTATTTGGTTATCCTAAATTGATTACTGGAATTTACGATACTAAATCCGTTTAATATCTTAAAACACTCTATCAGCTGTCCCCTTATTCTATGTTTCTTAAGCGAGAACCGATCGAGTTATTTTAATCTCTCATTGCATGGTTTATTTCTAAGGGAAGGAGTAAGGTTTGTTGCTCTACGCTGAACAGATTCGGGTTTCTTTATGTCTTTTATTAAGTCGGGAGACCAAAATTGCACATCATACTCAAGATGCGGCCTAACAATACTTTTACATAATGGTACAACTATGTCTTTACTATGGCAATCAACATTTATTTTAATGAATCCTAGTGCTCTATTTGTTTTGTTAAATGCTGGAGTGCATTGTCTTGTAGATTTTAGATTTTCGTTGATAAGCACTCCTAGGTCTTTTATCTGTGATACACTCATTATCTTTTCTCCATTCACGTTGTATTCGTATTTGTTGTTTTGGGAGCCTATTTGTAGTATCTGGTATTTGTTTATATATATGCCAATGTTCTGACCGCTCAGATATTTTGTTTAGATATGATTGCAGGCTAATTCTTTCGTTTTCCGAGATCATTGTATTTCCTATCTTAGTGTCATCGGCAAATTAGGAAATTATATTATTTCCAAATTCGCTGATAAAACTAAAATAGGAAATGCAATAATCTCGGAGAGAGAGAGAGAGAGAGAGAGAGAGAGAGAGAGAGAGAGAGAGAGAGAGAGAGAGAGAGAGAGAGAGAGAGAGAGAGAGAGAGCTACATAGAGCTACATAGATACACAGACCACACAGACCTCAAGGTCCTTGCTAGGCAGTCTGGCCTTACAAACTATATATACATATATATATATATATATATATATATATATTGTTACGTATCTTGATCCTCAAGTGGTTAACTTGATGAATCTAGATAGCACAGATATATATATTAAGGTATCAGTCAGCTGAAGGCAAAACGAAAGTAAAATCTAATACAATTATTTCCTGTTGTTGCTTCCTTTCCTTTTGGATCTTAGGACTTGGTATCCTTTATTGACTGATACTCTTAAATTATGGAAAAATACTGAAACTATTTAAAGTCATGTAGTATTTATAAAGAATTATTATTTAACCGAAGCTTAGTAGGCTATGGTTATGAACCGAATAAGTTATATCTAAAGAAGGACTATTAATTCTATAAAAAGTCTTGAAAGATAAATATTAAAGTAAGAATATTTCTGTCTCTTACCCTTTTTGAAATGAATAAATAGTTTTCTTATATGTCCTTTTATTTATATTTAATGTAGTTATTATTCTTGGTTCTTGTCTTACGTTAATAGTATTATATTATTATTATCATCAGGATTAATATCAAAGTCACATAAAAAGTTAGATATATATTTAATAATTAGTTAAATGTATTTCTTAACCACGTAACATTGAGGTTTGATTATGAGTAAATTAAGTTACAGGATCGCTTCATAGATTCGATTCAGGTCTCACTCAAATAATATGAAAAGCAAAATAATATTTTGAAGCTAAAAGAATTTTCTTCAGCTTAGGAAATCACTAGAAGTAACATTAAAACAGCCATGTTAGTCTAAGGCGATATTACTAATATGAGACAATAGTATCACCGTACTAAGCACCGTTAAGCAATGTAAGCTTAATTAACAGAACATTAAATAACTCGTAAGTATTAATATAAATCGATAGTATTACTTTCATCATAACCCAATTACTTAAAGAGTTGCTTTAGTCCACAAGTCTGTCAACTAAAATAGTTAAGTACATAATAGTAGCGTTAACGTTAATTCCCAATCGAATAGCTAAGTACATAAATAGTAGCGTTATCGTTAATTCCCAATCAAATAGTTAAGTACATAATAGTAGCGTTAACATGAATTCCCAATCAAATAGTTAAGTACATAATAGTAGCGTTAACGTTAATTCCCAATCACATATCTCACTAACCAACATAACGTAAGTGTTTACACAGAACACACTTAACACACACTTATATAATCTGACTGACAGTCACAATCCCATTATAATACTTCACCCCGTCTTCCTCCAGCTGCAAGTTCACCTTCCCCAACTCCAAATGAGACTGATTTGAATGCCCACTACTCGGATCTTATATACTAAACAATGATGGTGTAGGAACGAATCAGGAGGCGGCGGGTAGTGCGCGCCCCAATCACAGCTCCTTGAGTTGCGTAGCAGGTGCGTGGTCCAATGGAGTCTCCTGGCGTCGATCATACATCATAGCGTCGGGTCATCGAAGTAGTTTGCAGGGTCCCCTATGACGCACGCAGGTGTGAAGGCTTGTTTGCTGGTATGCGGACGAGCTGGTTTCCCCTCGCTGGTTCGCTCGCTGGTCTGCTTCGCCGCCTGGGTAGTTTGGCAGTCCTTCAACTCTTAATTCTAACTCTTAAATAAACATACAGGGCTCCGTATGTCAGAATATATATATATATATATATATATATATATATATATATATATACACCGGTACATATATATACACACATACATACACATACACACATAAACATACATACATACACACACACATACATATATATACAGTATATATATACATATATATATACATACTGTACAGTGTACACAGATACACAAACATAATTTTTTTTTTTTTTTTTTTTTTTTTTTTTTTTAAATATCACCCCAGCCCTCTGCAGATAGAGGTCAAGCCTTCCCTTGAACGCGTTTATTGTGTCGCTCTCCACCACTCTCGCTGGTAGTTTATTCCACTCTGTCACCACACTGTAGGTGAAGAAACTCTTTGTGACATCTAGGTTTGCCTTTTTGGTTTTTAATTTCATTCCATTTCCGCGAGTTTGATTAGTATTGTTTAATGTGAATAGTGCATTTACATCGACTTTGTCGAAACCTTTTAGTATCTTAAAGCACTCAATAAGCTGACCCCTCAACCTCCTCTTTTTTAATGAGAACAGGTTCAATCGTTTAAGTCTTTCTTCATATGATTTATTTCTTAATGAGGGTATCATCTTCGTCGCTCTACGCTGTACTGACTCGAGTCTTACAATGTCCTTGATCAGATAAGGTGACCAGAACTGCACACCATATTCAAGGTGGGGCCTCACCATACTTTGAACAGTGGCACTATTACGTTCTCATGTTTATATGTAAATTTTTGTTTAATAAAGCCCAATGCTATGTTTGCCTTATTTGCAGCTGCTATACATTGGTCGGAAGTAAGACTAATTGGTCTGTAATTACTCGCTTTGGCCTTGCTACCCTTCTTGTATATCGGCGTAATGTTCGCATCTTTCCAATCACTCGGTACAATCCCCTGTAGTAATGATAAGTTAAATAGTTGTGTCAGGGGTTTTGCTATTTCGTCCTTAACATTCTTAATTATTTTCGGGTGGAGCATGTCGGGTCCCGGGGTCTTATTTACATTTAAATTACTCAATTTGCTTTGTACTTCGCTAACACTGATGGTGAAATCTCCTATCACATGAGTTGAGGTGTTATTTCCAGGGGTATGATCGATAACTTCTTCTGTGAAAACTGAGCCAAAATATTTGTTGAGCATATTTGCCGTGTTTGTGTCACCTGTTATTGTCTGGCCATCTTCTATTAGCGGTCCGATCCGCTTTTGATCTGTTTATTTTTATTTACGTAACTGTAGAATTGTTTGGGGTTTGTGGCACTCTCTCTGGCAATAGTCATTTCGTAATTTTATTTGTTCGCCCTACTTATTTTTTTCACTTCCCTTCTACTATTTTTGTACAAGTTTTTAATTACTTCAGTGTTTGTGTTATTTTTTACAAGTTTGTGGAGTTGATTCCTTTTCCTTATTGCCTTGCCAATGTCTCTACTGTACCAAGGGGGCAAACTTGATTTCGTATTACGTTTTGGTTTCATCGGTACAAATTGTTTATGCGCTTCTGTAATTGTAGACTTAAAATGTCCCCATAGTTCATTTACTTCGTTTATATTTATGAGGTTTGAGTGTATGTTTGATAGCGATTCCTTAAGACCGTCATAATTTGCGTTTTTAAAGTCCGAAACCATTCCTGTTGTTTTTACTTTGGAATATTTGCTTATAACGTTGATTCTTAAGATTTTATGGTCGGACGTTGCCAGATGTTCACCTACATCCAGGTTTGATAATAGATTTTCTTGGGTAGTGATTACGAGGTATAATATATTCCTGTCTCGCGTCGGCTGTTTTACGTGTTGAGTCAAAAAAAAAAATCCTGGATGAAGCTTGTCATTAGGGGTGACTCAGCATTTTTTCCGGTCTGGGTATTCCAGTCAATTAGGGGGAGGTTATAGTCACCCAGTAAAACTGTTTCGTCGGAATTAAGGGTTTTCTCTAATATTTCATAAACAATTGTATCATCGGCAACAGTTAGAGTCTCGGTGGTCGGTACGCTGTAGTGATATTTAAGTTCATGTTTTTATATTTATTTTGACGCACACTATTTCTGCATTACTTTCGGGGAGAGTCACCTCAACTGGGTTTAAGTAGGTTGCAACGTACATTGCAACCCCCCTCTTTGTTTTCCATTGTTACGGTCTTTATGAAAAAATGTATATGGCTCTATGTGATATGAGAGAGAGAGAGAGAGAGAGAGAGAGAGAGAGAGAGAGAGAGAGAGAGAGAGAGAGAGAGAGAGAGAGTACAAAGGAAATCAAGCAACAACAGATCTAGTGACCCTTCTAGGTTGCTTGTCCTCCAAAACACTGAGGATCAAGTGTCCGAACAGTGGTTTAGAGTGGGTAAGGGAACATTGGAAAGGGAATTACTGCCCTGGAACTAATGTCCGTGGCAGGATTAGGAAGTTAGTAGGGGACAGATGGGTTAGTAACTGAGGGGGGATAAAATAAAGTTATTCATTTACAAACGCAGTCAGTCGCGGGTTTGATGCGAGATATTTGTCTAGGCGGATTTTAAATGAATCAACGGTGATGCAGTCTATAACGTATCGGGGAAGCCCATTCCACAAGTTGACAACTCGATTGAAGAAGAAATTTTTAGATTCGTGTGAGTTAAAAGATTTACCAATAATTTTGCAACCGTTTCCCCGCGTGTAATTAGATTGGTCGATAGTGAAGTACTTACTACAGTTCATATTGTTGATGCCTTTGATGATTTTGAACACTTGAATTAAGTCACCTCTTAATCTGCGCTGGGTTAAAGGAAATATATTTAATTCTCTAAGATGCTCTTCGTATGGTTTGTTCTTTAGGCTAGGTATCATTTTAGTAACTCTACGTTGAACTCGTTCTAGCTTGTTTATATCTCTTTGGTAATAAGGGCACCAGGATTGACCGCAGTATTCCAGAAGAGGGCGGACTAAGGAATTGTAAAGGGTTAGGATAACTTCTTTGGATTTATGCTCAAATGACATGCCTATCAAGCCAATTATTTTGTTTGCCTTCTTAACAACTTCTGAACATTGTTGACTCGGTTTTAGGTTACTCGATATTGTTACTCCCAGATCGGTTTCTCTGTTTACATTCTTAAGCTGAGTGCCATTCATCGAATAGTTTGGTTTCTCATTTAGGTATCCGATATGTAGTACTTTACATTTATCCGCATTGAAACTCATTTGCCAAATTTGGGCCCAATGTGACAATTTATCTAGATTGTGTTGCATATCATCAACTTGTTCTTTTGAGAGTACGCTATTTGCAATTTTTGTATCATCAGCAAATTTTGAGATTGTACAAGTGAGACCCTCATCTATGTCGTTGATGTAAATTAGAAAGATAATTGGTCCTAGTACCGATCCCTGGGGTACGCCGCTACTTACATTGGTCCATTTAGATGCCTTACCGTTTATGACTACTCTTTGCTTTCTGTCGCTGAGCCAATTTTCTATCCATTTCAACACACCGTCTTGTATTCCATGCGCTTTTAGTTTTAGCAGTAAACGTTTGTGGGGAACTTTGTCAAAGGCCTTTTGTAAATCAAGGTAGTACAAAGGAGTACAAAGGAGTACAACGGAGTACAAAGGAAATCAAGCAACAACATATCTAGTGACCCTTTTAGGTTGCTTGTCCTCCAAAACACTGAGGATTAAGTGTCCAAACAGTGGTTTAGAGTGGGTAAGGGAACATTGGAAAGGGAATTACTGCCCTGGAACTAATGTCCGTGGCAGGATTAGGAAGTTAGTAGGGGACAGATGGGTTAGTAACTGCGGGGGGGATAAAATAAAGTTATTCATTTACAAACGCAGTCAGTCGCGGGTTTGATGCGAGATATTTGTCTACGCGGAGTTTAAATGAATCAACGGTGATGCAGTCCATAACGTTTCGGGGAAGCCCATTCCACAAGTTGACAACTCGATTGAAGAAGAAATTCTTAGATTCGTGTGAGTTAAAAGATTTACCAATAATTTTGCAACCGTTTCCCCGCGTCTAATTAGATTGGTCGATAGTGAAGTACTTACTACAGTTCATATTGTCGATGCCTTTAATGATTTTGAACACTTGAATTAAGTCACCTCTTAATCTGCGCTGGGTTAAAGGAAATATATTTAATTCTCTAAGACGCTCTTCGTATGGTTTGTTCTTTAGGCTAGGTATCATTTTGGTAAATCTACGTTGAACTCGTTCTTGCTTGTTTATATATTTTTGGTAATAAGGGCACCAGGATTGAACGCAGTATTCCAGAAGAGGGCGGACTAAGGAATTGTAAAGGGTTAGGATAACTTCTTTGGATTTATGCTCAAATGACCTGCTATATAATATCTACAGCTTTACTCTCATCGTAGAGGTTGAGGATATCGTGGAAGAAGTCTAAGAGGTTTGTTAAACAGGAACGTTTTTTACGAAAGCCGTGTTGAGTATCTTTAAGTATGTTTTTTTCCTCTAGGTGAATTACGAGTCTGTCTCTTATGACCGTTTCTAGCATTTTACATACAACTGAGCTTAAGCTAATTGGACGATAGTTACTGGGTAGGGATTTGCTGCCTTTTTTTAATATCGGTGTTACGTTGGCTATCTTCCACTGATCAGGCATAGTTCCAGACTGCAAGGATTTATTGAATAGTAATGTCAGTGGTTTGGAGAGCTCATCCTTAGCTTCCTTTAGAACTCTAGGCGAGATTGTATCAGGTCCCGGCGTTTTATTTACCTTGAGTTTATCTAAACAATTCAATACTTCTCTCTCTGTAACGGTGATATTGATTAGAACATCTGAATTTTCAATCTGAATCGGCGATGGTGTAGGGATATCACTGAGGTATTCTGTTGTAAAAACTGATGCAAAGAAGGTATTGAGGGCATTACTCATTTGTATTTCGTCTTTGGTGTATTCTCCATTTTCATCGACTAACAGTCCAACAGTTGAAGTAACTACTTTTTTCTTTCTGATATAACTATAGAATTCTTTCGGGTTTGTTATACTTTGATTCGCAATATGTAACTCTAGGGTCTTTTTACTTTGCTTAATTAACTTTTTGGCTTTGCGTCGTAGCTCTACAAATTTCACCCGTTCTTCGTCATTTTGTGAGGATTTTAATCTATCATTAGCACATTTTTTAGCAAGCAGGCAGTTTGAAATATCTTTATTCCACCATTTGGGCTTATTATTATGGCCTGGACGCCGTATTTTCGATGGTATGCAGTCATGCACTACTTTTAGGTAAGTGGTTTCGAATAACTTCCAAGATGTATTTATGTCGTTATTGTTAATTAAAAAGCTCCAGTCAGTTTCTTTAAACATAGCTCTAAGTTTATGAAAGTTTGCTTTCTTGAAATTAGGGACTTTTTCGATGCTACTATTTGGTTCGTTACTAGTAAAGTTTAAAGTGAAAGTTATCGTACGATGGTCGCTGTTACTGAATTCATCACCAACATTCAAATTCTCTATTAATTCTTCTTTTGTTGCAAGTACAATGTCATGAACGTTATTACCACGGGTCGGTGTTCGAACAAATTGATCAAGCGAACTCTCTTGCAAGTTCGTATACAAGTCATGTCCGGAGTGTGAAGTAAGAGTATCGCCCCACTTGGTCACAGGCAAATTAAAGTCGCAAAAAAATACGGTATCTTGTGAGTTACTTACATCTGCAATTTGTTCATAAATTTCTCGGTCAGTTTACACTGATTGAGCTGGAGGTGTGTATATTAATGCAAGTATTATTTTTGTACCTTTATTATTCTTTATTAGCACAAAAGATGTGTCGACGTTCACAATTTGAGGTTTTGACAAGAGGGTCGGGTTAAGACTTTCTTTGATATATAATAAAACGCCACCTCCATTTTTATCTATTAGGTTTTTCTCAAACATTACATAACCAGGAAGTGAATACTCTGCTAAAAAGTCTCTATCTTCTGTATTGGGCCAAGATTCTGTTATACCAATCACATCATAATTTTCAGTAAACACTAGTTCCTCTAAATCTGAAAATTTATTGCGTATGCTACGAGCGTTTGCATAGAATACCTTTAACCCTTAATTAGCGGCGAGCAACATAAGTCGAGTTAAATAAAGCTGGACTATGTGGCGGCGCTCGACATAACTCGAGTGGCAATTTCAGCACGTAATGTGGCTGAGAGAGAGAGACAAGTGGTGGCAGGAGACTAGCGAGCGTATGACTGCTCCAGACCACCGCGGCGAACCTACTGACACAAATCTCAGCTCCCTCCTCCCTCTCTCACTCGCTACATACTCAATTATGTACTGAAAGTACCGAAGTACCTGCTTTTTGCACTCGCGTTGCACGGTTATTGCAAGAAAACTATCCATCATACAAGGATCGTTATGGTGTCATTCGAAAGCTCTATTTATGCCCTTTCAGGGATAGGTACTTGTTTTACGTTCTGGGTCTTATTTAGGCATGAAAATGATCACGTAAACAGCCCTATTTTGGCTAAAAACACCCCGCTGTGCGGTACACATAAATAAACCGCATAGGCCGCTCGTAAGGTGTTAAAGTTGCGGTTTTAGAATTCACAGAACATTCTTTAATCAATTTTTTGGTTCTGGTTGTATCTACATTTACATTCATGGCTGTCATCGGTCCTCGGTCGTTATCCCTGGCGGTTTTGAATTTGGGTCGTGTTGGTGGCGCTTTATCCAAATTCGCGGTTCTTGACAGATTATCATTTAATTCCTTCGCAGGTTGCCGCCCTCGCTGTCTTCGGTCCTCCTTCCAGGTTGTCCTGTGCTGAGTCGATTTCTTCTCTGAAAATCCTTCACCGCATCGTTGAAAAGACTCCCAAAACGTGCTGCTCCCACCTGGTTCAGATGAACTCCATCTTCTGAAAACAAATAGTCATCGTAGTAGAAATTGTCCCAGGTGTCGACGAATCCCCCGTTTTCCTTCCTGCAGAAGTTTGCTAGACAACGATTTGTGCTGGTGGCTATGTTGTAAAATCGGCTCTCTACACCAAGCCGGGGGACGATTACTGAGACGATGATCCTTGATGACTTCTCCTTAAATGACTTGATCAGCTGCTGGTACTTTAAAAGCAAATCTTCCGACCGGGTTCGCTGTACATCGTTGGATCCAACGTGGATGACGTACATTGTATTAGCAGGGGCCAGCTTAGATACTTCGTCAACTGCAGCAACTACGTCGTCCACACCACCACCAGGAATACAAAAACGCTTCCTGGTCTTAGGTGCTCTGGCGCAAAACTCTGTGAGCTGACCACGTATCATCAAGTTTCCCACGAGCCGGACTTCTTCTATTTCCGCTTCATCATCTGAGTCTGTGAGTATATGGAAGCGGTTTTGACACTCGGTAATTGGTATGGGTTTCCTGGTCTTGGGGCAAACGTTGTTCCTCACGACACGGAAGTTGTCTTGAGGGGGAAAAGAGTCACCATTTGTTTCTTGAGTATAGGAACCATCAGCTGAAATGGCTACTGCAGGCGTTGAATTGTTGGTAGTTGACGTTGGGGCGTTGGTGGCTGCTGGAGTTGCGGTGACAATTGAAGTTTGTGGTACTCCAACATTGAGTGTTACAAACTCTTGGAGTGATTCCAGCTTCATGGTGAGGACGTTGATCTTGTTGTAGGCTTCATCAAATTTCACTCTCAAATTCTCTCGTTGCTGGCAGAGACGGCAGACTTGAAGATCGACAGTAGCAAACATGGACTCACCAAACCTACTGGCGCAGTTCGTACAAGTGCGAGGCATGGTAACAGTCAGTTTCTTCAGATCACTTCACTCACTTAAAAACACTTAACTCACTTTAAAAACACTAAACTCACTTTAAAAAACACTTATCTTATATGAGAGAGAGAGAGAGAGAGAGAGAGCGAGAGCGAGAGAGAGAGAGAGAGAGAATATAGAACATAGTTGAAGCAGGAATATGACTCAACTAAATACAACATACTGTACTCACTCGGCCCTGGCAGCTGAACGTTGCTATCTGTAAAGAGAAACAAATATAAACATTATATAATCAATCTTTGGTAGCATTACACAGTTGACATAATTATATATTAATGATTATTTGTGTTACATTATTACGCAGCGAAAATATCTGAAGGAAAACAATTGAATAATAAGCTAAGCATCCAAAAAACACATTGCATGTTTTGCAAAGAAGCCTACAATTATTAGCAAATGAAAACACAGGGGAATACAAAAAATACATTCAGCGGCCTCTTCAGATCGCGGCCGAAATAACTACATACACCTGCTTGGAGACAAAGGCTCTGTCATAATGTGGGTGCAACAAAGGAATGAGAAGCAAGAGACGTGGTAATAAGCCAGCAGGTAGACACTGAGGCACAGAGACGCTTACACAGAGAGTACTTCACAGGGAGGTTAACCCCTTCAGACTCATATGATGCAGAGGTTGCCAGATTAGCAATAAGAAATAGAGTTCTCTCACTTATAATTACCTCTCCAAAATTAGTTTTCTGCCCACAGCTAACTCAAAGACAACTGCAGAGGTTGAAGTAATTAAACTAAAGGTTTCTAAATACCCCTGATGGTAATAAAGGTTTTAAAGTATCCCTAATAGGCTCAAAATCGCGTCATATGTCGGAGAGGGTTAAGGGGAGATGGCCCGGTTTTCTAGACCCCCTTCTCCCTCATGCTTAGTCCCATTAGTTTTCAAATGTTAAGATGTTTGCCCCATTAGTTTGTCAATTATAAGACCTTTCGCCCCATCTCTCTATTGGGACATTTCGTGTTATTTAGGTGTCGATTTGTTTCCTGACGAACGATAGTAAGCCTGTAATTTTGGAAAAACCGGCCCTACCGAATAATATACAAATTAATCTAGAAGGGGGATCTAATGGATGTTTTTTGTTTTAAGTTCAATGAAGGACTAGCGAGGAAACTAAACAAATAACAATATATGAAATAATCAACAAACAAAATGAACCCTTCCCCCTTAACCCTTTGAATATCGCAACGCATTTTGACGGTATATTTTGGCTCTTATTAGACGATTTTATACAATTTAGGAAGGATCTGTGGGAATTATAAGGGTAAAGACTGTCTTAATTAACCCTCTGACTTCCATACACCCTTCGTAATCTGAATAACATCGCCTGATAATAGCCAGAAAACAAAAAAGAAAGGCGTATTGTATCTTCTAAGGGTAAATATATAAAACATGCCGCAGGATTAACATAGAAGAGAGACATCAAACATCAAAGACACATTTAAAAAGAGAAACGAAAGTGAGAACAATTACCCATGTACAGTAACGGTGTCGTCCTTTTCATAATATTGTGGCATCTGTTAGATGATTTTATTCAGATTAGGAAAGGACCTCTAGCAATAATAATGCTTCAAACTATCTCATCTAACCCTTATAAATACCGCAGATCTTCCCTAAGCTGCATATTATCGACTAAATATAGCTAGAGTAAGAGATAACTCACGTTTGCTACCGGGACCATCAAGCTTTAAAAATATTCCCCCAAGACCCTCCATTGATATACATTTGTACATTTTTCGGTAGAAAAATGTCCCGGCCGAAGGCCGATTCCTCCTAGAATTACAGGCTCGCTATCGCTCGCCAGGAAAAAATCGACACCTAAATGGCAAAAAAGGTCTATATGTTGAAAAAAAAGGGAGCGAAACGTCTTAAAATCGTCAAACTAATGGAACGAACGTCTTAAAATCTCAGAACTAATAGGACTAAACATGAAGGAGAAAAAGCAACTCCCCCCCTTAAACCAAGCACCATAGAACATTATAGGAAAG
Organism: Paralithodes platypus; assembly: GCA_032716605.1. Classification (NCBI taxonomy): domain Eukaryota; kingdom Metazoa; phylum Arthropoda; class Malacostraca; order Decapoda; family Lithodidae; genus Paralithodes; species Paralithodes platypus. Next base: position 38,651,237 of record CM064527.1, on the reverse strand, counting down.
GAAACAAAGTGAAGCATTAAAATGACTACATAAATGAGCAACAGTGAAGAAAAAGGCAAGTGAGAAAGCTGGAACAAAGACATGAAGGTTAAATGTGAGCAGACAACGACAGTGAGAGGGATTAAGGCAGATATATCAAGGGAGAATGTTGAAAGAAAACGAGAACGAGAAGGAATGAAACATATTATGGGGAAGTTTTTAATTTCTTCCCTAGACCTCCATTAATCTTAAGATTACACCCACTTGACCCCCTTTCAAGATAAATTTGTACATTTTTTAGTGGAAAAATTTCCCGGCTGAAAGCCGGTTTCTCATAAAATTACAGGCTCGCTATCGTTAGCCAGGAAAACATCGACACCTAAATGGCACGAACATTCTTGATATGGATATAGAAATGGGACAAAAGGTTTTAAAATCGACAAACTAGCCGAATGGGGCGAACGTCTTAAAATCTGAAAACTAAGGGGGCTAAACATGAGGAAGAAGGGGGACCAGAAAAGCGACCCATCTCCCCTTAAGTATCCTGAATGCTTCAAAATGTAGTTTAACATTTTCCGAGACTCTAATGGTTAGGTAGCTCTGATGGTGTGTGAATGTATGGTCTGTATGCACAACATGTATGAATGGAGGATACAGGTATTTTTATTCGCATACAGGCAGAACAATATGAAACAATGTATCCATGTATCTCCTGGTTGTGGGTCTGAGTTAATTTTCGGCTCAAGTTTTCCGGAAGATCAAACGTTGTTTTCGTTCTTTATGGAGAGAGAGAGAGAGAGAGAGAGAGAGAGAGAGAGAGAGAGAGAGAGAGAGAGAGAGAGAGAGAGAGAGAGAGAGAGAGAGAGAGAGAGAGAGAGAGAGAGAGAGAGAGAGAGAGAGAGAGAGAGAGAGAGAGAGAGAGAGAGAGAGAGAGAGAGAGAGAGAGAGAGAGAGAGAGAGAGAGAGAGAGAGAGAGAGAGAGAGAGTTAGAGTTAGTGTTAACATTTAAAAGGAAATAAATCAAGCGAGTTAAATAGTAGTAAATGATTTATTGTCAATCCGAAAATTATTGCGATTTACATCAACAAGCAAAATTCACCGAAATAATACACAATTAAAAACAAATATAGATAACAATAAGAAATTTGTCTATGCAAGATCCATTTAGCCTCTTAATAATTTGAAAGGTAACTTAGAGAGGAGTGAGAAGCTGGTTGATACCATTTTAACCTGCTGAAACCCATTTCTGCATTATATACAGATCCTTCTCATTATGTCTATCTGCCTCCCTAGCTATCTATCTGTCTGCCTGCTAATTTGTTTTAAAGTCTGTTTGTCTGTCTGCGTGCCTGCCTCCCCGTCATTCTGTCTGTCTCCAGTTCCCACTGACCTTCAACCTTTCTCTAGACACATCCTCTTCCGTACTCTGACATTTCTCTCCCTTTTGTTATATAATGCTTTTCTTTGTGAGTTCAATCGCTCGGGAAATCGGTGACGTTCGAAACATAAGTGTTCTGCAAAAGATAAGGCCAACACTTTAAACCTTGACACAGTAAGACATTCTGCCTTGGTGAATTATATAAGCAGAAATTATGGGGGAGGTAGTCACGTTTTCTGAACCCCCTTCTACCTCACGTGTAGGATATTAGCTTAGAGATTTTAAGACGTTCGTTCCATTAGTTTGGCGATTTTATGACTTTTCGACCCATTTATGTGTCAGTATTAAGACCTTTCGTGCTACTTAGGTGTCGATAGCGATAGCGAGCCTGTAGCCATTTAAACATTTAACTTGAAAGGGGGTCTAGGGGGTGTTTTTTTTAAGCTTGATGGAGGTCTAGCGAGGAAACTCAAATATATATAATTGATATATACAGAAATCCCCTCCACCCCCAAAAAAAAACAAAAAAACAAAAAAACAACGCAGCCCCCTTAAGGTTTATTCAAGCAAACCTGGCAGAAATTGGTAACGCTGTCTTTCTATACTTCCAATACTGCGTCTCTAAAGTGTTCGTGTTCGCCTTTATCTAATATTGGCTATGCAAATATATAGCAAGGCAGCGTTACCAATTTCTCCCAGGTTAGCTTGAAAACACTTTAATATGTATTTATACTGGTGCTATAATTTGTCCCGTTTCATTAGTCTACACCCAGTTGCATAGTTTTCGTTTAATATGGTTTAAGCGATATCTCCTCTATGTGGTTACCAAGTTCATTACAATTGCGTCCTTTTACTTTTAACCAGCTTAACACTAGACAATTACGGTCAATTTACAATGACTTGTGGGATTCCATGGGTTAAGGGGGGGGGGGGTGAAATATAGTTTATCGTTTATTATTATATTTATTATTTTTTAGTGTATTTTCTAGTTGTCAATCGAGTTTAAAATAATATACCCGGTATATATATATATATATTATATATATATACTGTATATATATATATATACAATATATATATATATATATATATATATATATATAAGAAACACACACACACAAGTCCTGACGCTATTCTTGACTTACAGTGTGCTGGCTTAATAATCCAGAAGGGTTAATAACCTCTGATGTCCTATTTTAACTAATTATAATAGAATTATTATAACAGGGTTGTATAAAGAAACCAACATGGTGGATGAGTTGGCCAGTAAAAATATACAATACACACGGTTCATTGCATTCAACCTTCTATGTATTAATATTATTAAATCGGAATATCAACTTTTTCTCTGGGAGGGGTGGGGGTTATAAACGCAAACAGCAAGAACTTCAAATGAAATATTGTGCAAATGGACAATTGAAAGTCAGGTTTATGTAATAATTTATATTATTTTTGTTATTTTTTTGTATTCGGAGCATCAACATTTATTTGGACAATTATACTGTTTTTTAGCACAATCAACACTGTCATGAAAAACATAATTAATCCAGACCGTGTGATACTATATTTCGTGTTTTGTTTAATTCGACAATTCAAAGGCATACATTTGTTTACTTTATTAAATATTCGGATAACCAACATATATTTGGAGAATTTTAAAGAATAATAACAATGTAATTAAACCAACTTAATCCAGGCTATTAAATAATGTATTATATATGTTATGCAATGCAACATTACAAACACTACAATTAATTAACTCTCATAGTGGTTTTTAATTCAGGGTATTAATGCGTATTTGGGAGAATTATTTGCACACAAAACAACGTCCTTGAATGAGAGAATCCAGGTATTTTGATATTGTTTTGTGTTCTGTATACATCGACAATACAAACGCTACAATATAGTTGTATAATTGGAGAATTATTTACAGGTCCTTAAGGGGGAGAAGTTTAATGTAGTCAGGTGGCTTAGCGGCAAATATTGCAATTATCGTTACACGGCGGATAAAAGTACCACATTTTGTATGAGGCTTCCTTTGGGTCTAATAATGAATTTTAGAAGGGGTGCCCTCCAGAAAATTTAAGAGAATATATAAAAACCCTATATTGAATATGGAAAAATAGCATTTTTCTCAAATCATTAACATTGTAATTAGACGGTATTGATTGAAGATACATTGAATTTGATACACCACTTATGAAAGGAAATTATATTTTGCATCTTTTTTATTCTATGCACTTTTTGTATCTGATTCATCGTTATGAGAGGGTTGAGTTTTGTGTAGTTTTTGAGCTAAATGTTCTTAATTGTAATAACGCGATATTGGTTAAAGATACACTAAATTTGAGACCACGCTTAAGAAAGGAAATTAAAGTTTGCATCTTTTTCATTCATGACACTTTTTTTTATCTGGTTCACCGTTTAGGAGATATTGAGGGTTTTTCCATGTTTGAGTAATTGAATTTGTAAAATTTACCAGTTTCTAAGAAAAATATATATTAGAGGCATTACATGGATAGAAAATTGTATTATATACTCTAATAATATATTATTATTAAACAAATCCTTGATAAAATACATAATTTCATAACAAATGTACAGTCATAAGTTGTAGTCAGGTGGCTTAGCGGCAAATATTGCTATTATCGTTACACGGCGGATAAAAGCACTAAATTTTGTATGAGGCTTCCTTAGGGTCTAATAATGAATTTTAGAAGGGGTGCCCTCCAGAAATTTTAAGAGAATATATAAAGAAACTTATATTGAAAGTGGAAAAATATAATTTTTCTCAAAGCATACAAATCGTAATTAGACGATATTGGTTGATGATACATTAAATTTGATACTACAGTTATGAAAGGAAATTACATTTTGCATAATGTTTATACCATGCACTTTTTATCTGATTCGCCGTTTAAGAGATATTGAATTGTTTATATTTTAGAGCTAATTTGTTGAATTGTAATAAAACGATATTGGTTAAATATACATTAAATTTAAGACCACGTTTAGGAAAGGATATTAAGTTTTGCATATTTTTCATCCGTGACACTTTTTTTTTTATCTGATTCACCATCTAGGAGATATTGAGGGTTTTTAAAAAAGTTGAATAATTTTGTTTGTAAATTTTACCAATTTCTAGGAATAATATCATTAAAGGCATGTAATGCCTATAATTATATTATTCTTACACATTGGTAAGTTAAAAACAAAATAATACTAAACAATTAAAAACAAAACTCAATATCTCCTAAACAGTGAAGCAAATAAAAAAAGTTTCACAGATGAAAATAATGCAATTTTTAATTTCCTTTCTTAAGTGTGATCTCAAATGTGATGTATCTTTAACCAATATAGTTTTATGACAATTAAAAAACATTAGCTCAAAAACTAAAACAAAATTCAATATCTCGTGAATGGTGAATCAGAAAAAAAAAGTGCATACAATACAAATTATGCAAAATTAAATTTCCTTTCATAAGTTGGGTATCAAATTTAATATATTTTCAACCGATACCGTCTAATTACGATTTTTATGATTTAAGAAAAATGTTATTCTTCCACCTTCAATATAGGGTTTTTATATATTTTCCTAAATCTTCTTGAGGGCACCTCTTCTAAAATTGATTATTAGACCCTAAGGAAGCCTCATACAAAAGTTGGTGCTTTTATCCGCCACGTAACGATAATGGCAACTTTTGCCGCTAACCCACCTGACTACAACTTATGACTGTACATTTGTTATGAAAATATATATTTGTTCATGGATTTGTTCAATAATAGTATAATATTAGAGTATAAAATACAATTTCCTATCCATGTAATGCCTATAATGATATTGTTCTTAAAAATTGGTAAATTTTACAAAAAAGTAATACAAAAATGAAAAAAAATCAATATCTCCAAAACGGTGAATCAGATACAAAAAGTGTCACGAATGAAACATATGCAACATTTTATTTTATTTCTTAAGTTTGTGTCAAATTTAATGTATCTTTAACCAATATCGTGTTATTACAATTAAAAGAAATTAGCTCAAGAACTAAAAAAAAATCAGTATCTCGTAAACGTAAACGAGATACAAAAAATGCATTGAATAAAAAAGATGCAGAAATAAAAAATGTCATAATGTATTATCAAATTTAATGTCCCTTCACCCAATATCGCTTATTACGATTTATACGATTTGAGATTTGTTTTATTTTTCCACCTTCAATATATTTGTGTTTGTTTTGTATATATTTTCTTAAATTTTCCTGAGGGCACCCCTTCTAAAATTCATTAATAGACCCTAGGGAAGGCTCATACCAAATTTGGTGCTTTTATCCGCCGTGTAACGAAAAAATTGCTAAGCCACCTGACTAATGTATTGGTATATTCACTATATATATATTTGTTTTCCTCCCTAAACCCCCATCAAGCCTAATATACACATCCCCAAGATCCCCCTTCTAGATAAACTTGTACATTGTTCGGTAGAAAATTTCCAGGTCGAAGGTCGGTTCCTTCTAAATTACAGGCTCGCTATTGTTCGCCAGGATAAAATGGACACCAAAATTGCACTAAATATCTTAATATTGACCAAGAAATGGGGAAAAATTCTTAAAATTACCAAACTATTGGTCCGAACAACGTAACATATTAACATTAATGGGGTTAACATGAGGGAGCAGGGTGCCAGAAGAACCAACAATTCTCTATTAAATGAGCTACCTGTAATCCAAGATGTTTGTTACTCAGTTAGTGTGGAGTGGGAGGGAGGCGGGAATCACTTATATTCACTTATATAAACTTGTGGACCCCTTACGTTTTTGTCTATGCAATTATAACTACCTAGATTGATTTTTGGATGGAACTTTCTTTTCAATAAATGGTATATATTGTTTTGTAGTTGATGCACAGAATGTTATATTCATAAATTTGATCCGAAGTTATATATGTACGTATACATGTATATACTCAGGCACATACCCCATTGCGGGGGTGGCGACACGAGACAGAACCCGAACAGAAACAACATTTAAAGTTCCTATTCTCAGGGTCCGGGATCACTTTCGCGTTCTCTCGCCCATTTCTATATCTCGTCGAGTAGAAGAATTATACAAGGGGAGGAGAATTCTTAGCCCCCAGCCCCCAGAGTTATACTTACACAAATAAAATTAGGTGAGGTCCACAAATATTTATGTGGTGGGAATTTAATGTTGCTGTGCAGTAGTATTTTGTGTTTCATTGTCAGTTATACTCGCGGTGGTATTATGCGTATATTTGTTGGTTATAATTTAGTAAGAATATTTTTCGAATTGCAGGTATTATTTGAAATATTTGGACTGTTAGCATTAATAATATATTTGATAACTTTTATAATACAATGTTATACCTTTTTGTATGTATGCCGTATACTTTTAGTGTAACGAGTAGATATATGACTTGTAGTATATTGGATACTAAAATGGAATGTAGAGACCCTATAGAGTAATATGATATAATAATATGATAATAATATATAATAATATAGGGTCGCTACTGCAATGGTTTAATACAAAGCATATCTGCGATATATTGCAATGGTTTAGAAAGATGGTTAACTGCATATATATTGTTTGAGCAATTATATTTCCATATACTGTATACTGTATTCTATAAACATTGATCAAGTTAAGTCTGTACTTTATTTCCATATGTGTGTGAAGGAAACAAAAAATAAAGCTGCATGTAACAAGTGTCTCCCCTAAAGTTTAAAGAATGACATTCGCGATTATAAACGTATTTATTGATGTATAGGAAAGAAGTGTGGTATGCTTGTTTAGTGTAGTGAAATGAATAGCTATGCTGATCCTCTTCTGCACGCGCGCGCTCTCTCTCTCTCTCTCTTGACCCCTCCCATTCCAAGTCATCCCCCTTATACTGTGTGTGTGTGCGCGTCTGTGTGTGTGTGTGTGTGTCTGTGTGGGATTGTACACACACACACAAAGCAAAGCAAACCACAACTTTTATAAAGCACAAATTTGCATGTATATAGTCAATTGGATTTGGTGATCCCTGCAGGAAAATACAAATATACACACAAACACATTCACAAACACACAAACACGCCTATGCATACGACTCAAAATGGCATTCACATATTTTCCTAATCCAGTATTTAGTAAATTGTAAATCTAAACACACACACACACACACACTGTTACGACCGGGGCTACGAATAAAACAAGGGCACTTAATGATTGGACTAGTAATAGGGCACTATGCACCAACGGTACGCTAGATCCAAACCCTCGAACTTATATGCCGGCGTACAAAACCACCTATACCCTCCAGGGTTAATCTGTGATAGCGGGGTATCCTTAACTGGGCATAAATGTACTCTACTTCAGGCTAACCCACACTGGTATAGCCTGATAACAAACAAGATGCAAGTTACGTTAAAATGCATAAAAGGAATCTATGGAAAGATCAATTAAATCACTGCAAGATTTAATACAATAAAAAGATGCTTCAATATAGTTACTCTAAACAACAATAAACTCTTCACTCCTATCTGAAAGAAAGTGAAGTATATCCTACAGCATAGACCTGGAAACTTCTGAAGAAAGCCTGATGCTCATAAGATGCTCGTATCTTAAACTATATAAAGACATGAGGCAGGATACCACACGTGTAAATGGAAAACACTAAAAGATAGGACATATAATGTTAACTGACACGAGAATACTATAAATGCTCAACGGTAGCAATGCTCGACACTAAAAGAAGTACTTCCTCATCAACGAAACAGTCTCCTATGGTTGTGCAACTCAACAACAACCTAGACTAATAAATGCTGAGAATAATAATGCGTACATATCAAAGAGCTTATATTAAATACTAATAAGTGTCTACTCGATTAATAATGTCTAGCTGGAATACTCTAGGTAAGGAACTGTGGTTGAGCAAGATAGACTCGTAGCTTAGCGATGTCCTTAAGACTGCATCCTTTAATTTACGTTAATTGACTAGGGTGCTCTCTAGATCCAGATCACAAGTATCTGGTTCTATCCTGGCGACCCTCTAAAGACAAGCAAAGAGGCAGCAAAGTGTGGAACTGGAACAGGCCAAAACCCTCAGTCAACACAATGCTGTACTCGTAATGGACGCAAGCGAAAAGACAACACAGGCTACCACAGGACCGGTCGTAGTCGTGTAGATATAAGCAAACCATACACACATCGGAGACAACGACTACAGTTACCTTATCCCAGTCTAGCATTAAATAAAAGAGCAGAAACACTAAATCAATATTGGAGACACACTAAGTTCCCAACCTCTACTAACTAAGAACCCTCAAAACCTATTCTAAGTACATGTAAATATCTCAGAGGACGGCGCATACAATACAATGGGCCGGCTATGGAAACCGTATGCAGAACCCAAGGGGACAAGTAATTGAATAAAGGTGAGAAGCAATGGAAAAGAAGAAGGTCAGAGAGAGAGACAGTGGTAAAGGGGGTGATCGGGAGAGAGTATGCAAAGGGATGTTAGAAGCATGCGCGCCTAGTCTTATAAACTTATCCTAAACTTATCTCTGTCACCTGTCCTATCTCTCCAGTACAGCCACCCGATCCTCCTAGCCGGCGGCGCTTGTGGCACTTTGGCGCTGCCGACTGGGAGGCTCTTCGGCAGTACTTCTTTGATTTCCCATGGAATGATTTCTGCTTCCATGGCCGAGGACCCTCGGAGAGTGCTGAACGCATTACCGAGGTAATCCTATCGGGCATGGAAGCATACATTCCATTCTCTTTCTCTCAGTCTAATGCTAAAAAATCTTGGTTTACTCACGCCTGTTCTACTGCTGTCCGCAATAAGGAGGAAGCATTCAAACGGTACCGACGCCTTAAAACTCAAGACTCTCATTCTTCATATGTTTCTGGCCGGAATCAAGCCAAATCTGTTCTTCGACTTGCCAAACACTCTTTCATCTATAATAAATGCACTGAACTATCCAACTCTAGCTCTTCCCAAGCTTTCTGGCATCTAGCCAAAAACCTCTCCAACAATTTCTCTTCCTCGTCTTTCCCTCCCCTTTCCCACTCTGATGGCACAACCATCACTTCTTCCTCTGACAAAGCTAAACTCTTCGCTCAAACTTTTGCTAGAAACTCCACCTTGGATGATTCCGGTGCTATTCCTCCCTCTCCGCCCTCCTCTCTCTTACTTATGCCTAATATCCTAATCTCTTCTAAAGATGTACTTTCTACCCTTTCTGGGCTTAACACTAATAAGGCGTACGGTCCGGACGGTGTTCCTCCTGTTGTTCTCAAAAACTGTGCTTCCGTGCTGACTCCCTGCCTAGGCAAACTCTTTCGTCTCTGTCTATCCTCTAACGTCTTCCCTTCATGCTGGAAGTTTGCTCACATTCAACCTGTCCCAAAGAAGGGTGACCGCTCTCAACCCTCCAACTATCGTCCAATTGCTCTTATCTCTTGTCTTTCTAAAGTTTTTGAAACTATTCTTGCTTCCAAATTTCTTAAGCATTTCTCTTCCCATAATCTGCTCTCAGATCGCCAGTATGGCTTCCTTAAGGGTCGCTCTACTGGTGATCTTCTTTCATATCTTACTAACTCTTGGTCATCCTCCTTTCGGGACTTCGGTGAGACTTTTTCTATTGCACTAGACATATCGAAAGCCTTCGATAGAGTCTGGCATAAATCTTTAATTTCTAAACTACCCTCCTTCGGTTTCTATCCCTCCATCTGTGCCTTTGTCTCTAATTTCCTTTCCGGCCGTTCCATAGCTGCGGTTGTGGACGGACATTGTTCACTTCCTCACCCTATAAACTCCGGTGTTCCTCAGGGCTCTGTCCTATCTCCTATTCTCTTTCTAATTTTTATAAATGATCTCCTTAACTGTACCTTAATTCCCATCCATTCATACGCAGACGACTCAACCTTACACTACTCCATTAGTTTTTCAGAACGCCCCAGCCAGCAATCCCTCAACGACAAACGTAATGAAGCCATAGAACTCTTAAATTCTGATCTAAATACTATTTCCAATTGGGGCAGAGAAAATCTTGTTAACTTTAATGCTTCCAAAACCCAATTTCTCCATCTATCTACCCGTCAGGATCTCCCAGCGGACTATCCCTTATTCTTCAACAATACAAAAAATTGACCCTTCATCTTCTCTCAATATTCTTGGTGTCTCTTTTTCTTCTGCTCTCATTTGGAAGGACCATATTACCAGTCTTGCTAAGGCAGCCTCCCAGAAGCTGGGTGTGCTCAACCGCCTTAGGGGGTTCTTTTCCCCTGCACAGCTTCTTGTTCTGTACAGGGGCATAGTGCGCCCTTGTATTGAGTATTGTTCACATGTGTGGGGAGGTTCCTCTCACACCGCTCTCCTAGACAAAGTTGAAAGGAAGGCCGTTCGTATCATTAACTCCCGTCCACTCACCAACTCTCTGCAAACGTCCCTTGATTTTGGCCCTGTCACTCTTTCAACTATGGGGGAGGCACTCGCTATAGGCAGTTATGCCTTTTGCCTCCCTCAATCACATAGAAAAAAAAACCAAAAAACAAAAAAAAACAAGTCTGTCCTGAGGAGAACAGCTCCTGTGGACCCTCATGCAGGAGGCAAGTTACACAGGAGCCCGCAAGGGCGCGATGGTCGGCCAATCATGGGCCGAGATGTCACAAGGCAGCAGGCCCCTGGGACGCGCCAGGATCTGCCAGCCAATCAAGGGTGCAGGAAAGCCCGCGCGCGAACGGGAAAACTCCACCGACCGAGGGAGGCAGCACATACTACCACCACGCTGCCTCTATCGCTCTCTCTCCTTAACTTTACACCATGCATCTTATATTCTACTAATGATATAAAATACTTCCCATTGTCACAGACGAAAACAAAGACCACCACTGGACTGTCTCTGAAATGCGGTTACAAGGAAAGAAAGAACAACATTCTCGGATAACTGTAGCCCATTTCGATGTCCCTGGCAAGCGCTAGTGGCTAACGAGAGGCAATTCTGCCCACGCTGGTAGACGTCACAACACACACACACACACACACACACACACACACACACACACACACACACACATGAACATGCACATACTATAAAATAAGACTTAGAGACCCTGTAGTAACATATATTGGCCAACCTCTCCCATATTGGAGCCACCAATGTCTTAATACTGTCTTTGTACTCAGATATGTCCATACCTATAGTACACACATTAAGCAGTATCGGTACAGGAAATACAGTTTTGGTATTGGGTATAAAATTCTACATGGTACTAACTAAAATATCCCTCGTTGTTTAAGTGGAGATGGTTGGAATTTCTGCCCCCCGTTTCTCCTTCATGTTTAACCCCATTAGTTGTGAGATTATAAGACGTTCGTTCCAATAGTTTGGCAATTTTAAGACCTTTTGCCCCATTTCTTTGACAATATTAGGACTTTTCGTATCATATAGATGTCGATTTCTTTTACTGGCGAGTTTTAGTGAACCTATAATTTTAGGAGGAACCGGCCGTCGGCCGGGATATTCTTCTACCGAATAATGTACACATTTATCTGGAAGGGTAGTCTAGGGAGTGTTCTTTTATGCTTGGTGGTGGTGTAGCGAGAAATATGAAAAAAAACAAAAAATAAATAAATGGACGGAAAAATAAACCCTACCCCTATAACCATTACGGTACCACATTGGCGTCCCCCCCCCCCCCACCCCCATTCCCCCAAACAAGTGGCCAAATGCTCTTATTACAGGGTATGGTTTTTCCAGCTGATGGTAAATTATTATCTCGCCATCCTGATTACTTGGCTAATACCAACATTGTTTAGCGACGAATGTTGCTGATTATGAAAGCTTGGCAATCATATGACGAATTGACTTACCGGTATCGTGTTTTTTCATTAAAATTGAGCAACCAGATGCTAAGAGATTCAATTTAACATCAACTGGATAAACAACAACAAATTTTACTAAGACCACACTCTACCTAACATTTACAGCGATACTAATACCATGATAACAATAACATTTAATACCATGACCTATGATAAAAGTCTTACATCTCTAAACACTTAAAATAAATTGACATAATATGAATACAAACCGTACTTTAAGTGGAGGTGTTTGTTTTGTTTTCTCGATGCTCGTCTCCATCGTGTTTAGCCCATTAGTGTTGAGATTTTAAAGGCGTTTGCTACATACGTTTGGCAATTTTAAGACATTTCGCCAAACTTTTGTGTCAATATAAAGAACTTCCATGCCAATTAGGCGTCTATTTTTTCCTGGCGAGCGATAACGAGCCTGTAATTTAGGAGAGAACCCGCCGACATTTTTCTATTGAAATAATGTACACAATTTTATCAAAAGGGGTGTCTTAGGGGTATCCGTTTAAGCTTGATGGAGGTCGAGAGAGAGAGAGAGAGAGAGAGAGAGAGAGAGAGAGAGAGAGAGAGAGAGAGAGAGAGAGAGAGAGAGAGAGAGAGAGAGACAGAGAGAGAGAGAGAGACAGAGAGAGAGAAACACACACCCCTAAACTTGTGTTCGTTATAATTGTGATATTATGACGGTGATCTTGCTTCCAGTTCTGTGGTCGTATACATTAAAGGAATATTTGTTATTTCATGGGGTGTATTTTCCATTAAGGGGGTGATTTTTCTGGACCCCATCTCCCTCATGTTTGGCCACTTCAGTTTTCAGATTTTAAGACATTCGGACCCTTAGTTTGTCAAGTTAAAGACCTTTTGCCCCATTTGTTTGTCAATATTAAGACCTTTCGTGCTATTTAAGTGTCGATTTTTTTCCCCCGGCGAACAATAGTAAGCCTGTAATCTGGGAAGATCAGGCCTTAGTCCGGGGCATTTTTCTACCGAAAAATCTACAAATTAATCTGGCCGGGGGATCTCATGGATGTTTTTTTCAAGTTTGATAGAGTTCTAGGGAGGAAATTAAAATATATATAGATAAATGAAAAAAATACCAAAAAATTAACCATCCCCCCCCCCCTCCCCCTTAAAGGTATATATTTGTTTACTGTATGGGATGTGTTATGGATAGGATAGGATTGATGGATCAATATATAAAGTATGAGCTTGAGGGTACAAAGAAGCAGAGATCACCTCCTAAATTAGGACCAATTCCTATGATTTATGTGGAATTAATTAACGGAAATAAACCCCTCCTCTGGAAACACCATAGGCATGATCTAGCATTTTTTGGTCTAATTGTATATTTATTAATTCGTAATTTAGCTTCCTTGCTAGACCTCCATCAAGCTTAACCAATACACTCCCTAGACCCCCATCAAGATAAATGTTTACATTTTTCGGTAGAAAAATGTCCTGGCCACTGCCGGTTACTCTTAATGCCGGTTACTCTTAAAAACACAGGCTCGCTATCGTTTGTCATGAACAAATGACACCTAAGTGGCACGAAAGGTCTTGATATTGAAAAAGAAATGGGGCGTAAAGTAAAATAATCGACAAACTAATGAGTCGACCGTCTTAAAATATAAAAACCAATGGGTAAAACACGAGGGGAAAGGGACCCCAGAAAAACCGGGCCATCCTCCCCTGAACCCCTCCCTCCTCATTATTCCCCCACGGCGGCTGCTCCCACAAAAATCCCACAAGCCGGATTTGTAAGTGCCGGTTAATTGCTCTCTGATCACGAGGAAGACAAATTAACCCTAATTTTTCAAAGCAATTGTTGGGAGGGGGGGGGGGGGGGGGAGGTGAATCTCGGAATTGAGACTATACTGGAATGGTCGGTAGTTAAGGGGGGAGGTTTTTTGTATTGGTTGATATATATCCTGTAAAAAAAAAAATATATATATATATATATATATATATAGTTTCCTCCCTAGACCTCATTCAAGCTAAACAAAAAAAGCATCCCCAATATCCCCCCCTTCTAGATAATTTTTTACATTTTTCGGTTGAAAAATTTCCAGGTCAAAGGCTGCTTCATTCAAAACTGCAAGCTCGCTATCGCTCGCCAGGAAGAAAATCGACAGCAAAATGGCACGAAAGGTCTTAATATTGACAAATTAAGGGGGCAAACAGTCTTCAAATCGTCAAACTAATGGGCCGAACGTCTTAAAATCTGAAACATAATGTGGCTATACATAAGGGAGAAGGGGGCCAGAATAATCAACCATCTCCCCTTTAAATACTTGGGAACGGAAAAGGGGGGGGGGGGGGGAATTGTGTAGAGGATGGGTTTATTTTTTCTGGCCCCCCTTCTTCCTCAAGTTTAGGCTCATTAGATCTTAGATGTTTAGACGTTCGGCCCATTAGTTTGCCGAATGTAAGACCAATTGCCTTTATTTGTAAATTTTAAGACTTTTCGTGTCATTTAGGTGTCAATTTCTTCCTGGCAAGCGATAGCGAGCCTATAATTTAAGAGGAAGCGGCCTTCGGCCGTAACATATTTCTATAAAAATAAAAAACAAATTTGTTTTAAGGAGAATCTTGTGTGTGTGTTTTTTATTTATTTTGTTAAGAATATTTGTGTGTGTGAGTGTGTGTGTCCGCCGGGACAGAAGTGAAGATTACAATGGAGGGTCAACGCCATTTGGGAGCAGTAATAGGCACAGAAGAATGCAAGAGAGTCTATGTGCGAAAAAAGGTAGCGGAGTGGGTAAAGGAAGTGAAAACCCTGGCAGACGTTCCGAAATCTGAACCACATGCTGCATATACGTCCTTCACATATGGTGTTAAGCACAGATGGAACTTTCTTATGAGAACAGTGCCTGACATTGGACAGATGCTCCAACCGCTGGAAGAAGCAATCAGAGGAGAATTCATACCTGCTTTAACAGAGATGGAAGGCATCACGCAAGAGCTAAGAGATCTATTAGCTATTCCGCCAAGGTTCGGAGGTATGGGGATCATAAACCCAGTGGAGGCGGCACCTCATGAGTACCAAAATTCCCTTAAACTTACAACGTCTCTGACAGAAAAAATACGGGAGCAAAATGAAAATGATGGGGTGGACGAAGAGGAACAACGAAATGCAAGACAGGAAATTACAAAGAGCAGAGAAGAGAGACAGAAACATAGCCTAGAACAAATTAAGACCGAATGTAGTGAAGAGCTGAAAATGAGAGTTGAGATGGCACAAGACACGGGGGCTTCAAATTGGCTCACTTCATTACCAATCAAGGAAAAAGGCTTCAGCTTAAATAAACAATTATGCCATAGCCTTGAGGTATGGGTGGTTAGTTTCGAACCTGCCGCTGAACTGTGCATGTAATTAAATAAACAACTCAGACCACTGTATGACCTGTAAGAAAGGAGGATTCATCTGTATCCGGCCTGATGAAGTACGAGACATCACTGCACAAATGCTGGACGAGGTGTGCCATGATGTCAGAATCGAACCGGAACTTCTGCCTATGGACGGACAGCGCTTGGCCCACAAAACTGCAAATACTTCAAATGAAGCAAGAGTGGACGTAAGTGCTCGAGGTTTTTGGAGGAGGGGACAACAGGCTTTTTTCGACATCAGAATCTTCAACCCAAGAGCACAAACATATCGTGAGCGAGGACTCAAGGCGGCACACTTTAGAAACGAAAGTGAGAAAAAACGCGCTTATGAAGAAAGAATTTTGAACAGAGATCAAACAAGCTTTACTCCTCTGGTCTTCTCATTGTCGGGAGGAGTGGAACCTTCTGCAAGTGTCTTCTATGCCAGATTAGCTGCACAAATATCGGAGAAAAAGCGCCAGCATAGAAGCCATGTCATAACTTGGATGAGATGCCGGCTCTCTGTGTCTCTTCTCAGGTCTGCACTCCTATGTCTCAGGGGTACAAGGTCCTCCCCGCTACAGAGGACAAGAGTGAGAGACTTGGACTTTGAAATGGTCGTGGCGGAGGGCCGAATTGGGGAACAACTAGGTTGATTGTAGGGAGGTACTGGTACAATAAGATACACTATAATGTAACTAGAATAAGATAGATTGTACACCACTCTGTAATTATCACCTTAATACAAAAAAAAATAAAAAATAGAAGGAAACATGCTTACATTACTGAAATGTTTGTGGACATGCAGTAATGCAAGTAATGGTCACTCTTCTGTAAATCTAAAATGGCTTACTTAAGAATGGGAAAGAGGTGGGACCTTTTTTTGTTTTCTTTTTTTTTCCGTCTGTGTGTGGCTGGGTGTGTGTACTGTAGGTAGTGAACATTGTGAAAGTGTTGAATGCAGACAAATATAAATTAATTGAAACTATCTGGAACTGAAAACATATTAGAAATTATTGTAACCATTGCTTTAAAACATTCAGCAGTGTTTTAGTCGTGGTGTATCATAACTGTGACTCTTACTTAAATTTTGCTGAACCGAAGCAGTCATCCCGAGTAGAAAACTAGACTAGCCAATAAAAGTTCCTCCACAACTAATAATAATAAATAATTATAGAAACAAAATATTCAAGATAAATCGATGCAACTGAATAGCATGTGTGTGTGTGTGTGTGTTTTATATAAACGGCAGTGATTTTATATGCATTAATATATAACATCTTAAGCACATTTAACAGGCAATCATGAACGAATGTGTGGCTCATTTAAATGTTTGAATATACCCCTTTCGATTATTAAAGGTTGTTATATATTTATATCAATATAACACAAGTCATGGCCTTTTATTAGTCGCGTTGATTGTGCATATCGTTCCATGTTATCGTTAGGCCAACACGCGCCCGTTCCTGGCTAAATTGTAGTATACTGTTGTTTGGTGTTGTTTGAGATAATATAATATATACAACCCTGGCCCCACAATACATTCATCACTTGCTTTATTATGTCCATTTCATTTATGTTATCCCGAGCTGAATAAACTAGGCCAAATATTGCTTCATACCCGAGTTTATAACCCATTACAGCGATAATCATGTTAAGCAACACCAGGAAATGACTGAATTGTGTCAAACTGCCTACATAGATGTATTTCTATCTAAAATTATTTACTCTCTCTCTCTCTCTCTCGCTCTTTTGCTCATTATCTCTCTCTCTTTCTCTCTCTCTCTCTCTCTCTCAAATGAAACATATTCACATTTCCCAATACTTACTTGCGAACGCTTGCTAGTATTATATTAAGGTTTTTGTTTATGCCGCATATAATCTCTCTCATGCAATATTCAACGATAACGTTTACCTTTATTCGTATGTACTTTCCTTTAACCACTTCAGCATGGGTGACCACATTATTCCTTATAAACTGGCTAGTATTAAACGATGTTATGCAGCTTAGGAAGGACGTCTAGTAATGCGAGGTGTATCATATCTCCATTAATTCGTTGACTATCATAATTCTTCCTACACTGAATATAATCATCTAATAGCCAGAATAAGAAGACATAATTCTTTCAACTGTACTGAAAGGGTTAACATTGTAATTATTAATGTATAACACTATCTTGTGCTAAATATGTTTTCAGCAGAATTCCGGCTGTCTTTCTTTATATTATATTTCTTACATTATTTTTACGGGTTTTCAACGCTTAGATTTCCGCGTTTTAAGAGGGGATGGTGGCCTTTTCTGGACCCCCTTCTCCCACATGTTTAGACCCATTAGTTTTTAGATTTTAAAAGATGTTCGGCCCATTAGTTTGGCGATTTTAAGACTTTTCACCCCATTTATTTCTTAATATTAAAACCTTTCGTGTCATAAAGATGTCGATGTATTCCTGGCAAACGATAGCGAGCTTGTAATTAAGGTGAAACCGGCCTTTGGCCGGGAAAATTTTCTACCGAAACATGTACAAATTTATTTAACAGGGTGATCTTCGGGATGTTTTGTTAAGCTTGATGGAAGTCTAGGGAGGAAACTACAAAACAATAAATATACAAATATATCGACCAATAAATTAACCCTTCCCCCCTTAATTCCGTGCCAAATTTAGATCAAATGTCGATAATTATAGTTTTTTTTTAATTACTCTTACCTTTACTTAAACTAAGTTGCGCTTTCAACTATTTGTTTCCAAGCATACTTAACTGTGAGTACTTGTTACCAGATGAAAAACGAACGTTGAAAGCTAGCCTATACAAAGCTTGAAATATTCGACAAGATTCTCAATTTAGTGCATGAAGTAAAGTTGTATCCACCTTAACGTTATATCCCCTCAGTGTTATTTATACACCTTGTATCTCTCTAGTTTCCGTTTTAGCGCATAATTATATTCCCCGATAAAATTATATTTCTCAGTGCGCAATATTCTTCACGTGGTATATACTGCATAAAACCTTCGAATTTTCTCCGACATATTTTTTTTAAATAAAACCCAAATAACATTCAAGTTATAGTGTTAGCACACGAACTCCCATTTATTTGTCTGGTGCATTTAATTCCTTTCCCGTTTATTATTATTGATATTATTATTATTATTATTGTTATTATTATTATAATAATAATAATAATTATTATTATTATCATTATTATTTGTATTATTATTATTATTATTATTATTATTATTATTATTATGTTTTATATATATATATATATATATATATATATATATATATATATATAATTTTTTCTGACAGTCTTCAATTAAGAAAGAAAAACTTGTATATTTCAAGTTCCCGTTTTAGAGCATGAATTCCCTCGTATAATTGTATTTGTCCGGTGCGTTTCATCCTCTCGTTGTATTCATAGTGCGTGCGTGCGCGCGTGTGTGTGTGTGTGTTTGTGTTTTTTTTTTGGTGGCTGACCTTTGAGCCCCGGGCCAAATAACGGCTCCCTCTCTCGTTCTGGGTTTTGACGTGTGTTTTTCAATTTTTATCCGACAAAGGCGAGGCTTGCCGAACAATATAGAACCTCGCTCTTTTTAACCCTTTTCCTACATTCACGTGTACGTTTGGCTTTTGTTGGAGTTTGTGTGTGTGTGTGTGTGTGTGTGTGTGTGTGTGTGTGAGAGAGAAACAAAAAAAGAGAGGAAAAGAAGAGGTGGGGGCATAAGTGTGTGTTTGTGAGAGTGCGTGTGTGTTTGTGTGAGAGAGAGAGCGAGAGAGAGAGAGAGAGAGATAAGTGTGTGTTTGTACTTGTGTATGTGTGGGTGTGTATTCTTGCATATATGAACGGTGAGGAATGTGTTACACTGTTTTGGGGTTATACGTACTGACAGTATAATGAATGGGTGAGCAATATATAATATCAACTGGGACATCGTCTTGTAAAACAACACATTAATGACGTACAATATTGTATTTTTTTTTTCTATGTGATTGAGGGAGGCAAAATGCATAACTGCCTATAGCGAGTGCCTCCCCCATAGTTGAAAGAGTGACAGGGCCAAAATCAAGGGACGTTCGAGCCAAAATGCCTGGACACACGGAGTTTGAAGCAATTTAAGTCATAGGAAGCGGGAAAGACTGATTCTGGGAGAGAGTTCCAGAGCTCATCTGTTGAGTAGAAGAAAGTTTGAGAGTAACGTTTCACTCTTGGGTTGGAGAGTTGCACAGAGTAGGGCTGGGATTGAGTTGCAAGACGGGTACCACGTGCCCTACGTAAAGGAGGTGGTATGCACTGGGATAGCTCTGAGGAACACTGATTATTATAGTAGCGATAGAATAGCGAGAGAGATGCAACATTGCGGCGGAGAGAGAGAGATTGCAGAGAGTTGGTGAGTGGACGGGAGTTCATGATACGAAAGGCCTTCCTTTCAACCTTGTCTAGGAGAGTGGTGTGAGAGGAACCTCCCCACACATGTGAACAATACTCAATACAAGGTATGTGTTATATAATGCATGTTACGTTATTGAAGCTTTTAAATAGGTGTTAATACTTCACTTTTCATGAAGGATTAATGAGGTCTGTTAATTGCCCACAATATGTTCAGTGTATTTATAGTAAACATTTGATATAAGGTTTGTAAATATTATGTGTACATACTGTACATTTGTGTGTATGTGCGTGGTATGTGGATATACTGCAATGTATAGATTAATCCACACGGGAACATATACCTAATTATATAATATGAAGACAAATATATACTAATGTAAGGTGTAACTTTATAAATATATTCAAATGTTTTATTTTTACATACTGGAGTCTACAATATGTGTGTTACATATACAGTATATTGATTGTTTAGATTACTGTGCAAATCTTAGTCTACCTCAGCTTTCAGATCTCATTTCCCTTTTCCTTACTTCAGAACAATCTATGACCAACACTATACCACAAATACATGTTAAAACTATTACCCTAGAATTCGACATTGGTCGTATTGTTTTCCTCATTTATGTATCTTTTTATTTTATGTTTTATTTTGTTTTATTTTCCTCCCTAGACCTTTATCAAGCTTAAAAAACACAAAAGTCCCTCCTTCAAGATAAATTTGTGCATTATTCGTTTGAAAAATGTCCCTGGTATATCTTATATTACAGGCTCGCTATCACTCACCAGGAAATATTGACACCTAAATGACAAGAACATTCGTGTTATTCATTAAGAAATTGAGGCAAAAGGTGTTAAAATCGAGAAACTATTGAGGCAAACGTATTACAATCTGAAAACTAATGGGGCTAAACATGAGGGAGAAGGGGATCTAGAAAAACGACCCCTCTCCCTTGAATAGAGTCTGGCGTTCTAGCTTTACATTTAATATTAACCACTTCAGCATGGTGGTGTCGTTTTACCTCTTCTTCTCGCTATAATTAGACGAATTTATGAAATATAAGAAGGACCTATGGTACTCAGATGATATATTGAGGTCGTAGTTACCCCTTTGAGTACTAGAGGTAGATAATAAGGTAAATAATATTATCTAATGGTAACCAGAAAAATAATAGACAAAATATAAATCGGATCTTGAAAAGGTTAACATCCCTGTCTCCAATTAAAGGCGGTGTCACACGAGTGTTTTTTCTAGCAATTATTTCGGGCAATTGTGGTCTGGCTGCTTCTGATATAAAGTTGTATAATATTTCAGTGTGCTAATAACATCTACCGCCAGTCTAGTTTTTATTTATTTTTTATTTTTGTATTTGTGAATGAAGGAGGCAAAAGGCATAATTGCCTGCAACGAGTGCCTCCCCCAGATTTCAAAGAGTGACAGGGCCGAAATCAAGAGACGTTCGAGCCAAAAATGCCTGGACACATGGAGTTTGAAGCAATTTAAATCATAGGAAGAGGGAAAGACTGATTCTGGTAGAGAGTTCCAGAGCTCAGCAGTTGAATAGAAGAAAGTCTGAGAATAGCGTTTCACTCTTGGGTTTTAGAGTTGCACAGAGTTATGGTGGGATTGTGTTGAAATGCGTGTACTACGTACCCTACGTAGAGGAGGTGGTATACACTGGGAAAGCTCCGAGGAACACTGATTATTGTAGTAGCAATAGAATAGAGAGAGAGAGATGCAACATTGCGGCGAAGAAAAAGAGATTGGAGAGAGTTGGTGAGTGGACGGGAGTTAAATGATACGAAAGGCTTTCCTTTCTACTTTATCAAGGAGTGCGGTGTGAGAGGATCCTCCCCAAACATGTGAACAATACTCAATACAAGGACGCACTGTGCCCCTGTACAGAGCATGAAGCTGCGCAGGGGTAAAGAACCCCTTGAGACGGTTGAGCACACCCAGCTTCTGGGAGGCTGCCTTAGCGAGACTGGTAATATGGTCTTTCCAAGTGAGAGCAGAAGAAAAAGAAACACCGAGAACATTGAGGGAAGATGAAGGATTGATTTTTGTATTGTTGAAGAATAAGGGATAGTCCTCTGGAGGTTCCTGACGGGTAGTGGGATGGATACATTGAGTTTTGGAAGCATTAAATGCAACAAGATTTTCTCTACCCCAATTGGAAATAGTAGCTAGATCAGAAGATAAGCATTTCATGGCTTCATTACGTTTACTTTTGAGGGACTGCTGGCTGAGGCGTTCCGGAAAACTAATTGAGCGGTGTAAAGTAGAGTCGTCTGCATATGAATGGATGGGACTGGATGTACAGTTGAGAAGATCTTTTATGAAAATTAGAAAGAAAAATAGGAGATAGGACAGAACCCTGAGGAACACCGGAGTTGATAGGATGAGGAAATGAGCGATGGCCGTCCACAACCGCAGCTATGGAACGGCCGGAAAGGATATTAGAGACAAAAGCACTGATGGCGGGACAAGACACCGAAGGAGGGCAGTTTGGAAATTAAAGATTTGTGCCAGACTCTATCGAAGGCCTTCGATATGTCTAGTATATAATTCTCGTTCTGTTTTCCAGTATTTTCCTTTCCTTTTTCATCCTAAATTATTGACTGCTACACAATTTCTCTAAATATTTCGTCCTAGGATTAAATGTATGTTATCTTGATTAGGTATTATTTTTGTAATATCTCTCTCTCTCTCTCTCTCTCTCTCTCTCTCTCTCTCTCTCTCTCTCTCTCTCTCTCTCTCTCTCGGCAATCAGCAAAACGGTGACGCCCTCAAACAGGCATTTAAGGGGGATATGTAATCAGCCTGAAAACACTGCACTGTCCTTTTGGTAGAAGAGGGACTAGGGTACAATTGGGGAGGAATAAGGGAGGGGGGGAGGGTTGTTGTGAGGAAGAGGGGGGAGGGTGATGAGGAGTGATGAGGAATGGTATGTGTGAGGTTGGGAAGGGAGAGTGGAGTTGGAGAAATTATATAAAAACACTAAACCTTTCCCCTGTGCCTATGTGCCTATTTGCTACGGTACTTTTTTCGAATAATCCTTCTAATATGACGCACGCGCACGCAAACACACACATAATGCATATATACTGGCACACTCACACATACGCACACACACATAATACACACACATTCTCATATACCGGTACCCTGGACACACACACACACACACACACACACATACACACACACACACAGACATATATATATATATACACACACTCTCACATATACACACACACACACACACACACACACACACACACAGACATATATATACACACACTTTCACATATACACACACCTATATTTACAGTTGCCAACAGTAATTTGAACACACCCCGGGATTATACTGTATGCATGGCAGTACAAGTATTGCGATTGGTTTACAAACATAAGTTGCTATGAATGCACAATGAATGAAACGGTTGTGCAATGCGACACGGGTGATGATACGGTAATAAAGCCAATATATATATATATATATATATATATATATATATATATATACCTGTATATATAACACATTGCACGACATCAATAACTAGTCAATTAGTATTTTGAAGAGTGTAATAAAGAAATATGAAGGAACATATAAAGAAAGCTTATAGCTAAGATCACGGAATAGAGAGAGAGAGAGAGAGAGAGAGACTATAACGAGGTAAGCTTGAAGGTAATAAGGATGCACTAATGAAAGCTGCAGAAAAGGGGAACTGGAAGGGAGAGATGTAGAAAGAAAAGGAGAATAAAAGCAGATGAATGATTGAAACACTGTAGATGAAATAAAACATGGATGATAACAAATTAATGAAATAGTAAAGAAGTTAAAGCGAAAGGTGGAGATATAAAATAAGGATACAAGCAGATGAATGAATGAAACAGTGTAGATAAAAGAATATATTGATGATAACACATGAATGAAATAGTAAAGACGAAAGTGGAGGGGAAAGGTGGAGGAAGGAAAGAAGGATAATAGCAGATGAATGAAAGAAACAACGTAGATAAAGAAAACATGTATAATCAAAATATAAATGAAATAGTAAAATGAAAGATAAATGGAAAGTGGGAGAAAGAAAACAAGGATAACAGCAAATGAATGAATGCAACAATGTAGAAACAAGAAAATCAATGATACAAATGAAAGCGGTAAAGAAGAAAGATAAAGCGAAATGTGGAGAAAGAAAAACAAAAATATAGCAGATGAATGAATGAAACAATGTAGTAAATAGAATAAAAAAGGGTAATGAAAGAATGAATGGAATAGTAAAACAAAAAGAGAAAGAGAAAGCTAAGGATAGAAAGGAAGGATTATAGCAGATGAATGAAACAATGTAGATAAACAATAGTTGGGTAGGGTATGGTTAGGTATGGTATGGTTGGATAGGGTAAGGTTGGATAGGGTATGGTTGGGTAGGGTATGGTTAGGTATGGTTTGGTTGGATAGGGTATGGTTGGATAGGGTATGGTTGGATAGGGTATGGTTGGGTAGGGTGTGGTTGGATAGGGTATGGTTGGATAGGCTGCGGTTTGTTAGGATATGGTTAGGTAGTGTATGGTTGAGTAGGGACAATTTGGTTACGGTAAAGTTAGATAAGGTATGGTTGGTTAGGATATGGTGGGGTAGGGTTAGGGTTGGGTAGGGACAATTTGGTTATGGTAAGGTTGGATAAGGTACGCTTGGTTAGGATATCGTTAGGTAGGGTATGGTTGTGTAAGGTATGGTTGTTTAGGCTATCATTGGATAGGGTATGATTGTGTAAGCAATGGTTGGATAGGGTATAGTTGGATATGTTGTGGTTGGTTAGGATATGGTTGGATAGCGTATGGTTGAGTATGGTTAGGTAGGGTATGTTTGGGTAGGGTATGGTCGGATCGGTTATGGTTGTGTAGGGTATGGTTGGGTAGGGACAATTTCGTTATGGTAAGGTTGGATAAGGTACGGTTGGTTAGGTATAGGTATGGTTGTGTAAGGTATGGTTGTGTTGGGTATGATTGGATAGGGTATGGTTGTGTAAGCATTGGTTGGGTATGGTATGCTTGGATAGGGTATGGTTGTGTAGGAAATGGTTGTGTGGGGTATGGTTGGGCATGGTATGGTTGGATAGGGTATGGTTGGATAGGGTATGGTTGGGTATGGTATGGTTGGATAGGGTATGGTTGGATAGGGTATGGTTAGGTAGGGTATGGTTGGATAGGGTATGATTGGATAGAGTATGGTTGGGTATAGTATGGTTGGGTAGGGTATGGTTGGATAGGGTATGGTTGTGTAGGGTATGGTTGGGTAGGGTATGGTTGGGTAGGGTAGGGTTGGATAGGATATGGTTGGGTAGGGTATGGTTGGGTAGGGTATGGTATGGTAGGCTAAGGTATGGTCGGGTATGGTATGGTTGGGTATGGTATGGTTGGATAGGCTGTGAAATGGGTAGGATATGGTTATGTAGGGGTTGGTTAGGTAGGGTATGGTTGGGTAGGGTATGGTTGGGTAGGGTATGGTTGGATAGGTATGGTTGGATATGGTATGGTTGAATAGGGTATGGTTGGATAGGATACGGTTGTGTAAGGTATGGCTGGGTAGTGTATGGTTGTGTAGGGCATGGTTGTGTAGGGTATGGTTGTGTAGAGTATGGTTGGGTAGGGTTTGGTTGGGTACGGTATGGTTGGATAGGATATGGTTGGATGGGATACAGTTGTGTAGGGTATGGTCGGGTAGGGTATTGTTTGGTTATGGTATGGTTGGATAGGGTATGAATGGGTAGGATATGGTCATGTAGGATATGGTTGGGTAGGACATGCTATGATAGGATGTGGTTTGTAGGGTATGGTTGTGTAAGATATGGTTGGATAGGATATGGTTGCATAAGGTATGGTAGCATAGGGTATGCTTGGGTAAAGTATGATTGTGAAGGATAATTGTGTGTAGGGTAGGGGGGGATAGGGTATGGTTTGGTAGGATAGTGTTGCATAAGGTATGGCTTGGTAGGGTATGGTTGGGTAGGGAATTATTTGGGTATGGTATAAACAGATAGGCATATTGTTGTATGGTTAGGTAGGGTATGGCTGAATAGGGTTTTGTTAGGTATGGTATGGTTGTGAAGGGTATGGTTGGATAAAATATGATTGTGTTATGTATGGTTGGATAGGATATGGTTGAGTAGGGTAGGGTCGAGCTGGGTAGGGTATGGTTAAGTTGGGCAGAGTTTTATTTGATAAAGTAAGGTTTACTTAAGTAGAGTAAGGTCGGGTTAGGAAGGGTAGGATAGGAAAGGAAATGGAAGGGTTGGGTTAGGAAGAATAGGATAGGCTAGGATTGAGTAAGGAAGGGAAGGATAGGATAAGATTGGGTAGGATAGGGTAGGGGTTGGTAAGGAAGAATAGGATAGGGTAGGGTTGGGTAAGGAAGAATATAATAGGGTAGGGTTGGGTAAGGAAGGGTAGGGCTGGATAAACTAGGTAGGGTAGGGTAAGGAAGGGTAGGATAGGGTAGGGTTGAATAACGAAGAGTAGGGTAGGGTAAGGTTGAATAAGGAAGAGTTGTGATGGGTAAGGGAGGGTAGGATAGAGTAGGGTTGGGTGGGGTAGAGTTGGGTTGGGTGAGATAGGGTAAGGTTGAATAAGGAAGAGAAGGGTTGGGTATGGAAGGGTAGGATAGAGTAGGGTTTTGGTGAGGTAGGGTAGGATAGGGTAAGGTTGAATAAGGAAGAGTAGGGTTGGGTAAGAAAAGGTAGGATAGAGTAGGGTTGGGTGAGATAGGGTAGGGTTACATAAGGAAGAGTAGGGTTGGGTAAGGAAGGGTAGGATAGAGTAGGGTTGGGTGAGATAGGGTTGGATAGGTAGGGTTGAATAAGGAAGAGTAGGGTTCGGTAAGGAAGGGTAGGATAGAGTAGGGTTGGGTGAGTTAGGGTAGGATGGGGTATGGTTGAATAAGGAAGAGTAGGGTTGGATAAGGAAGGGTAGGATAGGGAAGGGTTGGGTAAGGTAGGGTAGGATTGGGTACGGTTGAATAAGGAAGAGTAGGGTTGGGTAAGGAAGGGTAGGGTTGGGTTCAGTAGGATAGAGTAGGGTTGGGTAGGATTGGGTAGGGTTGTTTAGGGTTGGTTAAGGAAGGGTGGGATAGGGCAGGGTTGGATAAGGAAGAATATAATAGGGTTGGGTTGGGTAAGGAAGGGAAGGATATGGAAGGGTTGGATAGGGTAGGGTTGAATAAGGAAGAGTAGGGTTGGGTAAGGAAGGGTTGGATAGAGTAGGGCTGGGTGAGGTAGGGTAGGGTAGGGTAGAGTAGGGTGAGGATCGGTACAGTAGGATGATTGAAATAGGATAGGGAGGGGTGGTGTGGGTGTTGGTAGGACTGTTGTGAGGTTGGTAATGGTAGTGTAGGGTTGGTAATGGTGGTGTGAGGTTGGTAATGGTGGTGTGGTGTTAGTAGGGCTGCTGTGAGGTTGGTAATGGTACTGGATTAAGAGCGGTGATGCGGAGTTGAGAGGGGTGGTATGTAGTAAGGATGGTGCGGGGTTAGTGGGAGTGGTGTGGGAATGGGAGGGAGGGGTGACGCAGGGTTGAGACGCGTGGTGTGGGGTTGCGCGGTGTGGTGCTGGATCAAGAGGGGTGGTTGGGTTTTGCGATGTGGTATGGGGTTGCAAGACGGTGTGTGGAGTTGTGCGACGTGGCGAGGGGTTCGGCGGGATGGTGCAATGTCGGGCGGGGTGGAAGGAGGTCGGGTTGGGTTGGGCGGGGTAGGGAAGGCCAGGAAGAGTGGGAAGAGATAGGGCAATATGAGGAGGGTATGGTATGAGAGCGAGGTGGAGGGACAGAGGGGGAGAGGTAGACCGAATATGAGGTGGAAGGATGGAGTGAGGAACAACATGAACGAAGGCGGTGCTGGTTGGGGGGAGGGGCGTCGACTGACTGGGGACAGAGGTGCATGGGGGCGGTTCGTTCGTGTCCACCCCTTCGGGGATCAGGGCGTCAGGCAATAGATAGATAGATGGTATAACAGGGCGAGATGAACTATGTTATAATAGTTAACCCTTTCTTGTCCTAACTCGTCGAATAGGGAAAGACCAAATATCAGCAGTTCAGATTACCCTTATAAACAAATCAACAGAGCACCACAGACAACGGGAACTCAGGGAACATTCACTTGTCAGCGTTTAAATTCCCCGCATACCTGTAAAACACTAATTACTTCATTACCTACCCATTCAAATCACAGTTCTTTGCCACCGCTGCCTTATCCACACCTCACTGGCTTGCTGATTCCACGCCAAGGTGTATAAACGCCAGCAGAGATCACGTAAACAAACAATCACTACACAAGGTTAGGTGTTACATCCGCCCCGGAAGGAAGCAGGCGAGAGAAAGAAAGCAGGAGGCAGACGAACGCGTGGGTGGGTCAATAATGCACCAGACTCATTATCCCTTAATTATTCTCTACCGTAACAAATCACCTCTACTGTAATCCATTAATACATCAACCGTATCTATCTTCAACTATCACAACTACCTACCATACCGCATCATAGAGTGCGTGGCTTTAGAATAACTAATGTATTACTAATTTTGTAAAAGAACAAGGAGATATTCCCCGAAAAGAGAGATGTAGCAGGGATAAGCGACTTTTACCCTTATGCTACCGTAACACCATCGAAAAGCATATGACGTCTAGCAAGTACTCGTGTGTGGGTAATTGGTGCGATTTTTCCTCTCCATTCCTCTTTCCCTTTTCCTTTCTTAACCCCGTGAGGATTATGATGCGTTTTGACAGTATATGATGACTATCATTAGACGATTTTATAAAGCTTATGAAGGATCCATGGGAATCAAGGGGTATACAGACTATCTCAACTAACCCTTTGAATTCCATATATCCTTCCCAATTTGAACAAAGTCGTATAATAATAGCCAGAGAACAGAAAATAAATGCGTCTGTGTATCTTGAATAGGGTTAACTTATTCATGTTCTTCTACTCCTTCTCTACCTCCCTCAGTGCTCACATAATCTACCTCTACCTACCTGCTGCAGTCTACCCATAACCCCCCCCCCATCCATCTATCTTCTACTCACTCTTCTTAGTTTGCATTCTACTTTGCTCCTTCTTTCACTCTTTTATTTGTGTTTATCTCGCTTTTCTTTCTCCTTCTATGCTTCCTTCTTGCCCCCTCCCCCCCCCTACCCTCCTCCTCTCTCTCTATGAAAAATGAGGTGGTAATGTTAAAATCTTATCAAATTCACTCCCCCTAGCTCTCTGTGGCGGTCTCTCTCTCTCTCTTTTTCTCTCTCCCTCTCTCTGTATGTATGTATATAAATAATACAAAAAAGTGAAGATGTGCATGCCTTATCCTTTCCATTTCTAATTTCTAACTATACTATAAATTCCTTCAGGCGGTTTCCAAGCCCTGCAAGGTTATTCACTTCTAACTATTTTCATGTACGGGACATTGCCGGAGGGAGCGGAGGGTGGGGAGAGAGCCTTCATCTTTGCTACCTTTATTTCCACTTTCTCTTAGGGTTGCTATCTCTATTAGGATTAAGTCCTGGTCACCTCGCAGGGATCGTAAGATCTGTGTGGCCAGTGTATCTATGTAAATATATGTAAATCTCTCTCTCTCTCTCCAGACAGGGTGGCAGAGTTGAAGTCCTTTCATCAAATTTCTCCACCATAACTCTCTCTGCGGCAGTTGTCTATATCACGTACGTTTCCAGTCGCTTTGTTTTGTTTTTGCTTTAGAGAGAAAATGAGAGAAGCGAATGTGATGTAAGGATATGAAAGAAAGTAATAAAGGAGAATATAGTAAAGGCAAATTAAAGGAGAGAGCTGAGAGAAAGAAAGCAAAATAGAGTAGAGTTGAATTAAAGGAGAGAGATGAAAGCAAGTAGTAAAGCAAAACAAGTAGAAGCGAATTAAGGGAGTGAGAAATAAACAGAAAAGTAAGAGACAACAAATAATAAAATCAAAATAATATGACTTCACACAGAGATCCAGGGAGTGAATTGGATGCGAACCCTTCAACCCCACCACTCCTTTTTTCACCATCTCCACCACCACTACCACCTTCTGAGACGCCTGGGACAATCAGCTGAGTGGGTGGGGGCCGGCGAGCTATTAGTCTTACAACTTCTTTATATTATATTGCTTCTCAAACAGTTTTATCCCCCCCATCACCCCTCTTCTTGAGTTGGCGGGGAGGGGGGTAAGTTGGATGGTTTGTTGTAGATTTGTGTGGGTGGGGATGGGTGGGTTATTATTTGGGTGTGGGCGTCAGTGCTTGGGGTTTGTGATTGAGGGTGGTTTTGTGTGTGTGTGTGTGTGTGTGAGAGAGAGAGAGAGACAGACATATATAGAGAGATGAAGAAGAGAGGGGAGGGGGTAAACAGGCATCATCGTGCTGAAGGGATTAATATACCAGACCTGTTATATCTAAGGCATTGTTGCTACCATTCGTGTTGATGTTGCTGTTACTTTGCTGCTATGCTGTTTGTTAATTGTTCTGATACTATCGGTCCTACTCCATGATAATCCTGTGATAGGCATTCAATCTTTGCTTATTAACCCCTTCTGTACCGGCGAGGTCTTTTTACCTTTATTGTAGCTACTATTAGACGATTATATTCAGTAAAATATGGCTTCAAGCAATAAACAGGCTTCGAACTATCTCACTTAACCTATTTTACTATGAAAGATCCTTCTCAAACTGCACAAGAACGTCTAAATATAGCTACAATAAAATTAAGGGGGGTCACCGTTTTTATATTGTATCTTTCTCTACTTTTCTCTCTTTCCTGGCCTGTATCCATTCGGCCCCCTTATGCCAACTGTTTTAAGACGTTTATCCCCATCCAGGTGTTGATTTCTTCCTGGCGAGCATTGTATGGAGATATCTGGCTTTGCCGGAGAAATTTGTCTATCGAAAAATGTACAAATTTAGCTTTCTGTCAAAACAAAAATATATATATGGTGGCTCGCTACCGCTCACCAGGAAAAAGTTGACACCTGGATGGGGGGAAACGTCTTAAAATAGTAGGCTGAATGGGGCCGAATGGATACAAGCCAAAGATAGAGGAAGAGAAAGAGAAAACAAAACGCGAGGTGGGCTCCATTAAAAGGACATCGTCGGTACAAAAGGGGTTAAAATTACACGTATTACTCCACAAGGGAAAAAACAAAACACTCCTGATGTGAGCGAAAACGATGAAATTTGCTGCAAAATAAATATATTCCATTCAATTTATATATACTCAGTCCCAAACCCACTGTTCCTTTTTTAATTGAGTTTAGGAGTAAAGTAGGTTGGTGGAGGTAACATAAAAACATATTAATTTATTTTTTATTTTATTTTTGTTATTTATTATTGTCTTTTTTTTTGGGGGGGGGGGGGGGCGACTCAAGACAAAGCCAGAATAGGTACAACACAAAAGCAAAAAATGAACACACAAAAATATAACTTGAGTGAATTGTTGCCGAGTGTTGCAATTATTAGCATTACGAGCTTGCATGAAAATGGTGGGAAGCTTTACGCTATCTCATTCGTTGCATTATCGGCTGTGTTGGTGGTGTAATGGTTTAGATGCTTATGTTCTGGGTGTGGTGTCTCGAGTTCGGATCCCGGGAGGACCATAAGCTTTCATTAGTTTATTCAAGTACATTGGGGTTTGTAGTTGATGATTAATGTTAAGAACGGGGTGTTACTTAATACAGCGAGAATGTTGACAGAAAATTATGATACGTACTTGGAATGCAATTTAGGAATGAGTCGAGAGTGAGAAAATGCACCCTTTGAAGACTGTGACGCATTTTGACAGTTTTTTATGGATATCGTTAGACGCTTTTGTACAGTTTGAGAAGAATCTGTGGGAATTATCTGGGTAAAGACAATCTCAATTTACCCTCTGATTTCCGTATACTCTATCTTATCTCAATATATTCGTCTAATAATATCTGGAAAGCAGAACAGAAATGCGCATCGGATCTTGAGAAGGTTATAATATATTAAAAGGAAGGAGGAGGAGAAAAACAAATGGGGAGTATTGGTGAAGAAGATAAAGAGAGGGCAGATGAAACATGTACAGAGGTAAGCAAATATAAGGGAAAATGAAAGATGATAATATAAAGAAATGTGGTGAAGAAACAAGGGAAGGAAATGACGATGTTGACGAACTTAACTATCTCCTAACATCTGTAGACAATTAAATTAAGTCCCATATAATTATAGAATAAACAAGTCTACCTAGGACACAGTGGACATTATCGAACACGCGCGTGTCATTTATTTCATTAATTAATATATTATGTTCAGGATAGTTGTCAGTAATAATGGAAAATATACCCCAAAACATCGCCTCGTCCCCCCCCCAAAAAAAAAAAAAAATTAAAAAAATAAATACTGATCCAATAACTACTAATCCCGTTTTATTTCCGCGTCTGCTCTTATTAGATTATTTCCTTCCACTTCCGCTACCCGTTTTCTTTTACATTCGTTCTCAATTGTGTCGATATTATCCTCAGGATGTTCCTCTTCCTGTTCAAGTAAACCCTTTCAGTCTTCGAGTAGAGAGAGAGAGAGAGATCGCTTCATCGTGTCCGATCTTACTGTCTTGAGGCATTACAGCAGAGGTTCTCAATCTTGTTCACGACTTGGGGTTACGGAGAGAGAGAGAGAGAGAGAGAGAGAGAGAGAGAGAGAGAGAGAGAGAGAGAGAGAGAGAGAGAGAGAGAGAGAGAGAGAGAGAGAGAGAGAGAGAGAGAGAGAGAGAGAGAGAGAGAGAGAGAGAAAAAAAATAACACACACCATAATTATATTCTTCATACATATCTCGTTTGGCGACACAAAACTAGCCAAATTTGTCTATCCCCAAGCATACTTCCAGCTCATTGCCTCTCCCTCTCCCTCTCTCCCTCATCTCTCGCCCCTCTCACAAATCCATATTAGCTTTTACTACCTCCAGGCTATTTCTGAAAATGTTTATATCTGTATTTACTAGTGTAGTGTACTGTATTTGCTTGTCACTGTTATTGCCAACATGATCGAGATGACTATACTCGGTTTCATTTCATTTGACGGTAAATTAAATCCCTTAGCAGCTAATTTATCGATACCTAATGGAAAAATATGTAACCACTACGTCTCTGCATCATATTCGGACCAAGTATATATAATTTGAACCATAGTTCACTACAAAATCTTCCAAATAACTGAGAAATATTGATGGGAACTTTGAAATTTACCGTCAGTTGAAAAGAAACAGGTGTCATCTTTATAATGCACACTAGCATACCCATTGCAAGTCAATAACTCCTCTATAAATAATTTCTCCCCCAAAATGACAGAATGCATGACTTATATCATATAATACAATCACAAAATATTAAAAATATAATATAATTTGCATTAAAATCAACATAACTAACTGTTCCAGATAAGGCTTAGTGAAAGTTGCAGTAGGTTATTTGTATATGTATAGAAGACATAACTAATGATGGACATTTGAGTTTAGAAGCATGCAGATGACATGGAGATAAAATAGTGGTAAAGAAAAACTAGATACCATTGATGGGAATATTGTGGCAGCCGTCTGTACAAAAGTGACACATTAAGCTCAGTTGCTAAAGAGAGGAGGAACATTGAGGTGATGGAACACAAACTATCAATTGTGTTTTCTCTCTCTCTCTCTCTCTTTCACACACACTTTCTCTCTCTGTGTCTCTCGCACACATACACACACACACACACTCTCCCTCCCTCGATCTCTCTCACTCTCACACTCTCTCTCTCATTCCCCCTACCACCACCGCCACCTGTGCTTCCCCTACATACAGTATTGGTCGGAGTTCCACAAACACAGTCAGGGGGAAAATGAATAAGAACAGATGAAGGGTGCTGGGGGGAGACTTAATTATTTTTTGGTTTAGTTTTCCTTCATTTATATATATTTCTCTTATTCATATTTCAAGGAGTATGATATAGATTTTGTCGTTTTTTTATTCAATTTGGCTAGTAATGGTTTTATATAAATGATTAGACAGGATTTGCTTCCATTGTTTGGGTATCCAATATCATTCCTTTGACAAATAATCTCAAAGTTGACATACACACTCACACACTACACAAACACACACACACACACACACACACACACACACACACACACACACACACACACACACACACACACACACACACACACACACGCGATCCAAAGGATCGTTCACAATGGAGAAATATTTGAGGAGGAGGAAAAAATGGGTGATGTTTTTAATGCAAAATTTCGATCGGTGTTTGTTCATGAAAATTATGATGGTGATAATGCTTATAAGAATCCAATACAGAGACCAGTCATGCCCATGAAATATATTATAATAAGAAAGGATGAAGTAAAGGACTGCATGTTAGACCTAAATAAAAGAAAGGCTATGGGGCCGGATCAGATTTCTGGGTGGATGTTGAGTGAATGTGCAGAGGAACTAAGCTTTCCCATAACAGAGATTTTTAAAAAATCTTTGTCCCAAGGCAAGCTACCCGAGGTGTGGAAGGCTGCTGATATTGTACCGATATACAAGAAAGGACCGAAAGAAGATGCAAATAACTACAGACCCGTGTCTTTGACTAGTGTTGTAGTAAAACTGCTTGAGAAATTGATCAGGAAATTTTGGATTTGTCACCTCGAGGAGAACCATTTACTATCGGATTGTCAGTTTGGTTTTAGGTCGAATAGGTCATGTGTGTCAAATTTGCTGAGCTTCTATGATAGAGTGATTGAAATTATGCAAGAACGAGACGGATGGGCAGATTGTGTATTTTTAGATTTCAAAAAAGCTTTTGATAAAGTACCCCATAAAAGGCTTCTATATAAACTTGAAATGTGTGGAGGAATCACCCGTGGACTCTTAAAATGGATGAAGGATTTCTTAACCGGGAGGAAAATGAGAACCATCATAAGAGGGAAATATTCACCATGGAGTGATGTGATAAGTGGAGTGCCCCAGGGCTCAGTGTTGGCCCCATTAATGTTTTTATTTTTTATAAATGATCTGCCTCTTGGAATTAGCAGCTATATTAACATGTTCGCCGATGACGCAAAATTAGTAAGGAAAGTGGTTGATAACAATTGCTGTAAAATGCTCCAGGAGGACATCAATAAGCTGTATCAATGGAGCCGAATGTGGAAAATGGAGTTCAACATTGATAAATGCCACGTGATGGAGATGGGAGACGGCCAGGGAAGACCCCATGGGGAGTACAGTATGGGCGATGTAAGGTTGGAAAAGTCAGAGAAGGAAACAAACTTAGGAGTTGTAGTGAACAGGAGGTTAGATCCCGGTGACCATATCAATAACTTGGTAAATAAGGCATATTCGTGGTGGGCTAATATTAGGGTAGCGTTTAAATTCCTAAATGAAGACATGGTGAAGATATTAATAACACAGTTTTTAAGGCCTAGCCTGGAGTATGCAGCGGTTGTATGGAATCCACGTATGAAAAAACACATAAGTAAGCTCGAGAAAATTCCGCGTGTGATCACAAGATGGGTGCCAGGGTTAAAAAACTTTCAATATGAAGACCGGCTGTGTCACCTGGGGATTCCCTCACTTGAACAGAGAAGGGAGATGGGAGACATGATAGCTTTATTTAGGTGTGTTCACGGAAAAGAATATATTGATCAAACGAATTTTGTTTGGCCAGCGGTGGGGAGGACGGGACACTACGAGAGTAATCTCAATCCTGTAAAATACAATTAGGTAAATACAATTAGGTAAATACAATTAGGTAAATACATACTATCTCTCTCTCTCTCTCTCAAATACGACCATGTGACCCATATTATAAATGATTTAAAATGGCTAACCATAAAAGATAAAATATTCCATGACACAGGGGTTGCTATCTTCAAATACCTAAATAATCTCTACCCTGATAACCTCTTAAATCTTACTACTGTAAACAATATCACAAACGGTTCCACAAGACAACAAAGTAATCTCTACGTTCCGATGGCCAATACGGACATCAGACAAAGATCTCTTTAAGTCAAAGAACCTAATCTGTGGGACTCCCTGCATCCGTACGTCAAAGAGGCTAACTCCTTAACTACTTTTAAATTAAGACTGCAGAGTGTACTCCGGGACAAAAATTAAAAACCTACATAAATAACTACCAATAAGAAATTGCATACAATGTCTGTCTCTCTGTCTCTCTCTCTCTCTCTCTCTCTCTCTCTCTCTCTCTCCCCCCCCCCCCCGGGACCCTCCTCCCTCTCTCTCCCTCCCCCCCCCCCCCCCCCCCCCCTCCTCGGGCGATAAGCCTCTTCCCCCCCACGCTATTTCTGACAAATTAAATACCCTTCCTCTCCCCCCCCCCCCCCCCCAACCCCCCCCCCCCCCTCACCCCACCCCCCTCCCCACCCTCTTCCAACTGCCTCAAACTAATTTATATAGTTAACTTTATGTATAGGCCTACGATGTGTGTATGTAGGCTATGCGTCTATATGTATATGCTGTATGTAAGTGTACATTATACAGTATGCGTGTAAATATGTTTATATAAGTATATGTTATATATGTGAGTGTGTGTGTGTATATGTATATGTGTATGTGCGGGTATATATACAGTATATGCGGGTATATATGCATGCGTCTCAACAATTAATGTCCACCCATTAATAATTTATATTTGTATTTACTGTTATTAGGGTATTACTATTTTATAACATTATTATTGAGACATATATAACTAGTAGGCTATTATCGCATTAATATAATTATTATTATTACTATCATCATAAATATTAATACTAATGCTATTCACTATAGATACATAACCCCTCTCACTCCCCCACCCCACCCCTCCCCTGACCTGACCTCTTGTTGACCTAATAATAACCCTCACCTGCACCACCCCTGCCCTCCACACCTGGATCACCCCTCACCCCCATCCACCAGTGTAGCTTTCCTCTTCTCTATAAATGTAATGCATGCAATTATTTATACTAGCATAATAAGGCCGGGCAGTCCGATATTGACTGCAAACATGTAACAGGGTCGCCTCTTAGGCAAACATTCTCCAATACATATTGTATTGTATATATTGTAAATAATGTAAAAAGAATAACCACCATTGGTGGAAATAAACGTATTCTTATTATTATTATTATTATTATTATTATTATTGTTATTATTATTAAGTCTCTCTCGTTCCCTACATACAGCATAATTCGAGTTCCACAAACACAGTCAGGGGGAAAATATATACGAACCGATTAAGGCCATTAGGGAGCGACTTAATTTTTGTTTTTCGATTTTTTTTTTCTATACAGAGTGCAGTAGATTTTCGTCGAATTTGAGCTTATTTGCTTCAATTTGCATAGATGTGAATGTATATTAGTAAACATATACTATTTGATTTGCGTTTGCTTTGCTTTGTGAAATCAAATAAAAAGGGTTTTCTCAGGTACGATACACACTCTCACTCACTCTCTCACTCTTGTACACCCTCATAGCTAGACAAACTAATATGGCGTATAGACAGTATCTTTCTTTCTTTCTTTCTTTCTCTCTCTCTCTCTCTCTCTCTCTCTCTCTCTCTCTCTCTCTCTCTCTCTCTCTCTCTCTCTCTCTTTATTTATATATATATATATATATATATATATATATATATATATATATATATATATATATATATATATATATATATAGAGAGAGAGAGCACATGCAAACACACTTTATACGAAGATCTTTCACAAAGTGTAAATTTAGAGTTAATCGATGGGTAGAAACTAGAGAAAGATAAATATGCTTGCACAATCCTAAGCCCCTCACACATATATATATATATATATATATATATATATATATATATATATATATATATATATATATATATATACCGGTATATATAATTTTCTAGCAGCAACTTAACCAAAACATATGACCACCAGAATATCGCAGGAAATAAGCTTATCAATTTCAATACAGGAGACGTCCTCTTAATTATATTCTGGTTATTATTAGACGATATTATTCAGCTTGAAACAACTTATAGTAATTCATCGACTACAAACTATCCCAACTAATCCATTAGGCTACCACAAATCCTTCCGAAGCTGCACAAAATCGTCCAATTATAGCTAGGGAAAAAAAAAAAAAAAAAAACACACACACACACTATTCAACACATCATCCCTGAAAATGGCAAACATCGCCTCTCATTTCCTGTCAGAATTTCCACGCAGTTTCCAGAAGCTACTTAACGTAATTACACCAACATTATATTTACTCCAATTTAAGGGGAGATGGGTCGTTTTTTTGGTTTCCCTTCTTCCTCAAGTTTAGCCCCATTAGTTTTCAAAGTTTATGACGTTCGGTCATTACTTTGGCGATTTTAAGACCTTTCACCCCATTTCGTTGTCAATATTAAGTCTTTTCGTGTCATTTAGGTGTCGATTTCTTCCTAGCGAGCGATAGCGAACCTGTATTTTAAGAGGAACCGAAATTTTTCTATTGAAAAATGTACACATTTATGTTGAAGAAGGGTGTTGGGGGTGTTTTGTTTAAAGCTTGATGGAGGTCTAGGAAGGAAACTAAATAAATGATACAATTATTTATAAATGAGGAAATAAATACACCCATCTTCCCTTAAAAGGGGAGGTGTGGCAGAGTGGTCTTGCCACTGGACTGGTAATCCAATGGACCCGGGTTCGAATCCCAATATGTCAATGGGGAGATATTATTGGGATGAAATTTGTGCTGTACCTAGTATCAGTGCATTACCACAGCACACCGAAATGCCAAACAAAATACCCTCATTGTTCCCTGATTAAATAGCATTGTATGAATATTCCCATATTAAAAAATATGCTACAGGGGGGCAATGCCTAGTGAGTTAATTGCTCAATAGGTGGCGTTCTGAGAATGAGGGTCTGACTCTGTGGGGGTGAGACTGTGAAGCACAGAGGCGAGGCGGTTTCAGAGATGGAGTTGCTTCGAGCCGTGAAGCTTCGCATGTCTCACTCCCTAGACTGGAGCAAGACCTCACGGGCCTCACCGTGTTCAGTGGTTGAGTGTAAAGGATATCAGCCTATGCCCGAGAGGGAGTAGTTGGAATATAGAAAAAAAAAAAAAAAAAAAAAAAAAAAGCACATCACTCCCAATTAAATA
The DNA here is from genome assembly GCA_032716605.1 of Paralithodes platypus. Lineage (NCBI taxonomy): Eukaryota > Metazoa > Arthropoda > Malacostraca > Decapoda > Lithodidae > Paralithodes > Paralithodes platypus. The sequence continues at coordinate 38,612,094 of CM064527.1, read as the reverse complement.
ACCATTGATTTTTTACCGTGGTATCGCGTTGCGAATGAACCCTTAACACATAAAGTAGTATACATAATTCAATAACTAATTATAATATGTACTAAAAATATACATCTACTACATTAAAACTCAAAGCGGAAACTGTCATAAATTACCCACCCTATGAGAATTAGAGGAACGGAAGGATTGAGTTCTATATCAAACATAGCATAAACATAAAATACACAATAAATTATAAACACATAACACAGTACATTACAAAATATTAGTGGAAAACACCTATATGAAAAAAAAAAAAAAAAATCAGCTGTAGTTTTTAATTTAGCGTCTAAATTATTTCTGTGAGTTTCAATTAGTGGGCTGTCAGGGGGCATTAAAGGGGTAGTGGTTGGTTTTTGGTCTATACATTTATGTTTTCATTTATGTTGTTAGTTCCTCCCTAGACCTCCAGCAAGCTTAACAAGAACACCCCATGGACCACCTTTTTCAAGATAAGTGTGTAAAGTTTTTGGTGCCGGTTCCTTTTAAATTACAGACTCGCTATCGCTTGCCAGGAAAAAAACATCTTAATGAAGGTCTTAAGAACACCAAACTAATGGAGAGAACATCTTAAAATCTCACAACTAATGGGGCTAAACATGAGGGAGAAGGAGGTTGAGAAAAAGCAACTAGCTCCCCATTAAAGGACCCGCCACTGTGCATACTGCTATACTAGGCTGCCTCTATACTCGGGAATATTGTAGAACTCAAATTTCTAGTTGGTTATTAAGGGGGTAGTACTCGATTTTTTTGGACCCCCTTTTCCCTCTTGTTTAGCATATTAGCTTTGAGGTTTTAAGATGTTCGTTCCATTAGTTTGGCGATTATGAGACCTTTCGCCTCGTTTTATTATCAGTATTAAGGCCCTTCTTACCCTTTGGGTGTCGATTTTTTTCTGGCGAGCGATAGCGAGACTCTAATTATAGAAGGAATCGGCCTTCAGCCAGGACATTTTTTCTATCGAAAAAATGTACAAATGTATCTTGAAAGGGGGTCTAAGGGGTGTTTTTCTAAGCTTGATGGAGGTCTAACGAGGAAACAACACAAATAAATGAATAAATATATACAGCATATAAAGACGATGTATGACACGTTTTGGGCACCTGTATCATATTTTGCTTTACGTATTTACTTATTTTCTTTATTCAAATATTGTATCGGTGTGTTCAGTTTACCGTCACATCTAAACAAGCACCCCAATGATCATACCAACCTTTGTTTTACCTTCCAACTACTTAATGCACTTTTAAGGGCAGATGGGTCGTTCTCATTTGCTTATTGTTTATATTTATGTTTTTAGTTTCCTCCCTAGACCTCCATCAACCTGTAAAAAACACCCCCTAGATAAAATTGTAAATTTTTTGATAGATTATTCTTAAAAGAACAGGCTCGCTATCGCTCGCCAGGAAAAAATAGATATCTAAATGGCACGAAAAGTCTTATTATTCACAAATAAATGGGGCATAAAGTCTTAACATCGCCAAACTAATGAGCCAAACGTCATAAAATCTAAAACACCAATGGGGCTAAGCACGAGGGAGAAGGGGGGCAGAAAAACCAGCCCATCCCCCCTTAATTTTACCTACTGTACACACACTTTACTCACTACTCAATCATCGTTCATTCAAGTCATGGGGTTATAATTCCCAGGAACACTTTATGCTATCTGTTAATTATTAAGGGGGGATGAAGTGATAAGTGTTATGCATTTAGTTGAACAATTCAGACACGCCGAGTACTATTGTAAATCATTCCCCTAAGCTACATAACCAATTCAGTAGTATCCCTTCATTAATGTTTAACACCTCACCAAAATATCTTCATCACCACAGCAATACCAACACAACTAAACTAATACCATAACAATACCGCAGTACCCACCCCTTCTCTGTGCAACTCTTCAATCCAAGAGTGAAACAATATTCCCAATCTTTCTTCAACAGCTGAGCTCTGTAACTCTTTCCCTGAATCCATATTTCCTTCATCCTATGATTTAAAGTGCTTCAAACTCCCTGTGTCCAGGCATTTTGGCTCGAGCATTCCTTGATTTTGGCCCTGTCACGCTTTCAACTCTGGGGGAGGCCCTCGTCACAGGCATTTTTGCCTTTTGTCTCCCTTATCCACTTAAGGAGAAAAAGAAAAGAAAACAAAAGCCAGAGCACCAATCTTCCCACTAACAGCACAAGTGAATGCTGGGTTTCATATGCCTTGATGGTGTACTGTAATTGTTACGGTGCTAAAAATATGTATATGGTAACCTAGGTTCGAGTCCCGGTGGATCAAATGTTTGCTTTCATTAATTTCGTTGGGAGGTGTTTGGTGTTGGAGTGAAATTTAATAAATATATGACTTTCTTCTGCCTTCACAACACTACAATACCATGAACACTGTCATTAACTAACAATCCCAACGCTACACCACCACAACTTCATACATCTCAGCAGCAACACTAAGCTTATACTCCAGCCTTAGCCCCTTCATCACCATTACGTATCTTTCATTAGTTTTGGATACCATTAGACGATTTTCATTAGTTTGTAATCTACTTATATGTCTCAAAGTGATAAATACGATCTCAATAAACCCTCTTAGTAACATAGGTCCTTCTTAAGCTGCACAAAATCAACTTATTTTAGCCACAATCAAAGGTAATAAGGCGTCATGGTGCTGAAGGGGTTAAGAACATAATACCACCACAGCACCAGCATCACCAACACTCTAATACTTCTCCGACCATCCCACTAAGAGACCGTAACTACCCTAACACCACCACCACCACAACTGCAACAACAACAACACCACATCATCACCACAATAACACCATTAAAACACCATAATACCACCACCTAAGCACCACAATACCACCATAAAAACACCATAGTATCACCATACAAACACCACAATACCACCATAAAAACACCATAGTATCACCCCAATACCACCATACAAACACCACAATACCACTATCCAAGCATCACAACCACCACAACACCATCACTACCGCAATGCCACTTGTCTCAACAGCCAGATTAAATGATGGGTCTCATTCCATTTGTGCTCAAGTCTTAATAATGCCTATTCCCAACAGAGACACACACACACACACACACACACACACACACACACACACAAAGGAGTACAAAGGAAATCAAGCAACAACATATATAGTGACCCTTCTAGGTTGCTTGTCCTCCAAAACACTGAGGATCAAGTGTCCAAACAGTGGTTTAGAGTGGGTAAGGGAACATTGGAAAGGGAATTACTGCCCTGGAACTAATGTCCGTGGCAGGATTAGGAAGTTAGTAGAGGACAGATGGGTTAGTAACTGAGGGGGGGATAAAATAAAGTTATTTATTTACAAACGCAGTCAGTCGCGGGTTTGATGCGAGATATTTGTCTAGGCGGAGTGTAAATGAATCAACGGTGATGCAGTCTATAACGTTTCGGGGAAGCCCATTCCACAAGTTGAAAACTCGATTGAAGAAGAAATTCTTAGATTCGTGCGAGCTAAAAGATTTACCAATAATTTTGCAACTGTTTCCCCGTGTGTAATTAGATTGGTCGATAGTGAAGTACTTATTACAGTTCATATTGTCGATGCCTTTGATGATTTTGAACACTTGAATTAAGTCACCTCTTAATCTGCGCTGGGTTAACCGTATCGAATTCAAGTACTCCTATTTCGTCTCACCCAAAACAACCAACAACACCTCCCTCTGAACAAACACCACACACAACTCTTCCCACACAAAAACTCTCATCAGCCCCCTCCCTACCACCACGAAACACCGCGACGTCACCAAATACCACACCGCCACCGTCTCCCGCCTCCCCACATGACCCGCCCCCCTCCACACCTCTGCCATCTGCCTACTTACGCCCGGCAGATCATGACACCCAGCCCCCCTCTACACCACCTCATAACACCACACCCTCCATAAACCACACCACTATTTCCCCCAACTACCAGACCTCCCCCTCCCAGACCCAGCATAGCTCACCATCTGCCCACCTACAACCGACACGTAATTCCACCCCGGTGCACGTATCAATCGACACGACACCCACCCATACACCAAGCCCACTATCAACCACAACCACACTTAGCTCACCACATAACCCCTCGCAGCCCCAGCCACACCTACTGGGGTTGTCTACACCAGTGTGCAGATATTATCTGGAAAGAAGGTGCTTCTTTGGTCAAAAGGGCCAATATAATGGAAAGTCATGTAGATTTGCTCATCCCAAAATTTGCAACAACATAACCAGTCATGGAAAATGTAGATTTGGTGAAACCTGCAAATACCACCACCCATCCCTTTGCAAGACATCACTTGAGAACAAGACCTGCTACAATATGAAATGCCCAGCTTTTCATATTAAAGGGACTTGGAGATATGCTAGACCTATCACGAATGGTAGCCCAAAAAACTCTCTAGCTATGCGAGGACGAGACAAAGGAAAAAGGCAAGGAGGGAAAGGGCAGACGAAGATGAAGAGACTGAGGGAGATGGAAGAGCACATAGAACACCTCGAGCACCTCCTGGCCTCCCAAGAGTGGCAAATACATCCCGAAGACTATTAGGTACACATAGTACTCCAAACACTCTCTCCCCAATCTTGTTTGCAAATATTCAAGGCCTAAAAAATAGAACCACGAACAAAGTACCATTTATTAGGGGCCTGCTAGAAGAAGGAAACGCTATATTTACGGCTCTCACAGAAACTCACATTAAAGATCAGGAAGATAGTGAGGTATGGATTCCTGGTTACAACCTACATAGGGCGGACAGAACGCATAGATCGCATGGAGGTGTAGCCTTGTACATCCATGACTCACTGATATGTACTGAATTCCTAAATAACAGTAATGAAGTGGTGGAAATACTTGGAGTTAAAATAGAATCCCTAAATTTAGCAGTTATTGTTACATACAGGCCTCCAGACTCATCCCGAGAAGAATTCAAAACCCAGCTCAACAAAATAAAATCAGAAGTGGAAACCCTGGGGAACCCAACACCAAATATTATATGGCTAGGAGACTTTAACCTACCAAACATTAAATGGAGACAACTACAAAAAAGTGGCAAACAACATCGGAGAAGCAAATACGAGAGAGCTTTTTGAACTTTGCGATTTGTTTAGTCTTACCCAAAATATTGCTGAACCCACACGGGAAAACAATATCTTAGACCTGGTCTTCACTAACAACGACTCTCTAGTACACAGCATTAACATATCGGACACAACATACTCAGATCATAAATTAATTGAGATCAAAACAACCTTAGAAAGTGTACAGACAACCTCAGAATCGAGAACAAAAACCGGCCCCTTCAGTAAATTTAACTTCTATAACAAAAACATTAGGAGGGAAGAGGTAAATCAAGAAATGGAGGAAATAGACTGGGAAGATTTAATGAATAACCTGACACCAGCAGAATGTCTAGTCTTAATAACAGAAACCATGACCCAAATCTGTAGCCACCATATACCTGCAAGACAAACAAAACGAAGAAGCAAACAAGATCGGGAAAGGAAGAGGCTGTACAGAAGAAGAAAATTACTCACACAAAGACGCACACATCAAAATCTACAGGATAGGCAAAAGGCCGAAATAGATAGAGAAATTGTGGAAATTGAACAAAGGCTAAGAATATCATATGAACTACAACATATGGAAGAGGAGAGGAAAGCTATTGCAGGTATAAAGGAAAATTCCAAATACTTCTTTTCATACGCCAAACAAAAGGCTAAAACAACATCAAACATCGGCCCACTGAGCAAAGGGGATGGCTCTTTCACAGGGGACAAAAAGGAAATGAGCGAACTCTTAAGCAGGCAGTATGAAATGGCATTCAGTGAGCCTGATGAAACAAAAGTCATCAGAGACCAAAATATATTTTTCATGGAAACCTCCCCCACGGAAACCCCTCAGATGCTGGATATTGATTTCGGTCCAAAAGACATAGAAGAGGCCATTTCCAACATGCCATCCCACTCGGCACCAGGCCCGGACTCATGGAATTCGATCCTAATGAAGAAATGTAAGGAAAACCTCTCAAAACCCCTGTCTATAATGTGGAGAAGGAGTCTAGACACTGGTGACATACCAGATAGCTTGAAAAACGCAATAATTGCCCCACTGCATAAAGAAGGGAGTAAAGCACTACCAAAAAACTACCGCCCGGTAGCTCTAACCTCTCACATCATTAAAGTTTTCGAACGAGTCCTGCGAAGAAAAATGTCAACATTCATGGAGACAAATGAACTACACAACACCGGTCAACATGGGTTCAGAGCGGGAAGATCATGTCTCTCACAACTTTTGGAACACTATGACAAAATTCTTAAAGCGCTAGAAGAAAAGAAAAACGTGGATGTCATTTACACCGATTTTGCTAAGGCATTTGATAAATGTGACCATGGTATAATAGCCTACAATCTGAAAGCAAAAGGTATAACTGGGAAAATCGGACGGTGGATATACAATTTCCTCGTAAACCGAAAACAATCGGTAGCAGTAAACCAAGTCACATCTGAGCCTTCGGATGTCAAAAGCTCAGTGCCCCAAGGAACAGTGCTAGCGCCCCTACTCTTCCTCATACTAATTTGCGACATAGATACCAACACCAGACACAGTATGGTGTCGTCTTTTGCTGATGACACAAAATTAAGCAAGATAGTAAACACACAAGAAGACACGGGCCGACTGCAGGAAGACATGAATGTAGTGTTCCAGTGGACCAGGGAAAACAACATGCAATTCAATGAGGAAAAATTCCAATTAATACGGTACGGAGATAATAATGGTGTTAAAGAAATTACAAATTACTTAACAGAATCTAACCACATAATAGAACGGAAAGACAGTGTGAAAGACCTTGGGGTATTAATGTCTGAAAATATGGGTTTCAAAGTACATAACCAGGTCAAAGTGGCGGCTGTGAAACGTCTAACGGGTTGGATTCTCCGTACTTTTAAAACACGCGGTGAAGTACCTATGATAACGCTCTTCAAATCTCCAGTGCTACCGCGGCTTGAATATTGTAGCGTATTAACATCCCCATACAAAGCAGGTGAAATAAATGACGTAGAGAGTGTACAAAGAAATTTCACTTCGCATATAAGTTGATAAAACAGCTACACTATTGGGAGCGTTTAAGAGCACTGAATCTGTACTCACTGGAATAGAAGAGAACGTTACCTAATAATATACACGTGGAAAATCGCAGAGGGTTTAGTACCAAACCTACATACTCCGATAGTCATGAAATTCAGTGATAGGAGAGGCTGGGAATGCGAAATCCCCCGGATGAATAACAGGGGTGCTATGGGCTCTCTGCGAGAGGGCTGGTTATCACACAGAGGCCCACGTCTCTTCAACAAACTCCCACGGCGAGTAAGAGACATGAGGGACGTCTCGTTAGACAGCTTCAAGAGAGCCCTGTATGTCGAACTGCAAAAGGTGCCAGACGAGCCCATCCTCGCAAGGGAGCGAGCGGTCACTTCAAACAGTCTACTGCACCAAATCACCACCCAAAACGAGGGGCGTCGCGCTCCTTGGTGCCGCTAGAAGAGTGGCGAACACATCATAAGGTATCATAAGGTAAGGTAAGGTATCATTTTGGTAACTCTACGTTGAACTCGTTCTAGCTTGTTTATATCGTAAAGGTAATAAGGGCACCAGGATTGAACGCAGTATTCCAGAAGAGGGCGGACTAAGGAATTGTAAAGGGTTAGGATAACTTCTTTGGATTTATGCTCAAATGACCTGCCAATAAAGCCAATTATTTTGTTTGCCTTCTTAACAACTTCTGAACATTGTTGACTCGGTTTTAGGTAACTCGATATTGTTACTCCCAGATCGGTTTCTCTGTTTACATTCTTAAGCTGAGTGCCATTCATCGAATAGTTTGCTTTCTCATTTAGGTATCCGATATGTAGTACTTTACATTTATCCGCATTGAAACTCATTTGCCAAATTTGGGCCCAACATGACAATTTATCTAAATTTGTGTTGCATATCGTCAACTTGTTCTTTTGAGAGTACGCTATTTGCAATTTTTGTATCGTCAGCAAATTTTGAGATTGTACAGGTGAGACCCTCATCTATGTCGCTGATGTAAATTAGAAAGAGAATTGGTCCTAGTACCGATCCCTGGGGTACCCCGCTACTTACATTGGTCCATTTAGATGCCTTACCGTTTATGACTACTCTTTGATTTCTGTTGCTGAGCCAATTTTCTATCCATTTCAACACACCGTCTTGTATTCCATGCACTTTTAGTTTTAGCAGTAAACGTTTGTGGGGAACTTTGTCAAAGGCCTTTTGAAAATCAAGGTATATAATATCTACAGCTTTACTCTCATCGTAGAGCTTGAGGTGTATCGTAGGTGTGCACACACACACACACACACACACACCACCACTACTACCTCAACACCACCATACCGCCATACCAACAACAACACTAACTATTATAACACCACAACAGCAAAACCAGTATACAAACTTTACAACACCACACCATCAACACCGCCATACCCACACAACAATACTACAACACCAATACCACCACCAACACCACCACAACACCACCTGCTTCCAACAACAAGACTGAATGATGGGTCTCACTCCGCTTGTGTTCCAGCCTTAAAGGGAAACAAGACAGTCACACACAGGTCCAAGCATATAACGCACACACACACACACACACACACACACACACACACACACACACACACACGAGTTACACAGAAGACCGGACACATGCACACATTCAGATATAACCACATACTGTATACATAAAGCAATAAAGCATATACACTCGAGCATAGATACATTCACACACACACACACACACACACAGACACGCACACACACTAGTTGCACAGAAGACTAGACACATACACACATGCAGATATAACCACATACTGTATACATAAAGCAATAAAGCATATACACTCGAACATAGATACATGCATACATACTTACACATGAACGACTGCATACATACACACAGTTACACATCCTTCACATTCAAGAGCACACCACAGTTAACCCGGGAACTGCGGGGAGACTCTTAAGAGTTCCCCCGGCGGATTGCGGGGAGACTCTTAAGAGTCAGAGAAGAAAAAAAATCTACTTTTGACATCAGATTTTTTTTTTTTTTTTTTTTTTTTTTTTTTTTTTTTTTTTTGGGCCCCTGGGCCATGCAAAATCTCAGTCCTCTACCTCCCCTCCTTCCCCACTTTCCTCCTCTCCTTCAGTTATCACATATTTTCCCTGTTATTCCCTTATTCTGAGGTATATTTTTCGTGCTAACATTAGAAATCCGGTTGGAGGGGTCATCACTGATAGCAAGCGAATGCAAGAGAGAGAGAGAGAGTATCGATCGACTGTGTCTCAGTGGCCTTGGGGGAAATTGGCGGGAAAGCAGCTTGCCTCACCCATACATTATACAACTCGCGGGCTATATCTCCGATTTTGACCATCCAAACGCTGTTTTCACTCGTTTTATTGTTGTTTCAGGTTAATACCTTTATAATCAACCCATAATAGGCGCATATGGATAAGTATTAATGCTATTAACCCTCTCCGACATATGACGCAATTTTGAGCCTATTAGGGATACTTTAAAGCCTTTATTACCATCAAGGGTATTTACAAACCTTTAGTTTAGTTACTTCAACCTCTGCAGTTGTCTTTGAGTTAGCTGTGGACAGAAAACTAATTTTGGAGAGGTAATTATAAGAGTGAGAGAACTCTATTTCTTATTGCTAATCTGGCAACCTCTGCGTCATATGAGTCTGAAGGGGTTAATGGTACAATGAATATTTTAGTGACGGAAACACCTCAAATACATGCGCACAGGGAGAGGTGTCTAATTACCCCCAGGCGCACTTCAGAGGTTAAGGGGGGATGGGCGTCTTTTTGTTTTGTATATATGTATCTGTTTAATGTGTTATTAGTATCCTACCTAGACCTCCTACACACACACACACACACACACACACACACACACACACACACACACACACACACACACACACACACACAACACACACACACGCACATACACACACACACACACACACACACACACACACACACACACACACACATGAGGGAGAAGGAAAAAAACCCAACCCCTTATAAAGCATATTATTTCTAACAGATAACCACATATGAGGAAGTTGTGACCGTATAATGATATAACCTGTCAATCCAGAACGTGCAGAACATTAGTATGGAACAGCAAGTAAAGACAAGAGTAATTGAATGCAAGAAAAAGTGCTAACAAAGAAGTGAGCAACAGATGGCTGACAATGTAATTAAGCAGAAATTAGGGATACATTAAAAATAAATGCATTGAAAAAGAAGTAAAATTTAATTCCCCAACCCATCCTCCGATCTCTTCTAAATACATAAACAACAATGATGCAATTGTTTGTTTTTCACTCACGCAAATTACACAGTTGTATGAATCCCATACAAAAGTAATCATATTCACAATTTAACACATTACTCGTTCCCTACAACGCCTACAACACACTAAACTAATTATATGATTGCGCACTTTGATGTTCATTACTGTATAATTATAATGCTTGAGTATAATCTGTATATATATATATATATATATATATATATATATATATATATATATATATATAGAGAGAGAGAGAGAGAGAATGGGGGGGGGGGAGGATAACCATGGCGATGAACAATAGAGGAGAGAAACATAACAGAAGTTAAACCTACGGGTAGGTTAGGAATAATTTGTTGATATATTACTATAATGTATATAACATATATTAGTTTTCCAGACATTAGACAAAACATAGAACGACATAAAAACAAACACAGAAGTATAATTTAAATGTGAATAAAATATAGCGAAAGGAGAGTGAACTAAACAATATAAATATACAGTGCAAACTAGAATAATCCTACTTCAAATCAGTAGAACATTATGATGCAAGCTACGAAAATACTATACAAGACTTTTGGACTCTGCGAGCAGAAAGAATGTGGGAGACTTAGCCATTTACATAATATTTGTGGACTTGGCTTATTCCGGTGAGAGAGAGAGAGAGAGAGAGAGAGAGAGAGAGAGAGAGAGAGAGAGAGAGAGAGAGAAAGAGAGCAGCTGGAAGAGTTTGGGAGAGGGGAGGATGGTAATTGAGATATCTATTGGAATGGAAGAAGGAAAAGATAGATAAGGATAGATTTGTAGTTTTGCGAAGGGAAGAGGGAAGGATCACTATACAAAGGAAAATATGAAGGTCCAGTCAAAGTTAAGGGGAGATGGGTAGTTTTTATGGTCCACTTTCTCCCACATTAGCTTCTCCCACATTAGCTCCAATTAGCTTAACCTCAGTTGTATGTAAAATGCTAGAAACGGTCATACGAGACAGACTCGTAAATCACTTAGAGGAAAATAACATACTTAAAGATACTCAACACGGCTTTCGTAAAAAACGTTCCTGTTTAACAAACCTCTTAGACTTCTTCCACGATATCCTCAACCTCTACGATGAGAGTAAAGCTGTAGATATTATATACCTTGATTTTCAAAAGGCCTTTGACAAAGTTCCCCACAAACGTTTACTGCTAAAACTAAAAGCGCATGGAATACAAGACGGTGTGTTGAAATGGATAGAAAATTGGCTCAGCAACAGAAAGCAAAGGGTAAGGCATCTAAATGGACCAATGTAAGTAGCGGGGTACCCCAGGGATCGGTACTAGGACCAATTCTCTTTCTAATTTACATCAACGACATAGATGAGGGTCTCACCTGCACAATCTCAAAATTTGCTGACGATACAAAAATTGCAAATAGCGTACTCTCAAAAAGAACAAGTTGACGATATGCAACACAATCTAGATAAATTGTCATGTTGGGCCCAAATTTGGCAAATGAGTTTCAATGCGGATAAATGTAAAGTACTACATGTCGGATACCTAAATGAGAAAGCAAAACTATTCGATGAATGGCACTCAGCTTAAGAATGTAAACAGAGAAACTGATCTGGGAGTAACAATATCGAGTAACCTAAAACCGAGTCAACAATGTTCAGAAGTTGTTAAGAAGGCAAACAAAATAATTGGCTTTATAGGCAGGTCATTTGAGCATAAATCCAAAGAAGTTATCCTAACCCTTTACAATTCCTTAGTCCGCCCTCTTCTGGAATACTGCGTTCAATCCTGGTGCCCTTATTACCAAAAAGATATAAACAAGCTAGAACGAGTTCAACGTAGAGTTACCAAAATGATACCTAGCCTAAAGAAACAAAGCATACGAAGAGCGTCTTAGAGAATTAAATCTATTTCCTTTAACCCAGCGCAGATTAAGAGGCGACTTAATTCAAGTGTTCAAAATCATCAAAGGCATCGACAATATGAACTGTAGTAAGTACTTCACTATCGACCAATCTAATTACACGCGGGGAAACGGTTGCAAAATTATTGGTAAATCTTTTAACTCGCACGAATCTAAGAATTTCTTCTTCAATCGAGTTGTCAACTTGTGGAATGGGCTTCCCCGAGACGTTATAGACTGCAGCACCGTTGATTCATTTAAATTCCGCCTAGACAAATATCTCGCATCAAACCCGCGACTGACTGCGTTTGTAAATGAATAACTTTATCCTCCCCTCAGTTACTAACCCATATGTCCCCTACTAACTTCCTAGTCCTGCCACGTTAGTGGCAGGGCAGTAGTTCCCTTTCCAATGTTCCCTTACCCCCTCTAAACCACTGTTTGGACACTTGATCCTCAGTGTTTTGGAGGACAAGCAACCTAGAAGGGTCACTAGACCTGTTGTTGCTTGATTTCCTTTGTACTCCTTTGTACATGTGTAGCCCCGTTAGTTTTGAGATTTTAAGACATCCCGACTTCTAATAGTTTGGCGATTTTAAGACCTTTCACCTCATTTCTTTGTCAATATTAGGACCTTTCGTGTCATATGTGTCGATTTTTACCTGGCGAACGATAGCGAGCCTGCAATTTTAGGAGGAAACGGCTTTCGGCCAGGACATTTTTCTATCAAAAAATTTACAAATGTATTTAGAAATGGGGTCTAAGGGGTGTTTTTTTAAGATTGATGAAGGCCTAGTGAGGAAACTAAAGAATGAATATACTGTATAGGTAAATAAGTAGAACAAACAAATATACCGTCTTTCCTTAATGATTCGTTGAATAATTTAGTGATGATTTGTGTGGATCTAAAAAGGCAGGAAAATAATTCGACAATGTGAAAAAAAAAAACGATAGTCCATTCATTATTGGTAGGTCAGAAATCGTAACTTCTATCCTCTGCAACTCATAAAAGGGCTAGAGCAAATGAACTGCAAATTTACACACCTATTCCCTGGCCGACTCTTCCCAAATGGTAGAAATATTTGCTCGTTTACTCTCGTCCTTTTTTAGTTAGGAGAGTTTGGGATAATGATTTCTGGCCTACCTATAATTCCCTCGTCTATTATTTCACTCATCATATCTCTGTTCTTTCAAACCTTTGTTTTTGTCACTCTCGCCTTTTCCGTTCTCCCCCCCCCTTCCCACTTATCTCCTCTTCTCTCCTCTCCTTCCCTCCATGTCCCCCTTTCTTTCTATCCTCCTCTTCCACATCTCTTTCTTCTCCTCTTCTCGTCTTCTCTTTCACACATTTTTTTTCTTCTCCACTCCTTCTTTTCTACTTCTCCCCACTCTTCTTCCACTTCCATTCCCTCTTGCCATTATGCCCCCTCTTCCTCACCTCCTTTCCTCTTCTATTCCATTCCCCTTCTCTCACTCTGTACCTTCCCGTCTCACCTCCTCTTTCACTATCTCAACATCAATTTTTGTTTTATTTTCAGGCATAAATTGTGTTCTATTGCTAACATATTTTTGGTGATTTACAGGCATAATATTCTTTTTGTGATTAACATATTCTTTTTGTGATTTACAGGCATTAATTGTACCATATTGCTAACAAACACTTGTTGTTACTGTACTGTATACTGTTTTCTAGTTTTCTCACTAGGCTACATTAACCCTCTCCCACTTTTTGTTTTTTTGCAGTAAATGTTGTAACAAATTTCTAGTCCATTTGTGATTTTCAGGCTTTAACTGTGTCATAGTGCTAACATAAATTTTTTGTTTATTTTCAAGCATAAATTGTGTTCTATTGCTAACATATTTTTTGTGATTTACAGGCATATTAATTTTATCATATTGCTAACAAAATTTGGTGTGATTTTCAGGAATAAACTGTATCACATTGCTAACATAATTTTTTTGTGATTTTCAGGCTTTAATTGTACCATTTTGCTAACATAAATGTGTGTGCTTTTCAGGCATATTGTGATTATATCATCATGACGCCGCAACGAACCTGCACGGGTTGTTCCGGTAAATTTGGCCCTACCATGTTTGTTGATACTGATGTCCAAATTTGTAGATTTTGCCAGCTCCGAGAGAAGATTGCGGATGAATTGAATGCAGCTCACCACAAGATCGATGCCCTGACTACGAAGCTTGAATCCCTTCAAGAATTTGCCACACTCAACGTAGGAGTGCCCTCGGCCCAAGAAACCACTACGATGTCAACCGCCATTCCAGTGCATACAGTACCGGTACCGGTACCCACACCAGCAGCTACCTTAGATGTTGCAGAAAATAATAATGACTCTACTCTCACTCCCCCCCAGGACAACTATCAGTTAGTGAGAAACAATGTGCATCCCAGTACCAGTACCAGGAAGGTCATCCCGACAACATGCCAAAACCGCTTCAAAATTCTTGCTATTGACGAGGAATAGGAAACGGAAGAAGTTCGGCTTGTGGGCGACTCCATGGTCCGTGGCCAATTAACCGAGTTCTGCGCCAGGGCACCCAGGACCAGAAAGCGATTCTGTATCCCAGGTGGCGGCGTGGACGACATTGTTGCGGCTGTGGAAGAGGTTTCTAGGCTCGCCCCCGCAAGCACTACGTACGTCATCCACGTTGGATCTAACGAAGTCCAACGGACGCGGTCAGAGGAACTACTTTGCAAGTACCGGCGGCTGACCAGGTCCATCAAGGAAAAATCTAATAGAATCTTAATTTCAGGAATTGTTCCCCGGATTGATGTAGAAAACCGATTCTACAACATAGCTACCAGTACAAATCGCCGACTAGCCAAACTCTGCAGGGAGGAGGACAACGGCTTTGTCGACACGTGGGATCATTTTTACTATGATATATCTTTATTTTCAGGAGATGGTGTACATCTCAATGAAGTAGGAGCTGCACGTCTTGGTCATCTGCTGAACGATGCAGTCAAGGATTTCCGTTCAAAAAACGGGGTCAACCGGGGGTATCCGGGGGTAGTGTAAGTCAAATACGAACTGAAAATTCAGACAAAGCACAATCAGTAACATCCAACTCTAATACTCTTAAGGTGTTTTATGTAAATGCTCGTAGCATACGCAATACATTTTCAGATCTAGAGGAAATCGTGTTTACAGAACATTATGATATAATCGGCATTACAGAATCTTGGTTAAATACGGAAGACAGAGACTTTTTAGCCGAATATACGCTTCCTGCTTATACAATGTTTGAGAAAAGTCGGATCAATAGAAATGGAGGAGGAGTTCTGTTTTTTATAAAGGAAAGTCTTAATCCCGTCTTAATGTCAAAACCTCAAATTGCGAATATAGACATATCTTACGTACTATTAAATAATAAACGAGGAACTAAAATAACACTAGCTTTATTATACAGACCCCCAGCTCAATCAGTGCAAACTGACAGTGAAATTTATGAACAAATTGCAGAAATAACTAAAATACAAGATACCGTAATTCTTGGCGATTTCAAATTACCCGTAACTAAATGGGGCGATATTCTTACTTCACACTCTGGACACGACCTCTATGCTAACTTGCAGGAGAGTTCACTTTTTCAATTTATACAATCTCCGACCCGTGGTAATAATGTGCTTGACCTTGTACTCGCAACAAAAGAAAAATTAATAGAGTATTTGAATGTTGGTGATGAATTCAGTAACAGCGACCATCGTATGATAACTTTCACTTTAAAGTTTACTAGTAACAAATCAAATAGCAGCATTGAGAAAGTCCCTAATTTCAAGAAAGCAAGTTTTCATAAACTTAAATCAAAGCTTAAAGAAACTGACTGGAGCATTCTGACTAACAATAACGACAAAAATACATCTTGGGAGTGTTTCACAACCACTTACCTTAAGGCAGTGCAAGACTGCATACCATCAAAAATACGGCGTCCAGGCCATAATGATAAGCCCAAATGGTGGAATAAAGATATTTCAGACGGTCTGCTTGCTAACAAATTTGCTAATGATAGATTAAAATCCTCACAAAATGACGAAGAACGGGTGAAATTTGTAGAGCTACGACGCAAAGCCAAAAAGTTAATTAATCAAAGTAAAAAGACCCTGGAGTGACATGTTGCGAATCAAAGTAAAACAAACCCGAAAGAATTCTATAGTTATATCAGAAAGAAAAAAGTAGTTACTTCAACTGTTGGACCGTTAGTAGATGAAAATGGAGAATACACCAAAGACGAAGTACAAATGAGTAATGCCCTCAATACCTTCTTTGCATCAGTTTGTACAACCGAAGACCTCAGTGATATCCCTACACCATCGCCGATTCAGATTGATAATTCAGATGTTCTAAGCAATATCACCGTTACAGAGAGAGAAGTATTGAATTGTTTAGATAAACTCAAGGTAAATAAAACGCCTGGACCTGATACAATCTCGCCTAGAGTTCTAAAGGAAGCTAAGGATGAGCTCTCCAAACCACTGACATTGCTATTCAATGAATCCTTGCAGTCTGGGACTATGCCTGATCAGTGGAAGCTAACCAACGTAACACCGATATTAAAAAATGGCACCAAATCCCTACCCAGTAACAATCGTCCGATTAGCTTAACCTCAATTGTATGTAAAATGCTAGATACGGTCATAAGAGACAGACTCGTAAATCACTTAGAGGCAAATAACTTACTTAAAGATACTCAACACGGCATTCGTAAAAAACGTTCCTGTTTAACAAACCTCTTAGACTTCTTCCACGATATCCTCAACGATGTCCTGCCACGGACATTAGTTCTAGGGCAGTAGTTCCCTTTCCAATGTTCGCTTAGCCACTCTAAACCACTGTTTGGACACTTGATCCTCAGTGTTTTGGAGGACAAGCAGCCTAGAAGGGTAACTAGACCTGTTGTTGCTTGATTTCCTTTGTACTCCTTTTTACCTCTATGATGAGAGTAAATCTGTAGATATTATATACCTTGATTTTCAAAAGGCCTTTGACAAAGTTCCCCACAAACGTTTACTGCTAAAACTAAAAGCGCATGGAATACAAGACGGTGTGTTGAAATGGATAGAAAATTGGCTCAGCGACAGAAAGCAAAGAGTAGTCATAAATGGTAATGCATCTAAATGGACCAATGTAAGTAGCGGGGTACCCCAGGGATCGGTACTAGGACCAATTCTCTTTCTAATTTACATCAACGACATAGATGAGGGTCTCACCTGTACAATCTCAAAATTTGCTAACGATACAAAAATTGCAAATAGTGTACTCTCAAAAGAACAAGTTGACGATATGCAACACAATCTAGATAAATTGTCATGTTGGGCCCAAATTTGGCAAATGAGTTTCAATGCGGATAAATGTAAAGTACTACATATCGGATACCTAAATGAGAAAGCAAACTATTCGATGAATGGCACTCAGCTAAAAAATGTAAACAGAGAAACCGATCTGGGAGTAACAATATCGAGTAACCTAAAACCGAGTTAACAATGTTCAGAAGTTGTTAAGAAGGCAAACAAAATAATTGGCTTTATAGGCAGGTCATTTGAGCATAAATCCAAAGAAGTTATCCTAACCCTTTACAATTCCTTAGTCCGCCCTCTTCTGGAATACTGCATTCAATCCTGGTGCCCTTATTACCAAAAAGATATAAACAAGCTAGAACGAGTTCAACGTAGAGTTACCAAAATGATACCTAGCCTAAAGAACAAACCATACGAAGAGCGTCTTAGAGAATTAAATCTATTTCCTTTAACCCAGCGCAGATTAAGAGGTGACTTAATTCAAGTGTTCAAAATCATTAAAGGCATCGACAATATGAACTGTAGTAAGTACTTCACCATCGACCAATCTAATTACACGTGGGGAAACGGTTGCAAAATTATTGGTAAATCTTTTAACTCGCACAAATCTAAGAATTTCTTCTTCAATCGAGTTGTCAACTTGAGGAATGGGCTTCCCCGAGACGTTATAGACTGCAGCACCGTTGATTCATTTAAACTAGCCTTAGACAAATATCTCGCATCAAACCCGCGACTGACTGCGTTTGTAAATGAATAACTTTATTTTATCCCCCCCTCAGTTACTAACCAATCTGTCCCCTACTAACATCCTAATCCTGCCACGGACATTAGTTCCAGGGCAGTAGTTCCCTTTCCAATGTTCCCTTACCCACTCTAAACCACTGTTTGGACACTTGATCCTCAGTGTTTTGGAGGACAAGCAGCCTAGAAGGGTCACTAGACTTGTTGTTGCTTGATTTCCTTTGTGCTCCTTTGTACTCCTCTGTTTCACATCTCCACTTTCTCATTCTCCTTCTCCTAAACCATTCCTCTTCTTCTATTCCATTCCTCCACTCTCATTTCATTCCTCTTGTATTATTTTGTCACTTCTTCCGCTCTCACCTCCTCTTCCACTCCCTCTGTTCATTATCTCCTTTCTTCCTCACCTCCACTTCCCCTATTACATTCATCTTCTTATATTCCGTCCCCTATTTCCCCCTCACCTCCTCTTCCACTCTCTCTCCTCTTCCAGCTCTCTCTTCTTCACTAGAGGGTGTAGTGAGGCACGAACAATCCGGGAATATGTTGGTGGTGAACCAACCCACCTACCTGCCTACCTACCAACCAACCTACCTGCCAACTAACCAACATAACCAACCAACCAACCTACCTACCTACCAACTAACCAACCAACCAACCTACCTACCAACCAACCAACCAGCCAATCAACCGACCTACCTACCAACCAACCAACCAACCTACCAACCAATCTCTCTCTCTCTCTCTCTCTCAGCAGCCACCTTCTCCACTAACAAAAACTTATCCTTAATTAAACATTTGTTCATCCTTCCCCATCCATCTCGCAGCCGGGCCCCCTCTCACAGCACTCACGTGGATTTCACACCTTCACTTGATTTTACCCTTTTTCTTTGTGTTTAACCCCTTCAGCACGATGACGCCTGTTTGTCTATTATTCTGGTTCAAGTTAGACGATTTTATGTGAAGATTTACCCTTTCAAGATCCGATTGGGTATTTATTTTCTGCTTTCTGGCTATTATTAGAAGGTGTTATTCAGATTAGGAAGGGTATATGGAAGTCAAAGGGTTATTTGAGACAGTCTAGTCCCATATAATGCCCACAGATCATTCTTAAACTATATAAGATCGTCTAATGATAGCCAGAATCATAGACTACAGTAGATCTGGACTGGAAACGAACATGGAACTTTGCAGTAGGGGACCCAAAATCAGAGAACGAACGTCCATTTTCGAACCTCGAAACCGCGAAAATTTGATATTTTCGCGGTTTCGAGATTCAAACTTGGGGGTTCGTTCTCCAATGTTGGGTCCCTTACTGCAAAGTTCCGTTTTCGTGTCCAGTCCAGATCTACTGTAGTCTATGCCAGAATATATACTGGCAAAATGAGTCATAATCTACAGAGTACGACGCGCCTGACGCGTCGGCGATGTATGTAACGCACAGCCCCAGAGACGCGCCTGGCGCGTCACCCTAATTGCGCCGACCGTAACCTCAGGTGTAGCCACTCAAGAGGGCTCAGATTTGTATGGGAACTGTGTATGTATCCCACGCAACCGTGCCGATGGTTGAAAACTCTCAAAGTCCACGTGCGTGCGCGTGACCGCGCAATAATCTGTTTTTTTGGGGTAATTGCCTTCAATTTTTTACTCTTGTAAAATACGTTTTCGGGGGCTCTGTAGGACCATTCTTTAAGCTTTTTGAGCCGTTTTTCGTGGTTTTTCCTTCATTCCTAACCCATTCGCTATTGTTTCTGGAATAAAACCATTTTTTGAAAACCGGCCGGGTTCTGGTGAACAAACATTACAAAACTAGCCGGGGCTGGACGGGTTAAGAAGGAAGAGATAGATTATAAGCTAAACAAAAAATCGTCTAACGGTAACCCAGAATAATAGGAAAATTGAGGCATTGTGCTGAAGGGGTTAAGCAGGTATCACACGAACAACTTTCCCCTCAATTTCAAGGGGAGATGGTCCCCATTCTCCCTCATTTTCAGTCCCATTAGTTTTCAATTCTTAAGACGTTTGGCCCATTAGTTTGGTGATTTTAAGACCTTTCGCCCATTTTCTTTATCAATATTAAGACTTTTCGTGTCATTTAGGTGTCGATTTTTTTCCTGGCGAGCAATAGCGAGCCTGTAATTTAGGAGGAACCCGCCTTAGCCCGGGACATTTTTCTACCGAAAAATGTACAAATATATCTTGAAGGGGGATCCTGGGTTTGTATTTTTAAGTTTTCTGAAGGTCTATAGAGGAAACTAAGAATATAATAAATATATACACAAATTAGACCCTAAGTATGAACCATCCCCCCTTAATCATCAACACAGGTCTGGCAGCTTATGAGATCAACTATTTATACAACGTTGTCACATAAATTCATCCGTGTTCAGCCTAGTTTCCGATCAGAACGCAAAATATCTGAGTAATGTTACTGTAATAGTGTTGACCATAAACAATTGACGATAATTGTTCTTGTGTGACGCCCCTTTTCTCTTTCTCCCAAACATATTTATTTACATCAACTTTTTTCGACGGGGATTTCTTGCTCTGCGTCAGCCGAATGGATGGGTTGGGTTTGTGTTCCCTTGTCTAACATAATTATTTGGACGTGTGTTTTTCAAAGATTCGGTCGTTCTTGTCACTCAGATAGAGGAACAAATTAGTATACTGTAAGTGAATCTAAATGTGCATGCGTCGCGTTTGCCAGCGGAAGGCTTATGAACGCTCGGGCCACTTCTTTTAATTCAACTTTTGTTTGTGATTGACTAGATTAACACATATCTCTCTTGGATTCAGCATGTATCTTTGGGAGAGGGAGATAGGAGGGGATTTGGAATTGGTTCAAATTCGTTGACAAAATTTATCGATGTGATGCCAAAGATATGTTGACAAGATTAATTTTGCAGACACGATTTTTCATTGTGGATCGGAGACACTATTTCATAAGATTAGGTTACTAGTTTCTTAGGTACAAGAATCAAAGACAAGATTTGATAAACAAATGGAAAATATTTGATTGATTTGTCTGATTTTAACAATTGAAGCTATACACATTGATCACAATATGGCTAAATTGCAATTTGTAGATATGTTATATAGAAATGTGTTGAATAATAAAGTTAAATTAAATGCATAGACTATAATCAACTGTAGGGTATATCTATTAGTCTATTTAGTTATTTACTTATTATTGTTTTAGTTTCCTTCCTAGACCTCCATCAAGCTTAACACATTATCCTCAAGATCTACCTTCGAGATGAATTTGTACTTACATTAAATACTACACACATAGAAACACCCACAACCCTTTCTTCACGCACACAAACAAATGTACGAAGCAAAACAAATAATTACTTACACAAACACTCAAACACATACACACGAATTATACAAACACATTCGCAAACATATGCCAACACAACATCAACAACTCCAACAACAACAACAACATCCATCCAGTAACATCCCTACACAAAGAAAAGTAAAAATAGCCCAAATCAATTAGAACTCCGTCTAAGCAAAAGTAATTCCAAAAACTTCCCCTCAAACTTGAAAAGTAAACACACAATATGTAAAAAGACTCTTTCCTCAAACTAATGGACAAAGAAAACAAATTTAATATTCCTTGAAAATTAAGCATACATAATGTTAAGTTTCTCTCTCTCTCTCTCTCTCTCTCTCTCTCTCTCTCTCTCTCTCTCTCTCTCTCTCTCTCTCTCTCTCTCAATGAATAACTTAAACACAAATTAAGTCGAGGCCTTACTAGATAATGAACCGCTATGCTTATATATATAGACTTAGCTAGAACATAAATTATTATGTAAAGTTGATGGAAAGATTCATGTATCAATGGATTCCAATTAATTTATGATGTTAGGTAAGGTCAGAAAAATAGTATGATTACATTTCGAGTGTAGCTTCCTCTGCAGTAGTTAACTGCTTCTGTACCGGTGACGTCCTCTTAACTTTATTCTGGCTATTAGACAATGTAGTTCAGTTTCAAAAGGGCCCTCCAACAATCAACACGCTTCGAACTATCACACTTAACCCTATTTACTACCACAGATTCTTCTTAAACTGCATAAAATCTTCGAAATTTATCTAGAATAAAAGGAAAACGATGTCACCGGTACAGAAGGGGTTAAAATCATATGACCAATTGACCTAGTGTTAGGTCAATAATTCTCCGTTTACTTCCATATTATATAATAATTGAGTGAGTACAAATTAATGTAGACAGCTGTACAACTGTTTTAAATAAGCACTATACAGGAAATGGGAATTAACTTTCAATTATTATAAATGAGACAGAAACACCAACTTTAATAACTATTATAAATATGTATAGTAAGTAGTTCCTGTCTTCAGTAGAAAGCTATATTGCTATATCATTGTTGTAAGCATATTGGTAGAAAACTGTTGGAACGGAACACATTTTGATTAGCGGCTAATGCATAAATGTATTCCAGAACATCATTACATACCATTGTAATTAAAGTAAAATAGGTATAATACAGATTCATATATATATATATATATTTATAAATATATATATATTGTGACGCCTCCCGGCGTTGGCAGAATGGTTGCGTGGGGCATTGCAGCTCGCTAGCGCTCGCCAGGATGGGGGGATGGGCTGCAGTTGTCCTAGAATGATCCGCTTTATTTCATTAGGGTCGTGTTGCCGCAGACAGTCTAGAAATGGTCTTTGTTTTGGTCTGTGACCGCGCCTTATATTTTATATTCGCTATAATATAAATGTTGCTTGTGTGGGAGGCGAGCGAGAGAGGATGAGGGAGTACACCTGGCAGCGGGGTGAGCTGTGGCGCGGCTCGCTTGGGCGCTGACGGCGTTGGCGCGGTGGTCAACTAGTCCCTTCCCATCGCGGCCGCGTGTTCTTTACCAGCTCAGAGCTTGCCTGACACGCGTATCGCCTACATCCTTTGCAATTCTGTCCCCCATACTCGCCACTTTGCATACTATTTCTCTCTCGACTTCTCCTTTCTCATTCTCTAATCTTTATTAAACTCAACATCCCTTCTGGTTTCAGCATAAACGTTCACCGTCGACCAGTCGTATTGTACGCGAAGCTCTCAGATATTTCCATGTATTAGGTTAAGGAGGTATTATGCTTTATTGAGGGTTAGAGAGACGGACTTTTCTGTATGTGTCCTCTCTCGGGAAGGTTGTAGACCGGTATATGTCTCCCTTGCAAGGTGTTGAGTGATTCTGCTTGGTTATCTAAAGCTAGACTGGGAGTAAGGTTACTGTGTCGTTGTCTCCGATGTGTGCAGTGTTAGCTAAGCCCTGCACGACATCGACAGGTACTGTGGGAGCCTAAGTTGTCTTCGGGTGGGTTTACTTTGCGAGCAGAGCGCTGTGGTGTGAGAGGGCCATAGCCTATCCCTCACAACATAGTGCTGCCTCTTTGTGTTGACTTCTGAGGGATCGCCAGGATAGAACTAGGTACTAGAGACCTAGATTTATCAAGAGAGCATCCCCGTCATATAACGTAATCTTCATTATACCACCTTCGGACAACGTTAGGCTACGAGCCGCATGCTCACCCATTGTTGCCCTGCCTTGATACCCCAGCTAGACTTTATTAACTGAGCAGACACTGGTTAGAGATAAGCCCCCATTATTATATGTATGCAACATTATTATTCACTGCACTTTTGAGCCGAGGTTGTTGTTGAGTTGCACAACCCTAGTAGGCTGTTGCGTTGTGTCACGAAGCATTTCTTTAGTTGTCGAGCATTACTACCTTTGCGCAGTCTTTATTATTCGCCTGCCTATTATTACTATATGTCCTAGCATTTATTGTGACCCGTATTCTGCATTATAATTGTTCAAGATTCTTTACGAACATCTTCCCAGCATCAGACTTATTTCAGAAGTTTCCAGTTGATGTTGCAGGACTAGCATTGCACTTTCTTTAATACAGGAGTGCCAGTTATTTGAGTATCTACCGTAACGTTAATTAATCACGTTAACTATCTTTTCTTTGTGTAACATAATCGAGTAATCTTTTACTGTTTTAGAATAGGCTGTTTCATTGAGCGTCAGCCTAGTGTGTGTGCACCAGTTACCGAGTCATAGGATACCTCGTTGTCCAGGCACGACTCAGGGCGGTAATGGTGTTTTGTTTACCAGTGTTTAAGGCAGGGGTTGGATCTAGTGTTACCGTTGTTGCATTTTGCCATTATCTAGTCCAATGTTGAAGAGCCCTGTGTCTTTGGGAACCTGGATCGTAACAAATGGCGACCTAGCTCAGGATCTTGCGAACTAAGAGATAATTGCAGGATTGTTGTGGTCATTTGTTTTATTGAGGAATATAGTGGGCACGTTAATTTTTTTTGGCAAAGTAGTATAGCACTTGAGAGTCTTCAGACATTTTTGGCAAGTGAATACTGCTACATAAGAGTTTGGGGTACTTCTTTTCTGAATATTGTGGTGAGAAATTTTTGTGAGCATCATGTCTTATACCGGGTCAGAGGAGAATGGAGACACAGTACGTAATGTCGAAACTGAGGAACAGCAGCCTGATGAAAGGGTTAATCGGGTGAACTGTGAGGAGGATGCTAGTATATTTTTGCAATGGCCTGTTACTGCCGAGGGGTTGGAGGGTATGGATCGGTACGGTCTTCAATGCCTGGCCACAGCTATCGGTCATGCGGTTACTAGCAGCATGACCAAGGATAACTTGATAACGTGTGTACTGGGCAGGGTGACTGGTGAGCGAGATGGGTTGAGTGCTCAGAGCCCTTCGGCCATGCTTCCCCTACACTCGACTCCCAGCCATCCCAGTAGTTTGCCGACCCCGGGTACGCTTCCACAGTTGGGTGGTGACTGGCAGGGTGGGTTGCCCCTGGGGGGACCACCGGTAATTAAAAACATTGTAGCACCTTCACCTCCTCCAGGGTTAACTCCAGAATTATTGTATCAGCTCGAATTAGCTAAGATCGAAGAGAGAAAGGCTATCAGGGTATCTGAGCTTCAGCTTCCCCAGCAACAAAGGGCAGGTGAGCTTCAGCAGCAAATAGAGCTAGCAAAAATCCAAGCTGAGTCGACTAGGTACTGTGCCGACATGGACGTAGAGAAGTCGCGAGTAGAGACAACGGGACAGCGACTTGGGGCTGGTAACCGTGTTCATGAGCAGTCTCTCTCGCACTTATTAAAACTGGTTCCGGTGTTTGATGAGAGTGGTGTAACATAATTGTTCACACGCTTTGAGAAGAAGTGCCAGATCCACCAGTGGCCTGGGGAGAACTGGGCAGCCCTTGTTTCCTCTAGACTTGTGGGTAAAGGACTCAGGGCTTATGATGCATTGCCGATAGAGTCGTGTATTATCTACGAGGAACTCAAGGAGGCTGTCCTGAGAGCATACGAACTACAACCAGAGACGTACAGGTTGAAGTTCTGGGGTGTTACCAAGGGTCGGGAGAGCACCTTTTTGGAGCATGCCCGGGAGCTGTCCGATGCTTTTGGGAATTGGCTGAGGTCGGAGAAAGCTGCTACGTTTGACGACATTAAACAGTTGGTGCTTTTAGAGCAGTTTTTCAAATGCACGGGCGGCGACCTGACGTTAAACCTTAAAGAAAACCAACCAAAAACTCTACAGGAGGCAGCTGAGATGGCTGACCTCCGGCTATCACTAATTCGTGGGTGCGGGTCTGCCCAGCGTAGTGAGGCAGGTAACAAGGGGCGTGACGCCCCACCCCCCCGAGTTAGTGATATACCTTATGCAAACAAGTACAAGAGCCATGATACCAAGACTGACCACAAGACTAGCACCGTCCCATTTAAGAAGGGGCCGGGCCCTTCCCAGTACCAAGGGAAGCCCACAGGGGAGTTGGAGTGTTATCATTGTCATAAAAAGGGGCGCTTTGCAAGAGTCTGTCCTAGCAAACCACCTACAGCAGCTGTGTCTTTGGCCTGCAACATTGGTGTGTCTCCGAAGTCATCTGAGTTTGCCTGGGGCAGTTCGTCAGAGGCTGAGGCACAGCCAATGCAGAAGCACCTGGGAGGTTCGAACCCTGCTCAGGATGTTTTTTGCGACCACAGAGGGCGGGGTTGCGTGATCTGGGCGGGGCGCAAGCATGGAGTAGAGGTCTTGCGTGATACAGGTGCTTCCCAGACTCTGATGAAAAACTTGACTGGCTACCCTATAAACGCGGCTCGGGTGGTGGTGGTGCAGGGTATTAATGCAACTCGGTCATACCCGCTGGTGCGGTTGGAGTTGGAGGTGGATGGTGTGGCACGTGAATTGGATGTCGGGATTGTTGAGAAACTGCCATTGGAGGGCGTCGACCTTCTTCTCGGCAACGACTTTGCAATGCCCGCTTCTGAGGTTCTACCCTTAGTCGTTGCCGAGAGGCCGGCCGACGTGAGTAGGGAAGAGCAAGAGTGGCTCGAGCGGTGCCAGACACAACCAATGGCGTGTGTTGTCACCCGAGCTCAGGCAGCTAAAGTGTCACAGCCTAGTCCTCCGTCTTCAGACCAGCGGAGGAATGATCAACAGGAGGAGGCTAAAGCTGGAGTTGGTTTTAAGAGTTTTGACTCGGCGGCTCCTGGGTGATTCAGTATTAGCACCATTACTTAATTCTGGAGTAGCCCCTGGGCCTGTCATCGAGAGTGACGAGGCTGGGCATGACGAGTCTCCACGACAGCAACGTTATGTACATCGAGAGAGACAGAGGGAGCAGCCCAGTATCGGGGAAGGTCATGCATTGCTCCGGGAGCAGTTAGATCTCTTGGCACCCTCAGATATACGTCGGTTGCAACTAGAGGACCCTGAGCTCCAAACGTGTGCTAATGGAGCTGTAGAGCTCGACGAGGACGGCGATGCACAGCCAGGAGATTTTTTTATTTAGAAGGCATCCTCTATAGGCGTTTTCAAGACCCTAAACGTAGTTGGCAAGAGGGGCCCGGAGTAGTGGACCAGTTGGTGGTGCCACGGGAGTGCAGGGATAGCCTACTGAGGTTGGCGCATGACATACCACTGGCAGGACATCTAGGGGTGAGAAAAACGGTGGCGGCTTTAGAAAAATTGTTTTGGTGGCCGGGGTTGAAGGGGCAGGTGGTAACCTGGATAGCAAGGTGTCATACGTGCCAGAGGGTTGGAAAACCTAACCAAACAATTCCGAGAGCCCCGTTGCACCCCATTCCTGTCAGTGGACCGCCCTTCAGTAAGGTCATCATTGATATGGTCGGACCCCTACCCCCTACTAGTGCCGGTAATAAATTTCTATTAACTATCATGGATGTGGCCACTCGTTATCCTGATGCATATCCAATGAGAAATGGCACAGCGAAAACAGTTGTCCGGAACCTGCTCTGGTATTGCTCGCGGTATGGTTACCCGCAAGAGTTGCAATCGGACCATGGTTCTAATTTTACCTCTAATCTGTTCAAACAAACTATGATTCAGCATGGCATCAGCACTGTCGTCTCTTCTGCGTATCACCCGGAGAGTCAAGGGGTGTTGGAGAGGTGGCACGCCACGCTGAAAAGCATGCTTCGATGTTATTGCGCAGAGAACGGAAAGGATTGGGACCTTGGTCTGCCGTATGTTTTGTTCGCGGCAAGAGAAGTACCTGGAGAGAGTCTCGGTTTCAGTCCGAATGAGCTTGTTTTCGGGCATCAGGTGAGGGGCCCTCTCCACATGGTGAAGGAGATTTGGGAGGGTACCGCTAAGCCATGTTCTATGTTGAGATACGTCCTCGAGAGCAGAGAGAGAATGCTTAGAAGTCTGGAGCTGGCCGGGCGTAATTTGGTGAGTTCGCAGGCCCGTATGAAGGACAGGTACGATAATAAGGTGAAACTCCGGGGGTTTCAGGTAGGTCAAGAGGTGTTGATCCTGTTGCCTTTGGCAGGTCATCCTCTGGCTGCCAAGTACGCTGGGCCTTATCGGGTGGTGTCAAAGATCTCCGATCTAGATTACGTCGTTGCCACTCCAGACCGGAAGAAGCGTAACCAACTATGCCACATTAATTTGTTGAAGGAGTATGTGAGGCGCCCACCTGAGTGACTAGCTGTCCCTGTGTTGACCTGCTGCGGTCATGGTGGAGAAGGAGAGGGGGGCAGCAATGACCAGGTGGATGATAACTGGGATTGTCATGTCTCGGCTGATCAGTGGGCGGGGAATTCGAGCCAATGTGCGCATGATGCTCTGGCGCACCTGCCGGAGGAACAGCAGGTGGCAGTGCAGCGCCTGTTCGATTCATACCCCACTATATTTGCCGAGCACCCAGGCCTCACTACTCAAGCGGTGCATGACGTCGATGTAGGAGAGCACCCCCCCCCCTTTCAAGTCGATACCTTATCGGGTGCCACCCATTAAACTCCCAGCGCTCAGGGATGAGCTGGAGTATATGCTGGCGAGAGGCTTGATCGAGAAGGGGGCAGTACGGTGGACTTCTCCTGTCACTCTGCAGCCCAAACCTGATGGAAAAGTTCGGTTCTGCATTGACTTTAGGCGGTTGAACGGGTTGACCCCCACCAATGCATATCCTCTTCCCCGGGTGGATGACAGTGTGGATAAGATCGGGAAAACAAGGTACTTGACAAAGGTAGACCTCGTCAAAGGCTACTGGCAAGTACCACTGTCTGAGCAGGCTAAAGAGGTGTGCGGGTTTGTGGTGGATGGCAGTACTTACCGTTGCAACGTGATGCCATATGGCCTGAAAATAGCACCGGCCACTTTCCAGAGCTTAATGAACGACATCGTAGCAGACATCCCAAACTGTACTGTCTACCTTGATGACGTGATCATTTATGACAACGATTTCCAAAGTCACTGTGAGCAGATAGAAGCCTTCTTTAGTCAACTTAGTAAAGCAGGCTTGGTGGTTAATCTGGGCAAGTGTGACTTTGTGCAAGCCACGGTGCAGTATCTGGGGTTTGTGGTTGGGTTAGGGCAGGTGAACCCGCCCCAACAGAAGATACAGGCTATCGACTTGTTCCCCAGGCCGACCACCAAGCGGCAGATCATGAGATTTTTGGGCATGATTGGGTATTACCGCCGCTTTATAAGAGGCTATTCTACTGTGTTAGCTCCTTTGACAGATCTACTAGCCAAAGATAAAAAGTTCCGCTGGGCACCTGAGTGTGAGCAGGCGTTTCGAGTAGTTAAACACCTTTTATGCACTCACCCTATCCTCAGGGCCCCGGACTTTGAACGACCATTTCAGTTGGCGACTGATGCCAGCGGAGTAGGGGCTGGTGCCGTACTTTTGCAGACAGACGAGGAAGGTCTTGAGCATCCAGTCAGTTTCTTTTCAAAGAAATTTAATTCAGCACAGAAAAACTATTCGGTTGTTGAAAAGGAACTGCTGGCAATCGTGTTAGCGCTCAGACACTTTGATGTCTATGTTCCTGCCTATGGGCCAGTCGTGGTAGTGTATACCGACCACCACCCGCTTAAATTCCTCAATCAATTCCACAACCGGAATATGAGGCTGACCAGATGGTCGCTCATGTTGCAAGAGTACAACTTAGACATTCGCCATATTGCCGGTTGTGAGAATGTGATTGCGGACTGTTTGTCGCGGGTGGAGGATCCGGGGTAGGCTACCACAGTATGTTGGTATAGCCTCCTGTCTTGGCTCGCGGTGTATTTTTGCGCTGGTGCTTGTTGGCTCGCGTGTGTAGCATCAGCGTAGGGTCGCAGGGCAGGAGTTGTTGGCTTTGATTAGAAGAAAATTAGGCTACATCTATAGTAGCCGCCAAAAACAACATTAAAATAAAATATGAAAAATTAAATAAAAACTCTTTCTTTTTAATAATTAATTTTAAGATAATATTGTAGCGGAGTACTGAGTGCAGATGATTTTCCCTCAGTAGGCTGTGCTTCTTAAAGCTCGCTCTGGGAGCACAATGTTATGAATTAATGTATTATATTTGGGAAGGGTGATAATATTTTTTTATATAAAAAAATGTTGTTGTATTTTTTTTGAGGAGACTGAGCTTGCATTCCATGAGTGGCAGAGTGGTTAGGAGTGGCAGATTCTAGCGACATTCTGCCTGTTCAGATATGGGCTCATGGTTGAGTGTCCCATATCTTGGGGGGGGTGTGACGCCTCCCGGCGTTGGCAGAATGGTTGCGTGGGGCATTGCAGCTCGCTGGCGCTCGCCAGGATGGGGGGATGGGCAGCAGTTGTCCTAGAATGATCTGCTTTATTTCATTAGGGTCGTGTTGCCGCAGACAGTCTAGAAATGGTCTTTGTTTTGGTCTGTGACCGCGCCTTATATTTTATATTCGCTATAATATAAATGTTGCTTGTGTGGGAGGCGAGCGAGAGAGGGTGAGGGAGTACACCTGGCAGCGGGGTGAGCTGTGGCGTGGCTCGCTTGGGCGCTGACGGCGTTGGCGGCCGGGTGGTCAACTAGTCCCTTCCCATCGCGGCCGCGTGTTCTTTACCAGCTCAGAGCTTGCCTGACACGCGTATTGCCTACATCCTTTGCAATTCTGTCCCCCATACTCGCCACTTTGCATACTATTTCTCTCTCTCGACTTCTCCTTTCTCATTCTCTAATCTTTATTAAACTCAACATCCCTTCTGGTTTCAGCATAGACGTTCACCGTCGACCAGTCGTATTGTACGCGAAGCTCTCAGATATTTCCATGTATTAGGTTAAGGAGGTATTATGCTTTATTGAGGGTTAGAGAGACGGACTTTTCCGTATGTGTCCTCTCTCGGGAAGGTTGTAGACCGTTATATGTCTCCCTTGCAAGGTCTTGAGTGATTCTGCTTGGTTATCTAAAGCTAGACTGGGGGTAAGGTTACTGTGTCGTTGTCTCCGATGTGTGCAGTGTTAGCTAAGCCCTGCACGACATCGACAGGTACTGTGGGAGCCTAAGTTGTCTTCGGGTGGGTTTACTTTGCGAGCAGAGCGCTGTGGTGTGAGAGGGCCATAGCCTATCCCTCACAACATAGTGCTGCCTCTTTGTGTTGACTTCTGAGGGATCGCCAGGATAGAACTAGGTACTAGAGACCTAGATTTATCAAGAGAGCATCCCCGTCATATAACGTAATCTTCATTATACCACCTTCGGACAACGTTAGGCTACGAGCCGCATGCACTCCCATTGTTGCCCTGCCTTGATACCCCAGCTAGACTTTATTAACTGAGCAGACACTGGTTAGAGATAAGCCCCCATTATTATATGTATGCAACATTATTATTCACTGCACTTTTGAGCCGAGGTTGTTGTTGAGCTGCACAACCCTAGTAGGCTGTTGCGTTGTGTCACGAAGCATTTCTTTAGTTGTTGAGCATTACTACCTTTGCGCAGTCTTTATTATTCGCCTGCCTATTATTACTATATGTCCTAGCATTTATTGTGACCCGTATTCTGCATTATAATTGTTCAAGATTCTTTACGAACATCTTCCCAGCATCAGACTTATTTCAGAAGTTTCCAGTTGATGTTGCAGGACTAGCATTGCACTTTCTTTAATACAGGAGTGCCAGTTATTTGAGTATCTACCGTAACGTTAATTAATCACGTTAACTATATTTTCTTTGTGTAACATAATCGAGTAATCTTTTACTGTTTGAGAATAGGCTGTTTCATTGAGCGTCAGCCTAGTGTGTGTGCACCAGTTACCGAGTCATAGGATACCTCGTTGTCCAGGCACGACTCAGGGCGGTAATGGTGTTTTGTTTTCCAGTGTTTAAGGCAGGGGTTGGATCTAGTGTTACCGTTGTTGCATTTTGCCATTATCTAGTCCAATGTTGAAGAGCCCTGTGTCTTTGAGAACCTGGATCGTAACAATATATATATAAAACTCACACATACACACACAAACACACTGGACTTTCAACATAATTAGTAAAACCGGAGTCACAGGAGTGATTCGACTGGCAATTTCCGTTGCTGATAATATTTTAGGAGCACGATTGCCAACAAATGTGGAAGTATGAGAGAGATGTGCTGTGGATGTAAATGTTCAGGCGAGTGTGATGAGGGATACCTTGAGGCGGTTTGGTCATGTGGAGAGTATGGACTTGAGAGTATGGAGTGAGAAAATGAATAAGAGTGTATGCGAGTGAAGTGATAGGGCAGAGAGGGAGAGCAGACCAAGATTATGGGATGGAGATAGATAGATAGATAGATAGATAGAAATATAGATTTTTAGTTATTTAGTTAGTTATTTATAGGTAGTGCCAACGAACTTGACAACAATCTTGATCCTTGACATCTTTGTAACTCAAATGGGCCTGGATAAAACTGGCTGTAAATATCCACACCTATTTCCTTGTGGAATCTTCCCAAATGATAGAAACATCAGCCCGATTGCTATCATTCGTTTCGAGTTATAATAAGTTAACGGGTCAAGATTATTTTAAAGTTCGCTAGCGCTACCTATAGTTAGTTAGTTAGTTAGTTAGTTAGATAGATAGATAGATAGATAGATAGATAGATAAATAGATCAATAGATAGATAGAGATTTAAACTGAAAAATATTTGAATTTAACATCCTCTAGCAGTAGAATGCTTCTATATTTCTATTAATACATCAATGAGAGAGAGAGAGAGAGAGAGAGAGAGAGAGAGAGAGAGAGAGAGAGAGAGAGAGAGAGCAAGAGAACAAGCAAATCAAAAGAGAGCACATACCCGCCTTCAAAATGGCTACACAAATATATGAATAGTAAAGTTGTCCAATACCATCACCCTGTTTCGCTTCTAAACATCCCCCCGCTTCTAAAGACCTTAAGGGGAGATTTCCACTCCACGGATTTTTTTCTGGACCCATTTCTCTGTCATCTTTAGCCCCATTGCTGTTGAGGTTTTAACACCTTACGAGCGGCCTATGCGGTTTATTTATATGTACCGCCCAGCGGGGTGTTTTTAGCCAAAATAGGGCTGTTTACGTGATCATTTTCATGCCTAAATAAGACCCAGAACGTAAAACAAGTACCTATCCCTGAAAGGGCATAAACAGAGCTTTCGAATGACACCATAACGATCCTTTTATGATGGCTAGTTTTCTTGCAATAACCGTGCAACGCGAGTGCAAAAAGCATGTAATTAGCCACTTTCCCGATACAATTCCTTATATAGCGAGTGAGAGAGGGAGGAGGGAGCTGGGATTCGTGTCAGTATGTTCGCCGCGGTGGTCTGGAGCAGTCATACGCTCGCTACTCTCCTGCCACCACTTGTCTCTCTCTCTCAGCAACATTACGTGCTGAAAT
Organism: Paralithodes platypus; assembly: GCA_032716605.1. Taxonomy (NCBI): domain Eukaryota; kingdom Metazoa; phylum Arthropoda; class Malacostraca; order Decapoda; family Lithodidae; genus Paralithodes; species Paralithodes platypus. The sequence continues at coordinate 38,578,479 of CM064527.1, read as the reverse complement.
TGCCACTCGACCTATGTCGAGCGCCGCCACATAGTCCAGCTTTATAAAATACGACTTATGTGGTGAGCCGCTAATTAAGGGTTAAAGTGATTTTAAGAACTTTCGCCCCATTTCTGTCAATTTTAAGACTTTTCGTCCTATTTAGGTGTCAATTTGTTTCCTGGCTCGCTATCGCGAGCCTGTAATTTAAGAGGAATTGGCCTTCGGCCAGGACATTTTTCTACCGAAAAATGTACACATTTACCTTGAAAAGGGGTGCAGGTGGTTTAATTTTAAGCTCGATGAAGGTCTAGCGAGGAAACTACAAAATAGAAGAATATAAAATGTATATAAATAGACCCCAACAAATAACCAGCGTCCCCTTAAGTAAAGTATATCAGTCAACCTCTCCCATTTTGGGGCCACTGGTGTGTATTGCCTCCCTTCACACTCAAATATATCCACCCCCAATATATATATCCACCCCCAATATATATATCCACCCCCAATATATATATCCACCCCCAATATATATATTCGGTAACAATAGATTACTTGTCCCCTTGAATCTAAGTTGTATATGAACAAAATTATTCCTTTCTGTAACGGCGACGTCTTTCTTTTGTATTATCATTCTAGCTGTATTTAGACGATTTTGTGAGGGTTAAGAAGGATCTGTGGTAGTAAAAAAAGGATCTTGTGGGTAGTTCAAAGCCTGTTAAATGTTGGAAGCCAATTTTAAACTGCATAAAATCGGCTCAAAATAGCTAGAATGAAATTTTAAAAACGTCGCCAGTACAAATGGGGTTAAAATATCATCCACTTCTTTGTTAACCCTTTCTGTACCGGTGATGTCCTTTTCAGTATATTCTGGCAACTATTAGACGATCTTATTCAGCTTAATATGGATGTTTACCATTTAAAAGGTTACAGACTATCTCAATCCTTTATTTTATCTACTACATATATCCTACCTAAGCTTCACAAAATCATCTAAATGTAGCTAAAATAAAAGACGTCGCTGGTAAAGAAGGGGTTAATTAGGGCAACAAAATGGCGTCCAAAGAAGAATATGATGTCCAGTCTCTCCTATTACAGATCTCTACCCAACTTGATATACTTTCTCCTCAATCTCTATTCAGCGTCTAAAATGAGGAAGATGATTTTCTCTTCTACTAGCTCGGGTCTCTTTAATGGCATTTGCATACATAAAATATCTAATAAGGAGGGTTCTGCTCTCTTTCTCTTTCGTACTGTCTTTCTCTCTCTCTCTCGGTGGATTCTTAGTCTGTGTCTGTTTTTGCCTCTCTCTTTCTCTCTCTCTCTCTCTGTCTCTGTATATATATATATATATATATCTGTCTCACAAACACACACCCACCCACCCAAACACATTATCTCTCACTCTCATGGTGGCTCCATAACTAATCTGTCTGTCTGATTTCACCTTATTCACTATCTTTCTTTAACCCAACTTGATTGCTTGGATGGCATTCACTTTTTCACTAATATCTCAGTATAATAAACCTACCCAATTTCCTGTCTTACAAACTAAATATTCACAGCGTTATCTCACGCCAAGGGAACCCCATTAAAGACTGACAAGTCTATTCTTACTAGATTTTCATATGAATAACAGATTTTACCTCTTTAGTATTCCATGTCGGGTTTCTTCAATTAGTTCTGGCTGTAAGAAGACGATGTTATTCAGTCTAGGAAAAAGGAATGGGATTTTGAAGGTTGATTAAGATAGATTTGTCCCCTTTGATTGATAGACGTGCTTCCAAAACTGACAAAAACGTCGAATGATAAACAGATTAAGAAATAGAAACGAGGCCTCATATGCTAAGGCAATATATATTATCTTAAAAATGGATACTTCAAATATTATTATTTGTATTCTTATATCACGGAAGTACAAGTATGTTACCCATAGTAGGTGGAGGGATTCCATATAGTCTAACCATAATTATTGCAAACACCAATTAATAACATAGGAAACACACACATAAACACATATATTCTCTCTCTCTCTATATATATATATATATATATATATTTATATATATATATATATATTTTTTTTTACACACACACACACGAGAGCTATGCAAATATAATATAAAGAAAAACACTTTCATCTTTTGGCTTTCAAATTATTGGTTGGATCCGAAGACTTGTCTTTCCTGAGGCAAGAACGGTGGTTGATGAAAAGTTTAATATATGTAAACTGTTCATTGGGGCGAAGGTTAGTGATGGCAGAGAGAGAGAGAGAGAGAGAGAGAGAGAGAGAGAGAGAGAGAGAGAGAGAGAGAGAGAGAGAATAAAAACGAAATATACAGATGCTATAATACCATTCGAAATAAATAACCGATATGCTGCAATGTTTCAATTATAAATACAATAATGAGAATGCAGTAAGTACAGTCACTCATAAACATTCGTGGACCTCACCTATTTCTAATAATGGACGTATATCTATTTAAACCATTTTATGAATACAATTTTCTGTACATCAAGTACAAAACTATATTAACTATATATTGAAAAACAAGCTCCACACAAAAATTAATCCAGATAAAGAAAAACATTTGGGTCCACAATTTGTTATGAATGATTGTACATGCGAATAATGCAACTACTGTGGTTATACAAATGTTATGTGCAAACTAATGACAACAATATTATTCACAGAACAATTGATTAAGTCTATTCGTTCGGATCTATAGCATAATGTATATTACATCAGAACACATTTATAAACACACCCGTATTTGATATTTTCCTTTTCCTTCGGATATTCTCGCATGGACCTATACAATTTGTTTGTTACATATTTAATTATCTGCACATATACACCCACATAAACAAGCACCCACCCACTCACTTATACATACACACATACATTCTCCTCCTATACACAAACAATCCCCTCCTGCACACACACCCACATACACACCCACAAACATTCATAAACTCTCACGTAAGCAAACACCCACCCTCTCACCTACACACACACACACACAAAACATCCCCTCCTATACGCACACACATACATACACATAACACTCTTGAGAAAATCTGGTGGAAGCGAACAAGATTTCCATAGGAGCGTAACCCTCTTACCACACATGAGAGAGAGAGAGAGAGAGAGAGAGAGAGAGAGAGAGAGAGAGAGAGAGAGAGAGAGAGAGAGAGAGAGAGAGAGAGAGAGAGAGAGAGAGAGAGAGAGAGAGAGAGAGTGAGAGTATAGATGCAATAATAGTTTCGTTCTTGTTGGTTTGAGTGCGTATAAAGTATGCAAAGTATGACATATGACGATTTTTATGTGCATGACTGAACATTTATTAGTGGTGTGTGTGTGTGTGTGTGTGTGTGTGTTGAAAGTATATGTGTATGTGAACATTCGTATGAGTATGTGAGTATGAATGTGTGCGTGTGAATGTGATCTAGTTCCCGTGTCAAATACAGCTGCTGAAATATTGATATGAGAGATACTGGGTCGCTATGCCTATAATATGTGAATGGTTCTGAGTGTGCTGGCTGGGCTAGCCTTTGTCTATTTGAGGTTATATATGTGTGTCTGTGGAAATGCAATGTTCATGCTCAAACATGTCATATGTTAATGTTGATCAACTTATGTCATATACTGTACTTAAATGCGTTTCCACTTTCAGATCATGAAGACAATAATAACGGCAAGAAAATCAAATTATGTTTCAACCAGCATCAGCAATATTAGGACAATAATTCAAGTATATATATATATATATATATATATATATATATATATATATATATATATATATATATATATATTTGTTATGCCACAAGAATAATAACTTGTTCGTGATGTATTTAACCCTTTCCGTAAAGGGTGGTACATTCTTTCATATTGTTTTGGTTATTATTAGACGATAACGTTATGTTTGGAAAGGGTGTGAGTAAAATAGATTATAGACGTAACCTTTCCCTCTTCGATTGCCACATGTTTTCAGAAGCTAAACATAATTAATTATTGACACCACACAGCATTTAAGCGTCACAATATACTGAGAGCATTAAGGGGGTAGTGCTTGTTTTTGTGTCTAGGTATATATTAACCTCTTCTGTACAGGCGATGTATTTGTAATTACATTCTACCTATATATAGACGATTTTGTGCAGTTTAAGAAGGATCTGTGGTAGTAATAATGGTTAAGTGAGATAGTTCGGTACCTGTTAATTGCTGGAGGCCCTTTTAAACTGAATACAATCGTCTAATAGTAGCCAGAATAAAGTTAAAAAGACGTCGCCGGTACAGTCGAGTGGGTTATTATATTTAGTTTTGAATTTCCTCGCTAAAACTTCAAAAAGCTTAAAAAAGCACCCCTCATAGCGGGTCCTTCTAAAATTACAAGCTCGCTATCGCTGGCCAGGACAAAATCGACACCTATATGGCAGGAAAGGTCTTAATATTGACAAATAAATTGGGCGTAAGGTCTTAAAATCGTCAAACTAATGGAATTAACTTTTTAGAATCTCAACACTAATATGATAAACATGAGGGAGAAGTCCAGAAAAAGCAACAACTCCCCCCTTAACAGCCATTTCTCGAATTCAAACGGTGATTCCATATTAAATATTCTCTTGAAATGGTGATCTTTGCCATGTACAGATTAATAAAACAAAACTAAAAAATAACACGATGTTATGTTATGAGCTGGATAGATTGAAAGTGATTTGTGTGTTATTGCTGTATATTTACTGTGTGAAGATTAACGTTTTTCATAACCAATGCTAATAAAAATATATATTCACCAGGGCTATATTTTCTCTAGAGCTGTAAAATGAAAGTTCAAAGTCCCTCCACACCTTTGATATGCAAATTAAAAGCTTGAACGCTTGTTATTCTTACCTCACCAAATTGGTTTGATATTCCTGTTTTCAAATTTCAGAAGCAAAAATGTCTAAAGCTGAAGAAAAAGAATCTATGACAAAGAAAAACGTACGTATTTTTTCATAATAGCAAGAGGAAAGTTATCGTATTGAGAGGGTTAAAATTAGATATTAACATTATTTTACATTGCATTTTTACTCCTCTACGACGAAAACAAATTTCAGTTCACGCATAACTTAAGGGGAAGGTTTATTTTGTTTGGTCTAATATATATAGATATATATATATATATATATACAGTATAATTATACTGTATGTATTTATTAGTTTCCTCGCTAGACCTTCATCAAGCTTTAACAAAAATACTTCCTAGACCCCTCTCCAAGATATATTTGTAAATTTTTCGGTAGAAATATGTCCCGGCCTATGGCTGGTTCCTCCTAAAATGACAGGCTCGCTATCTCTCGCCAGGAAAATGATTGACACCTAAATGCCACGAAATGTCTTAATATTGACAAATAAATGGGGTAAAAGGTTTTAAAATTGCCTTCCCTAGGGTTAAGTGCCCCATTAATTACTATTTCCATTCACCTATGCATAACCTCCGATAGTGCAGTTGGGATATTGTACATGCTAAGATTGGTATGCAGGATTTTAAACTGCATAATAAATCGTAGGCTTGTGCAACATTTTTTACTGTCTTCGTGGTGCAATGCATAAGTGTGTTGATTTTCGGTGTGAGCATCCTAGGTTCGAATCCCCGGACTGCCACATGTGTTTGTTAATTTCATTAATCGAGTTTAGGAGTAAAGTTGGTTAGTGGAGAGAACAGAATAATCTCAAAGGTAATTGGGCTAAATATGAGGAAGAATAAGCAACTATCTTCCCCTTAAAGTAGATGAATATATAATTGGATATCTGCCTCTCATCAATAATCGGACTAGATTCTCAATGAGTCGACTTGCATGTCTAGAATCAATTTATCTCCTAGGTAAATTATCATAATGCCTGCCCCGTGTTCATGTTGCCAACAATATGAGGCAGTCTACACCACATTACTGGCTCATTATTCTTGTATTATAGTTTGGAGTGCTCTTATTTTTATGTTTTGTTATTTTTGTTTAAAGTTTGATGTTAGTCTAGGGAGCAAACTTAAACCCTCCCCTTAACTGCTTTGCCTTTCTGTTTCATATTTTCCCTAAATTGTCACAGCGAATTTCAATTAAAGAACAACAATATAACCCAAAATTCGGAGTCCTTAAATTCCTCAGTAATTCCAACTGCTCTTTACGACTTAAGCAGGGTCACACAACAGTAATATAGAACTTCTAAGTGTGTGTGTGACTGACTGTGCCTGTTGAGTGCTGCCTGCATGCCACGTTTATTGCTTATTATAAGGTGATGTATGTACGTGTTATTTGTTAGCTAAACTCCTAGACCAACCTCCCCCCCCCTCTCTCTCCCTCTCTCTCTCTCTCTCTCTCTCTCTCTCTCTCTCTCTCTCTCTCTCTCTCTCTCTATAACAAAATAATACAACGTAAAACAATAGATAAATAAATTAAAAATAAATAAATAAATAAATACATAAATAAATAACTGTATAGATAAATATATAACAAACATGAATACAAATAAGAAATGGTTCCTTTGATGTTAATAGAAAGCCAACTTGTCAACCCGTCTGTCATGCTAAATGTATACATTTTTTCGATAGATAAATGTCGCAGCGGAAGGCTGGTTACTTCTAAATTGCAGGGTCGCTATCCCTTGCCAAGGAAAAATCGACACCAATGCGGGTCGAAACGCTTAATAATCGCCAAACTAATGAGGCGAAAAGTCTTTAATTCAGCAATCTAATGGGGCGGACCACCAGAGACCACCCACGGAGCATACTTGCAGTTAAGGAACAAATATACAACCTCTGCTTGCGTGTGTGACTGTGCGTGTTTGGTGGTATTTGTGCATGCAAGTTTTAGCACTCATTATAAGGCGCTGTGTGGTCGTGGTAGTGGATATTTGTTAAATTAACTCGCTTCCTTGAATTGGTTGATATTTATGTTTTCAGTGTTGAGCATGGTGAGGTGATGTTATTGATGTATGTGTATATTTATGTTTGCAGTGTTGAGCATGGTGAGGTGATGTTATTGATATATGTGTATATTTATGTTTGCAGTGTTGAGCATGGTGAGGTGATGTTATTGATGTATGTGTATATTTATGTTTGCAGTGTTGAGCATGGTGAGGTGATGTTATTGATATATGTGTATATTTATGTTTGCAGTGTTGAGCATGGTGAGGTGATGTTATTGATGTATGTGTATATTTATGTTTGCAGTGTTGAGCATGGTGAGGTGATGTTATTGATATATGTGTATATGTTTGCAGTGTTGAGCATGGTGAGGTGATGTTATTGATGTATGTGTATATTTATGTTTGCAGTGTTGAGCATGGTGAGGTGATGTTATTGATGTATGTATATATTTATTTATGTATTATTATGTATTCATTTATTCATTGGTTTACTTATTTAGTGAGGTACTATTATATACTTATTTAAATATTTACTTCCCAATTATCCAATTAACTCAAATACTACTGAAATATAAACTTATATATCTCCCTCTCCCTCCTTCTCTCCCACACACAGACACATACACATACATACATACACACACACAGGCACACACACACCACCACCACCGCCATCATATAACTCTCACTGTAAACTGCCCTACTGTCATTCCTGTTAACCGAATATATTGAATTTCCAGCAACCCTTCTCTCAATACCCCCGAGTAGATAAACCAACATATGTCATTAACTCCCAACCACCAATTACCGTGCCATGGAAGAAAACAGATCAGACTTTTTAGCAGTTTGTTGTATATTTGATATATCTTTAAGTACTATTTGTCTTACTAGTTATCTAGTAATCAATGCAGAAATGTTTTATATATATTCAGGTTGCACTGTTGGTGGAAGTGACTTAAAACCTGCTGTCTAACTAATTATAACTTAATGAGTACCAAATAAAGCAGATTGACAACAATTATTATACAACACTTGGTAACTGTACCTTAAACACACACACACACCCACAACATCAGATAAATAAAAGCCTTTGTCGGAGATAATACTTTGGTTGTAACAAAATGGCATAGGCCTACTCTACTTATGAGATATAAAGTTAACTTGAGAGTCAGGAAACCTCCTTTTCTCACTCGAGATATCTATAATCTTCAAATTAAATTCAATAATCTATAGCAATGTAAAGGCGAACATGTAATATTAGCAGTGATACCAAACACCATTGCATTACATCACATTATTGAAACTCAATTATGTTAGGGCATATAATTTTTGTCCCAATGTGTTTATCAATAAAGATAGATTAGGTACAGATCTATGTAAAACAACAAACTTAATGCAATTGTACAGAATAACACCAGATCACGGTAATCAAGATGGGTTTACTTTCTGCGTATGTCGCAGGTGTAATCAAATTAAATTATGCAAAACAAGTTCCATCTGTATTTGTTTTTATAGTTGAAATATTAAATGATCTTACTTTACCGAAGCGCATTCATTGCCTCATTATGTATCTCTCTACTGGGTATATCTCCTCAGAGCATAATTTGTACTTGAGTTTTAATAACACTGTTCACCACCATGCTGGGCTCCAATTGGTCAGTGTCAATGGTATGAGTCCATTATGGTAGACGGACTGGGGATGGTTAACAGTACAGTCTTGATTAAAGGTAGTGTTCTACCTCCATCATTTATTTTGCCGTTTATCTCTCTAGTTATATACAGTATATACAGACAATATCGATAGCAGAAATCAACAACACCTTTATCTTCAAGATTTGTTCCGTCTTGTTCAGGAGTATCTCTGTATTAAACCACAAGAGGAACATGTATTTGAAAGTGGGATATCGTTTTCGGCCGTGGGTATATGAAAAATGGTTGCCAAACAATAGTCGATATAATATCAGCTGGCGGTAAATTGGATCCATTAACAACTAATTTCTGATATTGAAAGTAACATTATAAAAGACACTGTTATATGTACTCATCATATTATTATTGACAGGTGTTCATAATCAATAACATATATTTAGAAATACTTTACATATATACGTACAATTTGAGTGATGAATATTAGGGCATAGCAATTATCTCTCGCTCTCTCTCTCTCTGCCATCACATATACAGTATATATATATATATATATATATATATATGTTAGTAAAGCCAGGTAATAAATTTTCTTTAATACATACGAGGTTGAAAGAAATGGCAATTTCTGCGTTGGAAATTTTATTATTCAAAGTTTCCAGGTCTCTGATGAGTTTTCGCTGGGTGGCAGGAAGTAGATGAAGGAGATGAGCAAAATTCATGGTGGTACAGGGTTACATAAATGTACATGATGATACAGGATATACGACGCGTTTCACTGGACAACCAGCATTATCAAGTAAGGAAGGAATGATATAAAAGGTAAACAGGAAGGGTATATATAGAGGGTGGAGGATCAGAGGAGGCGGAAAACAGGGGGCAAAAGTCTGCTATTGGTGGAAGCGTAAACTAGGAGAGAGAAGGGGTTAACCGCTTCACGCATGCGCACTGGATGCGGGATGGTGGTCAGTAGGTGGGGTCGAAGCTGATTGGCTGCGTGTCGAGGGGCGTGGCCTAAGTTGTGTGGCGCCTGCAGAAGACGAAGCTGAAGGAGGTAGCGCGGGGGGCTGCGTCAAGGGCAACGGGGGGCGAGGAGGGGTGTTAGGTCCTGTAGGGTAGTGCCTTTTGGCAGAAGGAAGGATCTGAAGGTCCAGAGTTTGGTTGTTGATGTTGGGATGTAAGGCTTGGATATATAAAGCTTCGAGTATAGGTAATCTCCTTGGGTCACTTTCTTTATCGAGTATGGTGGTGTGTTTCTCTAACTCGTTGCGTGTGAGGTGAGGGTGGTTAGGGGTGAGATAGTGGTCTTTGATGGCTCCAGCCTGAAGGTGAAGAGCTAACCGACGTGAAGGACGAGTCTGCGTCATACCATCATTTCTATATTGGTATGACGCAGACTCGTCTTTCACGTCGGTTAACTCTTCACCTTCAGGCTGGAGCCATCAAAGACCACTATCTCACCCCTAACCACCCTCACCTCACACGCAACGAGTTAGAGAAACACACCACCATACTCGATAAAGAAAGTGACCCAAGGAGATTACCTATACTCGAAGCTTTATATATCCAAGCCTTACATCCCAACATCAACAACCAAACTCTGGACCTTCAGATCCTTCCTTCTGCCAAAAGGCACTACCCTACAGGACCTAACACCCCTCCCCGCCCCCCGGTGCCCTTGACGCAGCCCCCCGCGCTACCTCCTTCAGCTTCGTCTTCTGCAGGCGCCACACAACTTAGGCCACGCCCCTCGACACGCAGCCAATCAGCTTCGACCCCACCTACTGACCACCATCCCGCATCCAGTGCGCATGCGTGAAGCGGTTAACCCCTTCTCTCTCCTAGTTTACGCTTCCACCAATAGCAGACTTTTGCCCCCTGTTTTCCGCCTCCTCTGATCCTCCACCCTCTATATATACCCTTCCTGTTTACCTTTTATATCATTCCTTCCTTACTTGATAATGCTGGTTGTCCAGTGAAACGCGTCGTATATCCTGTATCATCATGTACATTTATGTAACCCTGTACCACCATGAATTTTGCTCATCTCCTTCATCTACTTCCTGCCACCCAGCGAAAACTCATCAGAGACCTGGAACTTTGAATAATAAAATTTCCAACGCAGAAATTGCCATTTCTTTCAACCTCGTATGTATTAAAGAAAATATATATATATATATATATATATGCAGAAGCCTACCCAGCTAGAGGCCTTGATCTTACCATCCCTGGAGTACTAACGACAGATGATATACTCCCCTGAGATTCTAAATTGCACCAACAGGCTTGACCCAAGGCAGTTTTCTTGTAACCTCGATGGAGTTTCTATCACCCAAGGAAATGGCTGAAAGATGAGCAAGGAATTATCAAGATTCTGTGTCAGATAAAAGTTTTCAGTGAGCGAGTGGTCCCAGATCTGTTGCTGAAATCCCTTTTCTTAACCTGACAAGCGCGATATAGACGTAGGTGCTAGGGTAGTTATTTGTGCATTTCTAGCCCTGGATTCTGACAGAATTTGTTATATTTACAATATAAACCATTATTTGTTTTCGGTATGCTTTTATTTTACATATATGATGTATATATGAACCTTCAAGAGTGCTAAAATAAGTGGGAAAAGCATTTGGGTGGTGAAAAACGAAGATATTGGCCACCCGGTCATAATCTCAGGCGAGAGAGAGAGACAGGCAGCCCCCCCCTCTCGCAGTCTGGGAGTCAACTGAGAAGAGCGGGGCGGTGTGTGCCGGTGTCTGGGTGTTGCATCACGATCTATTATGCAACCCAGCTGTGCTACATTATCGCGGGAGAGCAAAATAACCGATAACGGATGATAATAAGAGGAAAAATAGGTGATAATTGAGGGGGGGAGCGAGGGGGGAATACGGCGGGGACGGAGGGGGGCGGGGGGGGGGAGATTTACATGGATGAGTACTGGAGGGGAATTATCTCACCTAGAGACAAATTCCTTTGTTTTGATAGGCCCTTTTTATTTATGGAAGGCTTTTTTATGGTCCTGCTTCCGTGAGGCCTATCGCGTTCCCTATAGGAAGCCTTCCGTGAGGCCTATCGCGCTTGCCGGGTTAACATCCTGAAGACCAGATATAAAAAGTACTGGTACGAAGAGAAGCATATATGTTACCAGGCATACACACAGTACATACATTTGTTTAACATCTTTTTCCAATACATTGTACTTTCATAGTCGGGATTGCAATTCGGCAGTTGGGCGGTTGTACAATCAGTTCCAGCCACACCACCACTTCACCTGTCACCACTGTACCTGATGCTAACATTACAGCAACACTCATCAACTCTCCCTTGTAGCACCTATCTACCCCACACCAACCTCAACAGTGATACAACAAGAGTGTCATAACAAGGCTATATTGCATAGAATTACTGTTGGTGCGAGTTTTCATTACCCCCCCCCCCTCCTCTTCAATTCGACTTGTACGACATGCAGTAGTAGACGTGAGCCCTATTTTATCTTTTTCACTAAATGTAAATGCTCCCTTAACCCTAGAAGGGACCCTCAGCGTGGAATCCGTTTCCCAAGTTGTACGCACATTAGCCATTGAATTATGGACGTACTGAACAAGTAATCATTACGAATAACCGAAGACATATTTCACTCTTAATTTCCAATAGACTAAGCTTACAAATAAATAACTTATGCCTTCACCGTAGATCATATTATACGAAACTATCAGCATTAGATTCACATTCATTACACCCGCTATTATTCCTTCTCTAACTACGAATTTAGGGTGTACAGCATTCAGAAGTGCTCTTATATCTTCATGGAATCCTAGTTCAAAAGCAATATTATGAGGAATTGTCCAGTGTGTGTCCTGTGTTGTCCTCATAGCTAACAAATGGACGAGGCAGTACTGGGCGAGATATTAAAAGAGAGAGAGAGAGAGAGAGAGAGAGAGAGAGAGAGAGAGAGAGAGAGAGAGAGAGAGAGAGAGAGACAGACACAGACAGACAGACAGACAGACAGACAGACACAGACAGACAGACAGGACCAGAAAGACAGACAGAAGACAGACAGCCAGACAGACAGAGAGAGAGAGTAGGGAGAGAGAGACGAGAGAGAGAGGAGAGAAGCTTTTGCTTTGCTGACCTTTATAGAAAATAGTAATGCATAGTACAATTCTTAGAATGGAGG
>CM064527.1:38440489-38565672 GCA_032716605.1 Paralithodes platypus | reverse complement strand
GTCGTAATTTAGCACAGTCACAATTACAGTCATACAGTCACAATTACAGTCATACAGTCACAATTACAGGTAACAAGCACCGTTCTGGACAGGACGGTGGCATGGAAGAGACTAACTGGACCAAAGCCAGTCAAGGGTGGTAGAGAGTGGCAGATGAAAGTAGTGAGGGATAAGCCTTTACAACGGCACCTCGTATCTACATTCTACTTTCCCATGTTTCTGAAGAGTGTAGAGAGGGGAGGAGGGATGTTGGTTAGAGAGGAACCTGTTGGGGTAACTTAGTTATGTGTCATTAGTCTGTATTAGTGAGTGGTAGTGAGGGATAAGCCTATACAACGGCACCTCGTATCTACATTCTACTTTTCCCATGTTTCTGAAGAGTGTAGAGAGGGGAGGAGGAATGTTGGATAGAGAGGAAGCTGTTGGAGTGGCTTTGTTATGTGTGTTTAGTCTGTATACGTCGTCAGGATATCCCTAGCTGACTGGGTGTGAGCATGTGAAACAATGTCTCTCTCGCTCTCTATTTCTTCTCTCTCTCTCTCGCTCTCTCTCTCTCTCTCTCTCTCTCTCTCTCTCTCTCTCTCTCTCTCTCTCTCTCTCTCTCTCTCTCTCTCTCTCTCTCTCTCTCTCTCTCTCTCTCTCTCTCTCTTCTCTCTCTCTCTCTCTCTCTCTCTCTCTCTCTCTCTCTCTCTCTCTCTCTCTCTCTCTCTCTCTCTCTCTCTTCCAGTTGACTAAGGGAACACCAGGCTGACGTTTCAATAAAGAGAGAAAGAGATGCATAAACATTTGACTATGAACATATACAATGAAATAGGTGTTGTTTTTGTATTCCCTACCCATGATACAATATCTTTTTTAGCACTCTCTTAAGTTTCGTCTTTAATGCCACTCCCATTGTTCTTTATCTTTTAAACCTCTCTCTCTCTCTCTCCCAGGTGACAGCTTGACATGAAAGCTTTATAAGGGTCAATGGTAGATGGATGACGACGATGGTGTGATGAGAGAGAGAGACACACACGCACACACACATAGACACACGTACACACACACACACACACACACACACAGTAGTTCAGAAACACACAGACACCCACAAGCACACATACACACACATACACACACACACGCGCGCACACACACACACGCACACAGTAGTTCAGAAGCACACACACGCACACCAAAGCACAATCAAGCATACATTACCCTGGAATGTGGTATACAAGTCCATTCTCATATTCTGATTTATCCATAAGGTGATTCGTCTCTATTCCCACACTATATTTATTTATTGCTGACTCTATAATTGTATTTGATATTTTGTTCCGATCCAACATTAAGTGTCTTAGGTTTTTATTTTATATATTTATATATTATATATATATATATACTGTATATATACAGTACATATATATTATATTTTATATATTTTATATTTTATATATTATATATATTTTATGTATTTGTTGATTGCATTAATTGAGTTTAGATGTGAAGTTGGTTTTGTGTAAAAAACATAATAATACATTTTGTATGGTATTCCGGTGAACAATGTATACAGAATTTGACACTATCCAGTTATGTGTTCAGTGTGTAATAAGACATTTGTTATATTGGTTAATAATCGGTAGGTACGGTCGCGCTAATAAGTCATGTCCCAGCTGTCATTACGTTTGGCTCGTTGTGTGCTGTATTAATGTTTGTCAGATGTTGAATAGGGTGGGTAAGTGTAGGAATATGTTTATATATTTCACTCGATATGAAGAAATGAAGCTTTGATATTACTGATACCAATTATTGATCAAAACATACTTGGTGCCGAGACATCACTTATTAGCGCGACTGTAAAATACATGGGTCATATGATTAATATAGATAATGCTGCAGCAAAGTTCATTATTATTAACTATGCTGGAAATTGGTACAGAGACAAGTATGATAAATATACATTTTTACGCGATAAGAGAGATGATAATACTGACAAGGCTACACATATTGAGAGAGAGAGTGAGTGTGTATGTGTGTGTGTGTGTGTGTAAAGAGGGGAGAGAAAGAGAATGAGAGAGTGTGTGTTTGATAGAGAGAGAGAGAGAGAGAGAGAGAGGTGGAGAAAGAGAATGTGAGAGAAAGAGAGAGTATGTGTGTGTGTGTGTGTGAGAGAGAGAGAGAAAGAGAGAGACTGTGAGAGTGAGTGGGAAGGTGGATATATATTATAAGAGCTGGAGTGTGAACAACAATATTGACTCCTTGTTAGAAATGGCACTTGGCACCATTCACTTCTTCCACTATTCACTTTCACCATTCATATTGTATTCACTTTCACCATTCACTTTCACCATTCATTTTCACCATTTATTTTCACCCTTCACATTTTATTCACTTTCACTATTCTCTTTCAGCATTCACATTTTATTCATTTTCACCATTCAATTTCACCATTCCCATGTTATTCATATGCACCATTACTTCTTTCACTTCTCAGTTTCACCATTCACATTTTATTCACTTTCACTACTCACTTTGACCATTCATATTATATTAATTTTCACTATTTACTTACACTATTAGCTTTTACCATTCAAACTGTTATTTCGACTTATAAATACACTTATCTACCTCCTTACCTCTCTCTACTTCCCTACCAATCTACCGACTTTCCCTACCTACCACAATACCTACCCACTTACCTCCCAACCTACCACCACACCTACCAACCTACCTATCTACCTACCTACCTACCTACCGCCCTACCTACAGCCACATCTATCAACCCCTACCTACCTACCAATCTACCTACCTACCACCACAACATGAATCAAGGCCATACACAATGAACACCACCTTAATATATTATGCACACCTCCATTCCTCCTCCTCCTCCTTCCCCACACCCCCATTCCTCCTCCTCCTCTCCTCTACCCCCACACCCCCATTCCTCCTCCTGCTCCTCCTCCTCGCCCCGTCAGCCCCTTACAGTAACAGGGACTGGACAACTTCTGTCATCTTGGTACCACGGGTGTCACTAGAAGCCTCTGATTGTACTTAAATATGCATAGATTAATAATAAATATTCGGCATTGCGAGTACAGGGTATTACGGTTTGTTTTTGGTATCTAAATTATATACGATAATAAGTATATATATATATTTATATACCTACCTATCTTCCCACCTGCCTACCTACTCACCTACCTACCTACCAACCTATCAGCCTACCTACCTACCCTCCCAATCTACCTACTTCCTTACCTAGCCAGCTACCTATCACCTTACCTACTCACCTTCCTACTAATCTACTTACCAATCTACCTGACTCTACCTGACTCTGCTTGATTTTTCATGACAAACATTGCGTCCAAAGAAAGAGAAAGCTAATTTATTTAACTATGATACTTCTAAGCAAGTTGGAGCCTCAGGGGGAGGGTGGGGTGGGGGGGGGGGGAGGGTTCTTCATTAATAATAACACAAATAACATTCTTCTCTTTGTAATCAAGTAGAACTTAATTTCTTTCTCAGAGGTCATTCCAAAAGTATTTATATGTTTCTCTGTGCTCTTGAATCTTGATGTATAGAAATGTCGGTAATAATTTATATTATGTGTGGCGTCCCGAGTTCGAATCCCAGGAGGTCCATGTGCTTTCATTAGTTTATTCAAGTTCTGACATACGGAGCCCTGTATGTTAATTTAAGAGTTAGAATTAGAGTTGAAGGAGTGTCAAACTACCCCAGCGGCGAAGCAGACTAGCGAGCGAACTAGCGAGTGGGAAACCAGCTCGCCCGCATACCAGCAAACAAGCCTTCACACCTGCGTGCGTCATAGGGGACCCTGCAAACTACTTCGATGACCCGACGCTATGACGTATGATCAACGCCAGGAGCCCCCATTGGTCCACGCACCTGCTATGCAACTCGAGGAGCTATGATAGGGGCGTGCACCATCACTCGCCTCCTGATTCGTTCATACACCATCATTGTTTAGTATATAAGACCCGAGTAGTGGGCATTCAAATCAGTCTCATTTGGAGTTGGGGAAGGTGAACTTGCAGCTGGAGGAAGACGGGGTGAAGTATTATAATGGGATTGTGACTGTCAGTCAGATTATATAAGTGTGTGTTAAGTGTGTTCGGTGTAAACACTTACGTTATGTTGGTTAGTGAGATATGTGATTGGGAATTAACGTTAACGCTATTATTATGTACTTAACTATTTTAGTTGACTAACTTGTGGACTAAAGCAACTCTTTAAGTAATTGGGTTATGATGACAGTAATACTATTGTTTTATATTAATACTTACGAGTTCTTTCATTTTCTTTGAATTAAGCTTACATTGCTTAACGGTGCTTAGTACGGTGATGCTATTATCTCATATTAGTAATATCGCCTTAGACTAACATGGCTGTGTTAATATTACTTCTAGTGATTTCCTAAGCTGAAGAAAATTATTTTAGCTTCAAAATATTATTTTTGCTTTTCATATTATTTGAGTGAGACCTGAATCGAATCTATGAAGCGATCCTGTAACTTAATTTACTCATAATCAAACCTCAATGTTACGTGGTTAAGAAATACATTTAACTAATTATTAAATATATATCTAACTTTTTATGTGACTTTGATATTAATCCTGATGATAATAATAATATAATACTATTAACGTAAGACAAGA
Source organism: Paralithodes platypus (assembly GCA_032716605.1). Taxonomy (NCBI): domain Eukaryota; kingdom Metazoa; phylum Arthropoda; class Malacostraca; order Decapoda; family Lithodidae; genus Paralithodes; species Paralithodes platypus. Next base: position 38,561,008 of record CM064527.1, on the reverse strand, counting down.
ACCAAGAATAATTACATAAAATATAAATAAAACGACATATAAGAAAACTATCATTTCATTTCAAAAAGGGTAAGAGACAGAAACATTCTTACTTTAATATTTATCTTTCAAGACTTTTATAGAATTAATAGTCCTTCTTTAGATATAACTTCTTCGGTTCATAACCATAGCCTACTAAGCTTCGGTTAAATAATAATTCTTTATAAATACTACATGACTTTAATTAGTTTCAGTATTTTTCATAATTAAAGAGTATCAGTCAATAAAGGATACTAAGTCCTAAGATCCAAAAGGAAAGGAAGCAACAACAGGAAATAATTTTATTAGATTTTACTTTTGTTTTGCCTTCAGCTGACTGATGCCTTAATATATATCTCTGTGCTATCTAGATTCATCAAGTTAACCACTTGAGGATCAAGATACGTAACAAAGTGCATTGGGATTTGTAATTGATGATTAATGTTAAGAACGGGGTGTTACTTATTACTAGGTTTGTATAACACAATTCACTCTGCAGTATTCTCACTTCATCTATTTAATTAGGTATTCATTTTGGCATGCCTTGCAACTTATTTTCTGATTCACTCAAATGAAGCAAAATATAGTGGACTACACTACTGTATGTTCTCAACTTGCTGGCCACTATAGTCAGATCAGTTGTTACTGGCCAATGAGATATACTTGACGGAAGGAAGTAAATGCTTGTGGTTAAGAATGATAAAGAAAGAAAGAGAGAGAGAGAGAGATAGAGAGGGGGGGAGGGAGATAGAGAGAGGATGGGGGGTACAGAGAGAGAGAGAGTTGAGTTATGAGTCATATAATGTTGAACGGCGAAAGTGCCTCCTAAATACTATTATATGCCAAATACACTACATAACCAATTCACCAACACACACACACACACACACTAGATGAATCAACAAAAGCAACACTCACAACAATACCGACAACAACAACAACAACAACAAATGTACAGCTACTGACAAATGTTGTTGATCTCTTGTATGTTGTTTATGTAAATATATCCATTTATATTGATGTTCATATCAAATCATCTATATATTAACCCCTTCCGTACCGGCAACGTCTTTTTGTTTTACTTCATCTACATTTGGACGATTTTATGAAGCTTAGGAAGGATGTATGGTAGCTAAAAGGACTAATTGAGATAGTATGTAGCCTTTTAATTGGTGGACGTCCTTCCTAAGCTGAACACAATCATCTAATAGTTGCCAGAATCTAATATAAAGAACGTCACTGGTACAGAAGGGATTAATAAATACATAATGTGTATTTATTTATATACTGTATAATTATTATGTAGCACATATTATTATCTGAACATCAATGTAAACAGATATATTAGCATAAAGAATATCACAAGAGCTCACCAACATTTGACCCCTTCTGTACCGGCGACGTCCTTTTAATGTTATCTTGGTTATAATTAGACGACTTTAATCAGCTTAGGAAGGCCGCTAACCCATTAATATCCTACAGGCTGTCTCAATTAATCCTTTCAGCTACCATATATCCTTTCTAAGTTACATACGTCATACGATATACGTCACCGGTACAGAAGGGGTTACGGGGAAATTTTTAGTTTGCTCCCTAGGCCTCCATCAAGCTTAACAAATATACTTCCAATACCTCCCTTAAAGATAATTTTTTTAAATTTTTCGAAAGAAAAATGTCCCGGCCGAAGGCCGATTCCTCTTAAATTAGAGGCTCGCTGTCGCTCGCCAGGAGAAATATCGACACCTACATGGCACGAAATGACAGAAATGGGGCGAAACGTCTTAAAATCAACAAAATGGGGCGAACGTCCTAAAATTTCGAAACAAATGGGTTAAACATGAGGCGGCAGAAAAGGGTCCAGAAAAAAAATATCTTAAGTAAAAAAAAAAAAATATCTCCTTAAAACTACCCTGGGGTGTGGGGGGGGGGGGGGCCCAGTGGGGGTCAGACCATACAATACGGAGGGGGGGCTACAGTATATATTTTCCATGGCCATAATTTACTAAGGCCACTATATACACTATTCACAGCTATGAGGAAAATTATAGTGTGTGTGTGTGTGTGTTGTTTGTATTTTGTTTCTATTTTTTTCTTTTCTCTCTTGGTGTTTCTCTCTCTCTCTCTCTCTCTCTCTCTCTTGTTTTCTTCTTTTCTTTCATGTTTTCTCTCTTCTATAATGCTATATACTGTATGTATTATAGCAAATATATCCCTTTCATTACCGTGGCGCTATTTTCATTCTAGTCTTGCTAACATTAGATTATTAAATTCAGCAGGATCCCCAATAATTAGAAGGTACTTTTTATCTCTTATTAATCCTTTGAGGTCCTTCTTAAGCTGCATGAAAATGTCTAAACGTAGCTTAAGTAATTGACGTCACGTGATATAAGGGGATACATGCATATTTGTAACAGGTATTTTTGTGGCCTAGATGTATGTTGAATTTGTATTTTGTGTGTGTGTGTTCTTTGTTTTCTGTTGTGTTGTCCCTATTCTGGCTCTGTCTTGAGACCCCCTCCCCCCGACAAAAACGGAAAAGAGGGAAAAAGAAAATAAACAAAATAGGAAAAGTGGAGATTGGGCCAGAGTATATAGAATAGATAGAAAGTTATTGTGGGCAACTGTACGAGGGCTTGTAGGTATGTGTTAAGTGGTCAGTAATGAAGGGTAAATACAGGGAGGGGGGGGGAGTAGAAACCTTTGTGGTGGGTGGTTTGGGGAATTATAGTGAGAGAAAACAGTGTGTATGTGTGAGAGAGAGTAATAAGAGTAGGAATAATAATTATATATAGTACAAATAATGGTAGCATTCAAGGAGACTACTGCAGGACTTACCTCTGACCGGATATAGGCTATCCTATTGTTTACTATACCCCTTTGAAAGGATATTAGCCTAACCTAACAACCTTACCTAACCTATCCTAGTATTATGGGTGGGGGCTGCCGCCCCCACACCCCCGCTGTTTGACATCTTTGACTTAGATTTTTGGTGTATTTGTATGTGAAGTGGGTTTTTTTTCAACTTGTCGATAACGAAAATCCTCCATGCGGACTAAATGGAGAAAAATATGGCGAATCTATTGGTGCCTATTTTCCCTAATAAATTGTTTTCATAACGCTGCAGTAGTGTCGTTTAAAATAACCCAAATAATATTAATAATAATAATAATAATAAGAAGAAGAATAAATATAGTAGTAGTAGGAGCAGTAGTAGTAATGTGTGAAGTGGGTGCAGTAATGAAAAGTAAATACAGGGGATGAGTGGAAATATTTTGGGTGGGTTGGTTAGGGAATTATAGTGTGAAAGCGAGAGAGAGGGGGGGGGGGGGGGGGGGGGAGGGAGAGAAAGAGGGGAAATAATAGTGTGTGCGTGTGTGGTGAGGGAGAGCATTAGGAAATTATTATAGTGTGTGTGTGTGTGGTGAGAGAGTGAGAGTAAAAGTAGGAATAATAATACAAAAAATATTAATAATACAATAATACCGGTAGTAATAATAATACAAATAATGAGCTTGTAATGTGTAAGGGGTGTGCAGTAATGAAAAGTAAATACAAGAGTGAATGACAACTGATTTAGTTCCTATATAGGGAAGTTATAGTGTGTGTGTGTGTGTGTTAGAGAGAGGTATACATGCCTGTATGTATGTGCGTGTGTGTTAGAGAGAATTACAGTATACATGCCTGTGTGTGTTTGAGTGAGGTGTACATGTGAGTGTGAGTGACAGCACACGCCACCCGCCGCTCTGCATTAAACTTGAACGTCTCTCTTGATCAGCACACACACATACACACACATACTCACACTGATAAGAGTTTGGAAAGTATTTGGAAACACACACACACACACATACGTACACACACACACACACACACAATAAACTTGCACATCTACCTTAGCGTCTTCATCAGTAACAAATCATACAGACTTACAGACACACAGACTGACAGACATATATACACATACACACAGACGCACACAATAAACGTACACAATAACAGTAAGACATTTACAGACAGGCACAAAGACGGGGGAAGAATTTGTATATCATCATTCGTGTTGTATTTGTCTATGGACGTGTGTGTGTGTGTGTGAGAGAGAGAGAGAGAGTGTGTGTGTGTGTGTGTGTGTTTGAGAGATACAGACTGTGTGTGTATGGCTGCGTCCATGTGTGGGGGGTTGCGTGCATGTGTGTGTGGGGTTGGGTGTGCCTGTGTGTGGGGTTGTGTGTGCGTATAAAGAACGGTGGAGGTGGGAGAGTGGGGAAGGAAGGAAGGGGTGATAAAAGGAGTGCGTTCAAGAACACTAATTTTAGCGCCCGGTTGGCGCTACAGGCATACTGAACGACATTGGGCGCGCATACGGTCGCTTCCGGTTGCTCATCCAGCGCACAGCCTTTTGAGGAGTGACTCCGTGAGGCGCACAGACAATACATCTTTAGAATTCGTCTTTAGCGCTAGCAGAAGAATTATTCTCGACCATATGCACATACAATCACTTAAAAACATCGACTATTCATATTAGTATGTGTTATTATTTACTTTAAAACATTTATATTTAATTGTCGATCAAAATATTGACACAAATATACATCTTTATGTTTCAATAGGAGGCGTAGAGGATCCGCATGTATTGAAGTGGCGGATGAAAATAACATATGACAAATTTTATGAACGAATTTACTTTCTTTCATATATACTTTATTGTAGAATGTAATAATCAAAAATATGGTTACTAATAAATATTAATATGTATTTTAGGCCAATGAGACGCTATAATTTAATAGCCTAGCATGCTCTAGGCCTAATTACTTATGGATATTACAGGATAGATATCCTAGTAGTTGATTAGATCTAAAGAACGGTCATTGTCGTTGTTTAGAGCGTCAAGTGAAGACGCTGGTATAAACGTAACCATGGCAACCACCCTGTTTGTTTACGTAGTGCAGAAGAGGCTTCGAAATCGTTCAATAGGGCCCAATTCGCGCTACGGAAACTGTAGCGTCTGAAGTCTTGCTTTTGAACGCGTCCAAGGTAGGAAGGCTGTTTTTCCGGTGATTTTCAATTTTAGTGGGATTGTGGCCGCTCACCCTCAAGCCAATGACATACGCCAACACATTTCACAACTATACAATTTCTTATTCTATACACCTAGACATTTTACAACACTACATTTTCTTATCTTAAGCACCAAGACATTTTACATATCTACAAGTTCTTATTTCATACACCAAGACATTTTATAACTCTATTTGTTTTTATTTTATACACCAAAACATATCACAACTCTACAATTTCTCATTTTAGATACCAAGACATTTTACAACTCTACATTTTCTTATTTAATCCACCAAGATATTTAAAAACTCTAAATTTTCTTAATTAATACTCCAAGACATTTCACAACTCTACATTTTCTTGTTTTATACACCAAGACATCCTACGACTCTACATTTTCTTCATTTTATATACCAAAACATTATGTAACTCTACATTTTCTTAATTTTATATACCAAAACATTTTACAACTCTACTTTTTCCTATTTCATACACCCAGACATTTTAAAACTCTACATTTTTATAATTTAGACTCAGACATTTTACGATTCAACATTTTCTTATTTTATACACCCAAATATTTCACATATACTTTTTTTTTGTTTTTACTGTGTGAGTTTTCTCCTGATACGAAGATCACTCCAATATGATTGTCCTGCCAGTCGTTCATTCTATTATCTTATCACGTGTTGACACATACTAAGGAGCCATAGCATACTATATAATTTTGCATTGGACCACTAACATATCATTCTCTTATTTTTGCATTGGACGGACACTAAGGCGGCATATCATATCATTCTATCTTATTTTTGCATTTGGACAGACACTAAGGCGCCATATCATACTATCTTATTTTTGAATTTGGACAGACACTAAACCGCCATATCATACTATCTTATTTTTGCATTTGGACAGACACTAGGGCACCATATCATACCATCTTATTTTGATATTTGGACAGACACTAGGGCACCATATCATACCATCTTATTTTGATATTTGGACAGACACTAAGGCGCCATATCATACTATCTTATTTTTGCATTTGGACAGACACTAAAGCGCCATATCATACTATCTTATTTTTGCATTTGGACAGACACTAAGGCACCATATCATACCATCTTCTTTGGACAGACACTAAGGCACCATATCATCCCATCTTCTTTGGACACACAATAAGGCAGCATATCATACCATCTTCTTTTGAGCCGTCAGTGCCAACACCTACCCTCTTATTTACCGACATGCAGTCTTTTTACCACTAGATCCTGGGCCAAACCACGAAATATCTCAATTCGATATTATCCGAGGGTGCAAGTTTATCAGCATAAAGTTCAATAACGGATACTATGCTCTGCTAAACAGGTAGGCCATAACCCTTGAACATTAACCTCTATAACTCACAAGTGATTAGAGTAATCGAGCTAATATTTCTACCATTTGGGTAGAGTCATCCAGGGAATATGTGGAGTAATTTACAGCCCATTTGCTCAAGCCCGTTCTGGGTTATATAGGTTAAAGTTCACGATTTATGATCCAACTCTTTTGACCAGGGCAATGCCATATATCTTTAATGGCAAACGATATCAAAATAACATCTCTACAACAACAAAAACAATGTGTTTGGCATATTATACTTCCAATACAGTCATTTGTTCTCTGTGATGTTAATGACAAAATATATTAGTTCTCTATGATGGTGGTACAGTTGCCCAGATAAGTGATGTCGCGGCACCAAGTGTACTTCGATCAATAATTGGCATCAGCACTATCTAAGATTCTAAGCAATAATCCATCGTTTTGAGTGAGATATACAAACATATTCACCCTATTCAACATCTGACAGACATTAATACAGCACACAACGAACAAAACGTAAAGACATGAATTATTTGCCCAACCATACAAATTATGCTATATAATGTTGACAATCTTTATAATATACTTTGAAACATTCCCTTTATATTAATGGAAGATGGGTCGTTTTGTTTGGTCCCCCTTCTTCCTCATGTCTAGCCTCATTAGTTTTCAGATTATATGTTTGTCGATTTTAAGACCTTTCACCCCATTTTTTGTTAATATTAAGACATTGCGTCGTTGTATTCCTGGCGAGCGAGAGCGAGCCTGTAATTTAAGAGGAACCGGCCTTCGGCCGATATATTTTCTATCAAAAAATATGCAAATTTATCTTGAAGGAGGGTTTGGCGAGCCCCCCCCCCCCCCCCCTCATTAAGGGGGGGTAGGTTATTTAGCTTGATTGAAGTCTAGGGAGGAAACTAGGAAAATGTATATAATACAAATATACAAATTTATCTTGAAGGAGGGTCTGATAGAGTCTAGGGAGGAAACTAGGAACATTTAATTTATCTTGAAGGGTGGGTTATTTAGCTTGATAGAAGTCTAGGGAGGAAACTAGGAACATTTAATACAAATATACAAATTTATCTTGAAGGAGGGTCTGGGGGGGCGGTTATTTAGCTTGATAGAAGTCTAGGGAGGAAACTAGGAAAATATAATAAAAATATGCAAATCTATCATGAAGGAGGGTCTGGGGGGGGGGGGAGGTTATTTAGCTTGATAGAAGTCTAGGGAGGAAACTAGGAAAATATAATAAAAATATACAAATTTATCTTGAAGGAGGGTCTGGGGGGAGGGGGGGGGGGGGGGGATTTAGCTTGATAGAAGTCTAGGGAGGAAACTAAGATAATATAATAAAAATATACGTACAGGAACCAATAAATACGCTCATCCCCCTTATACCCATTCCCCATACCCATACTAAACCTTCGGCAATACTGGTACAGGATAATTATATACCGGTACTTGTAGTTTGGTCTAAGTGTCTACATTCTACGCGTGAGAGAATTAACCCTCTCAGTACCGGTGGCGTCATTTTAACTTTATTCTGGCTACTATTAGACGATTCTATTAAGTTTAAACAGGTGCTCCGGCCATTAATGGGCTTTGAACTATCCTGCTTAACCCTTTTCGCTGCCACAGATCCTTCTTAAACTGCACATAATCGTCTAAAAATAGCTACAATCAAATATAAAAGACGTCGCCGGTACAGAAAGGGTTAAACATTATCTCGTAGTTTGCTCATTAGGGTACCAAAATGGCGGCCAAAGGAACGTATATGGCCGGTCTCTCTTACGCCAGGGTCTCTATATGTTGGATTGTCACCTGTCAACACAAACTTACCTCATATACCGGTAGACGTCCTTCCCTTCCTCCTCCTCTTTCTTTTCTTCCTCCTTCTCCTCCTCTTCCTCCTCCTCCTTCTCTTCTTCCTTCCGTCCTCCTCTCTTCCTCCTCTTGCTTTTTCCTCCACCTCTTCCTCTTTCCTTGCTACTCGTTTTCCATCCCTCTCCTCCTCCTCCTCCTCTTCCTCTTCCTTCCCTTTATACCTCCTCTTCCTTCCTACTCCTCTTTTATCCCTTTTTTCCTCCTCCTCCTCCTCTTCCTCTTCCTTCCCTTTCTACCTCCTCTTCTATCCCTCTTTTCCTCCTCCTCCCTCCTTGTCCTCTCCTCTTTCTTTATCTTCTTATTTGTTATCTACTGCTGTCTCTCCTATTTCTTCTTTCTTGTATTTCCCCTTCATATATATATATATAGATGAAGAGGATACACAGGGTAGCATCAAACAGAATGGTGCAGGATACAAATGATGACCAGTTGGGGGGGGGGGGGGGCCAGTACTTTATTTAGCAGTCAGACAAACGTTTCGACACTCGTGTGTCATCTTCAGTGTTCTAGAAAACAATAATAAAACATATAGCAAATATTTAAAAATATAATCGCGAAAAGCGAGTATATTATAATTAAAAGTGTAGCCTCAACATAGCTACACTGGGAAATATTTAATCACAATGGATATGTAGAGGGGCTGCCGAAAGGCAGTTATTAAGGGGGGGTCATTCTTTAAAAATATATAGAGACTCTAAATAGAGACCCCTTGTTTCTAAATTACCTAAATAAACAGCACAAAAATATAAAATTCACTAGCGAAAACGAGGTAAATAACACTTTGCCATTCCTCGACCTTCTACTTACCAAAGTTAATGACATACTTGTTATCTCAATCTTTAGAAAACCCACCTTTTCCGGTCTCGGTATTAGCTTCTTTAGCTACTGTCCACTCAGATTCAAAATTAATGCAATTAAAACCCTTCTTCACAGGGCGTACCACTTGACTTCGACATACAGCCTTTTTCACTGCGAGATTATCCTTCCTTAGAGACTTTTTTATTACTAATGGCTTCACCAGTAGTGACCTTTCACAACCGCATTTGAGGAATTTCCTAAATAAATTGTACCAACCTAGACAACCTTGGCTTTTCGTTCACTGCTAAAAAGGAGGATTTTTTATATTAGTTTACCCTTTCTTGGAAACTTGGTATCAAGAAAATATAGAAACCCCCCAAAGATACTGAACCACAAATTACCTAAATTTCTTCCCTCATATCAATTTTAAATAATTCACAAGATGAATTAAGATTCGATCCCGTTCACTACAAAGATAGACTTCCCACTGAACTTCGCTCATATGTTATAAATGTACCTGTCCATTTGCAAAAATGGCTACATTGGGAGCACAATACGAGCTCTCAAAGTAAGGATGGATTAGGGTATGAGCGTCCCAGTAGAACCGTCCTCCCATCTCAAGTAACAATTTAATAACCTCATTCAGCCGTGAGAGAGCATTGCTGGTAACCTTGCTGCAAGCTATAAAGATTTTAGCATTCTTGACTCCTGTAATACCGGTAACCTTAGGATGTTAGAGTCTCTATATATTTTTAAAGAAAGACCCCGCCTTAATAACTGCCTTTCGGCAGCCCCTCTATATATCCATTGTGATTAAATATTTCCCAGTGTAGCTATGTTCAGGCTACATTTGTTGTTATAATATACTCGCCTTTCGCGATTTTATTTTTAAATATTTGCTATATGTTTTATTATAGTTTTCTAGAACACTGAAGATGACACACGAGTGTCGAAACGTTTGTCTGACTGCTAAATAAAGTACTGGCCCGCCCACCTGTTCATATTTTTTTATCCTGCACCATGGTGTTTGCTGCTACCCTGTGTAACCTCTTCATCTGTTACTTGAGGTTCCCCAAGAACAAACCCATCACTGACATACTACGAAGCAGGTATGGATCCCCAGCTCTAAAGGGGTTTCGAAAATATGAACAGTGCTCGTGCAGATTGGAAAAAAGAAAATTAGATCTACGAATCTTTCTTAATTGCTGTAGGACTTACAATGTCTTTTCCAAATTCTAGAAATTCAAATTATACAAAAATAGCTTACAAAACTCGGAACTTTATCAATCATGGAAAGAAAAACTATTAAATTTAGAAATATTTCACAAAAGAAAAAGAAATATACAATCTTGAACAATTAGTCAATGCATCTCGTAATGCACTGCGCAACTTAGTTTCGTATATAGACTTTATCTGCTTGAAGACTTTTATAAAACGTATAGTTGAAGGTTTGAGAAAAAATGTAAAACAGACCCATGAAAAAAAACTTGTTAACTTACGTGCCAATTCTGCTCTCAAATCATGTGATCCCAAAAAGGTTATCTTTAACTACTCCAATGTAACTCTGTCTACTAGAGAATCTTTTTGCTGTCCTTTGGACTTGATTTTAACCTGCCCATTTGTAAACCAATTTTTGTTCAATACTTTACTGCCTTCGAAAGCCTGGGTCTCTAGGCTTAAAACTTGTAGGTTGGCTACCGGTGTCGAATTTAAGTCTGTCGTCCAATTTATTCGCAATATTGCCTGTAAGGAATTCTATGGCTTTAACCCTTCCTCCCCGGGTGTCATTTTAATATGATACCACGGCAAATGGGCCGGTACCCGGGTGTAATTTTAATAGACAGTAAGCTTGAAAGCCTATTCAGCTTGGTCTGAACGCTGTACGTCCGACGCATGTAAACAAAGCCGGTCGTTGCGTCACCGCACCTCCGAAAACAAGAAGGAGAAGACTCTTTTGTTAAGGTATGTCTGTATCGCGTAGTTTCAGTAGTGTAAAGATCGTCGGATTGCTAAGATTGCCTGAAAAATGCTCTCCACTAAAATCGTCATCACAACTGAACCAGTTGACTTAGAGAGCTCTACTCAACGCCAGTCTACAGATTGGAAACCGCACTACGTTTATAGATGCGTGGGAAATTCTAGCAGTTAAAATTAACCTAAATACGGTAGCCTAGGCCTAGACGTTTTTCGGCCAGATCGCCCGGGTACGCCGCACTGTCATTAGGAGAGCTAGCCCGGGCCAGGAGGGTTAAATCTCAAATGTCTTCTCCCCCATATTTACAAAAAATGATATAAATATCCTCAAACAACTTGGTAAGAAAGAAGACATAGTGGTCTGTCGTCCCGACAAAGGTAAAGGAGTTGTGTTACTTAACAAAGATGACTATTTTTCAAAAATGTACGACATCCTGAGAGACTTTTCCAAATTTACTAAGCTGCAAATTCAAACTGATATTTTCAAACTAAGCCTTGGAAAATCGAAGATCGAATAAATAGATTACGTAAAATCTATGGTAATTTAAATACAGTCTCGGAGGAATTAGCTGAATGCTATGAAGCCTACAGTTCATCCTTGGCTTTTCTTTATGGCCTCCTACGATCCATAAGACCACTGTCCCTCTGAACCCATTCTTGCCCGCATATAATACTGCCATCTTCTAAGCTTGCTAATTTTGCTCCCAACTTTTATCAGGCGTTCACTACGAACGATTATACCTTAAGAACTCATATGAATTGTTCACTTCCCTCTCAAACTACAAAGCCCCTGACACCTCCCGGCGTTCATACCTATGTAGCTATTGATGTAATCTCCGTATTCACCACGTCCCCTTAACCTGAAACTTTGAACCTTTGTGTCAAACTTTTGTTCAATCAATCTGAGACTTTTATGGGTATGAGTCAATCCTTCTTCAGAAACGTCCTATCAGCATGCGTACAGGATTGCCATTTCATATTTAATAACTAAATCTATAAACAAACTGATGGGGTAGCGATGGGATCCCCACTAGGCAGTACTTTAGCCAATGTTTTCCTATGTTACTGGGAACAAATCTGGCTAGACAACTGCCCTCCCACTTTCAAACCTATCCTCTACCGTAGACATGTCGACGACACCCTGCTGGTATTTAAAGATAAAAGTCATACCCCCTTGTTTCTAAATTACCTAAATAAACACCATAAAAATATAAAATTCACTAGCGAAAACGAGGTAAATAACACTTTGCCATTTCTCGACCTTCACCTTACCAAAGTTAATGACATACTTGTTATCTCAATCTTTAGAAAACCCACGTTTTCCGGTTTTTTATCTTCTTTAGCTACTGTCCACTCAGATTCAAAATTAATGCAATTAAAACCCTTCTTCACAGGGCGTACCACTTGAATTCGACATACAGCCTTTTTCACTGCGAGATATCCTTCCTTAGAGACTTTTTTATTACTAATGGCTTCACCAGTGACCTCTTCAACAAGCATTTGAGGAATTTCCTAAATAAATTGTACCAACCTAGACAACCTGTGCTCACTGCTAAAAAGGAGGATTTTTATATTAGTTTACCCTTTCTTGGAAAGGTATCAGACAAAAGAAGAAGATTACTGAACAACAAATTACCTAATTTCTTCCCTCATATCAATTTTAAAATAATTCACAAGAATGAATTTAAGATTCGATCCCTGTTTCACTACAAAGATAGACTTCCCACTGAACTTCGCTCATCCATCGTTTATAAATTTACCTGTCCATTTTGCAAAAATGGCTATATTGGAAGCACAATACGAGCTCTCAAAGTAAGGATGGATGAGCACAAGGGTCAGTCGCCGTAGACTCACCGGCCTCCCCATCAGTAACCCTCCTCATTCAGCCGTGAGAGAGCATTGCTACGGTTGTAACCTTTCTGTAAGCTATACAGATTTTAGCATTCTTGACTCCTGTAATACCGGTAACCTTAGGATTTTAGAGTCTCTATATATTTTTAAAGAAAGAACCCCGCCTTAATAACTGCCTTTCGGCAGCCCCTCTATATATCCATTGTGATTAAATATTTCCCAGTGTAGCTATGTTCAGGCTACATTTTTAGTTATAATATACTCGCTTTTCGCGATTTTATTTTAAATATTTTGCTATGTTTATTATATTGTTTTTCTAGAACACTGAAGATGGAGACAAACACATTGTCGAAAACGTTTGTCTAACTGCTAAATAAAGTACCCCCCGCCCTCCCCCCAAAACAAGACTTCCGTCATCATTTTTATCCTGCACCATGCTGTTTGCTGCTACCCTGTGAATCCTCTTCATCTGTTACTTGAGGTTCCCCAAGAACAAACCCATCACTTATATATATTCTTTTAAACAGACGAGGTTAAAAGCAATAGCAGTTTCAGCCTTCAGGATTTTATTGTTACAGCTTTCAATATTTCTTACAATTTTCCTCTGGGGTTCAGAGATGAGGTACAAAAGGTTAGCAAAATTCATGGTGGATCCAACGTTTCACAAGTAAACATCTTGCATCTTCAGGGAATGGAGAGGTAATGATTAGAATAGGGACAAAGCATCATATTTTTACAAAATTCGAGGATCAAGTAGAGGGAGGTGGGTGGAGCTACTGGGTGTGTGGTGGCTGTTCATTGGTGGAATGCAGCTAAATTTGAATCGCGAGACGGGCACTAAATCTTATCGGTGGTTGGTTGCTGGCTGTGGGTGGCTGTGATTGATGGGAAGCCCCCTGGGGGTCCTGTTCGCCAATTTCTTCATGGGAACTATCGAAGAGGAACTCCTGGCTGCCCACCGGCCCACTGTCTACTGCAGGTACATCGATGATATCTTCGTGCGGGTGAAGGACCTGGGCGAACTCAGGGACCTCCAGCAGCGCTTCATGGCCGCCCTCCGGACAGTCAACTTCACATACGAAGAAGAGGACCACGATGGACATCTACCCTTCCTCGACCTCCTTGTCTCCCTCCACGACCACGGCTTCAAAACTACAGTGTACACCAAACCTACTAACAATGGCCAATGTCTTAATGGGGAAAGTGAATGCCCTACTAAACCGATACCTACAGTCCACCATCGCGCCTATGTCAGGAGAGAGAGCCCTCACCCATTGCAAACCAGCTATGGAATGACACACACAATGAACTGGAAAGGAGCTCACCCAGTCCTAGTCAACAATGGGTATTCCAACACCTGACGTCACAATTGCCATCAACACCCACCTAGAAAAATGGTACAAACAAGACCCCCTAGCCCAACCCGGCCAATGACATTACATTTTTTCTACATGAAACTACATGTCTTCCGACCACACAACAGACGAATCCATTATGAAAGAAATAATTCACAAAACGTCCTCCCCACCAACCCTGACAATAAAATAAAACTCATTATTACTACAAATCCCTAAGAAGACCTCCAACCTTGTCCTCCGTAACCGCCCCCATTTCCACCAACCAACCGAAAGACGATCATGTGATATACCAGCATATTTGCACCTCTGGGGACTGTGGACCCCTATCCTATTTGGAATGACACAGACTCCGCCTTTCCTGTCGGACTAACCCCTCCCACCTTCAATCTGCGCTATAAAAGATCACTATCCAAGCCCCCCACCATCTGCCCTAAACTCGCGCCAGACCTAGACAAAACAAACCACCATACTCGACAAAGGAATCAGACCCCAGAAGACTAGCTATTTTAGAAGCTCTATACATCCAAACACTCAACCTCACATCAACAACCCAAACACAGACCTTCAAATTTCTTCCTAAAATAAGGCAAGCGCTACAGGCATGCTGCCCCCTGCCTTTCCTCTCGCCCCAGGCCCCGCCTCCCTGTACGCTTCCACGCTCAGCACACCAATTTCTGAACAACACCAACACAGACACAAGCCACCCACAGCCCAACAACCAACCACCGAAAGATATAGTGCCCATCTACGCGAATATAGAACTGCCTCCACCAATGACAGCCCACACACCCAGTAGCTCCGCCCACCTCCCTCTACTTGGTCCTCAAATTTTGTATAAATATGATGCTTTGTCCCTATTCTAATCATTACCTCTCCATTCCCTGAAGATGCAAGATGTTTACTTGTGAAACGTTGGATCCACCATGAATTTTGCTAACCTTTTGTACCTCATCTCTGAACCCCAGAGGAAAATTGTTAGAACTATTGAAAGCTGTAACAATAAAATCCTGAATGCTGAAACTGCTATTGCTTTTAACCTCGTCTGTTTAAAAGAGAATCTATTACCTGGCTATACTAACATATATATATATATATATATATATATATATATATATATATATATGCTGTATATACAGTATATATATATCAGTACTCTCTGCCCAGCCTTCAGCTTAAAATACAAAGAAGAAAAGAAAGAATGAAGACAAATATAAAATAATTAATTACTGCGAGTCAAATGTTTATCAAAGGATAGAGAGAAGAAGAAGAAGCAGAAGTCATAATACAGATGCAGGGAAGGGGTGTGGTGTGCAGTGTTGGATTATCTGTCACCTGTCAATACAAACTTACCTAATATGTGTTCACTCTCTCTCCTTTCTCCTCTCTCTCTCTCTCTCTCTCTCTCTCTCTGTTTACCTAGCTTCACCCGAGACATATGTTCACTTTTTATGATATCACCTTTGTCCGTGAACCGAACTTTCGTGTCTTTCGCCCAACGATATTGTTAACTCCCAACGTTTTTAATTGGTTTTGTTCTGTTTACACGCTGAGAAGGTTTCAGACCAAAAGAAAATATTATAATAATAAAAATAATAATAATAATAATGTTTCTTAATATCTCCGCCAGGTGTGGAGATTGTTTAGTCACTGCCTTTATTAGTTGCCTCTGTCGAGACACAAAATTTACGGGGTGATGGGCGTATTTATTTGCTCATATATGTATCATTGTATTAATTTATTTGTTCCCTCCGTAGACCTCCATCAAGCTTAAAAAAAATACCCGCCCAAGACCATCCTTCAAAATAAATTTGTACATTTTCGATAGAAAACTGTCCCGGCCTTAATTACAGGCTCGCTATAGCTAGCCAGGAAAAAATAGACACCTAAATGACACGAAAAGTCTAAATATTGACAAACAAATTGGCGAAAGGTCATAAAAAGGTCACAAATAGCCAAACTAATGGGTCGAACGCCTTACAATCTGAAAACTAACGGGGCTAAACATGAGGAACAAGGAGAACCTGAAACATCACCCATCTCCCCTTAACCATTTCACGCATATATGACGCAGAGGTTGCCAGATTAGCAATAAGAAATAGAGTTCTCTCACTCTTATAATTACCTCTCCAAAATTAGTTTTCTGCCCACAGTTAACTCAAAGACAACTGCAGAGGTTGAAGTAACTAAACTAAATGTTTCTAAATACCCCTGATGGTAACAAAGGCTTTAAAGTATCCCCAATAGGCTCAAAATCGCGTGATGTGTCGGAGAGGGTTAAAGACATTGTATAATTATGCATCAATATGTTCTTCTTAACACTACCTTGAAATATCTGCTCTTTGTTTTTCCGTTTATTTATTACTGTGGCTACGTATTTATTTTATAAGTTATGCTTCTGGTGTCATGGAGTTTGGTATCATCTCTTGTTTAATTAGAACGGCCACACTTCAAAGAGGCCACACTCCTAAGCGGACACACTCCTAAGCACACACACTCCTAAGCGGCCACACTCATAAGCGGCCACACTCCTAAGCGGACACACTCCTAAGCACCCACACTCCTAAGCGGACACACTCCTAAGCGCCCACACTCCTAAGCGGTCACAATCCTAAACGGCCACAAACCTAAGCGGCCACACTCCTAAGCGGCCACAATCCTAAGCGGCCACAATCCTAAGCGGCCAGAATCCTAAGCGGCCAGAATCCTAAGCGGCCACACTCCTAAGCAGCCACACTCCTAAGCGGCCACAAACCTAAGCGGCCACACTCCTAAGCGGCCAGAATCCTAAGCGGCCACAATCCTCTGCGGCCAGAATCATAAGCGGCCACAATCCTAAGCGGACACACTCCTAAGCAATCACAATCCTAAGTGGCCACAATCCTAAGTGGCCACAATCCTAAGCAGCCACAATCCTAAGCGGCCACACTCCTAAGCAGCCACACTCCTAAGCGGTCACACTCCTAAGCGGCCACACTCCTAAGTGGCCACAATCCTAAGCAGCCACATTCCTAAGCGGCCACACTCCTAAGCAGCCACACTCCTAAGCAGTCACAATCCTAAGCAACCACGCTCCTAAGCGGCCACAATCCTAGCGGCCTCAATCCTAAGTGGCCACACTCAAACCATGGCTGGAAATTAGAGTTGAAAAGATTCAGCACTAGTATTTTTTCACATATAAGATGTGTTCTACCTGGAACAAACTTCCCTCAGAAGTTGTAAACAGTTCTTCAGTAGAGCAGTTCAAGAAGAGAGTAGATAGTATTTTGCACACTCTGTAATGAGTGTATTGCACTAAACAATCTCTCTCTTTCCACGTCGAGTATGTCCTCGGAATCGACCACAAGTTCTCCGAGATACTAACTGTTCCTTGCAACTCCAAGTAACTCTCTCTCTCTCTCTCTCTCTCTCTCTCTCTCTCTCTCTCTCTCTCTCTCTCTCTCTCTCTCACATACTCTGTTAATATTTTTTTTCGATCAAAAGATTGGGAAACAAACGGTTCTGTGAATGTTTCGCTCATGATCAATTTTGTACCGGAATACTATAAACGAAAACATTTGTATTCACATTGTCTCAACTTCACACTACCTTTCTATTGATTTTTCTATCGAAAAATTAACAAATTTAGCCTTTTGTCAAAAACATTTTAAAAAGTATGCCAGGAAAACATCGACACCTGTATGGGGACAAACGTCTAAAAACAGTAAGCTGAATGGGGCCGAATGGATACAACCCAGAAAAAGAGGGAGAGAGAAAAAAAAACCGAGGTGTTTTAGAGTGGCCTCAGCTTGTAATGGCCCAAACTCGGAGGGTGCGAGCCAGCTAATATTATGAGAACTTTGTTATACTGTAACTATATACCTCTCTCTCTCTCTCTCCAAAACATCGGTAGAATAATGGCACAATCTACAATATCGCTCTAAATTGCTCAATCTACAGAATATCGCTAGAATAATGCCACAATCTCTACATTATCGCTCTAAATGGCTCCAATCTACAGAATATCGCAAGAATTCAATACTAATCGAGTGTGTGTGTGTGAGTGTGCGTGTAGTGTATATGTGGGTGTGTGTGTGTGTTGTATATGTGTGTGTGTATGTGTGTGTGTGTATGTATATGTGTGTGTGGGTGTGTGTGTGTGTATGTATATGTGTGTGTGTTTAGAGAGAGTAAAGTTACCTATGCTCCCTTGTTCCGACTCCCCTACTCTTCGTTACTCGATACTTTACCCGCTCCTTGGGTTACTCGAGCCTCGAGAGAACCTAACGCGTGTATGGATTGATGGGAAGGGGCTTTGGGTTAGAGTTTTAGAGAGAGAGAGAGAGGGGGGTAATAGTCTTGTTTCGATCTTATGCTACCTCGCTTTTTTGTGGAGAGGACCTAGCGTGTTTACGGATGGATGGAAGGGGCTTTAGTTTCGATTTTTAGAGAGAGAGAGAGATAGAGAGAGAGAGAGAGGAAGGGACAAACTTTAAGAATTCAGACGAAAAAGAAAATGGGAGAAGAACTGGTAAGGGATACTAATAGAAAACGATATCCAGAGGGAAACGGATAACATAAGTAAACATCAAAGGGGATGAGAAAGCATCTGGAAAAAGTTTAAGGGGGTCACCTGCAGTTTTGTGTCTTTCTCTCCTTTTCTCTCTTTCCCAGGCTTGTATCCACTCGACCCCAATCAGCCAACTGCTTTAAGACGTTTATCCCCATCCAGGTGTCGATTTCTTCCTGGCGAGCGATAGCGAGCCAGCATTGTATGGAGAAATCCAGCTTCGCCGGAGACATTTTTCTATCGAAAAATGTACAAATTTAGCTTGCTGTCAAAACAAATATATATATATATATATATATATATATATATATGCTGGCTTACTACCGCTCGCCAGGAAAATATTGACACCTGGACGGGGGTAAACGTCTTAAAACATTAGGCTGAATGGGCCGAATGGATACAAGCCAAAGAGAGAGGGAAAGAAAGAGAACAGCACGAGGATAATAGGATAGAAAGGGAAGAACGGAAACTGCAATAAAGAAGACACCAAAGAACACGAGACAAAGAACGAGGGAACAAACAAACAATGGATAAAGCGCCAGACATAACGAATACGATAATAAATAATTGATAAATCACATAAATGGAAGGAGTTGAGGATAAGACAGAGACAAAGAGTATTGACACCTTGATAAACTAGATACAAATGTCAACAATTATGGATTTAATATAAACAAATAAGATATATAAAATCTTTGTGTTTATTGAGTGATTTAAGGTATATTTAATCATAGGGTTTATTGAGAGTGTTTGAAGATTAATATACAGTATATGATCATCAGATTTATTGAGCGTGATTTAATTTATATATAATCATGGGGTGTATTGAGAGTGAGTTAAGGTATATATACTCATGCAGTTTTACTGAGAGTGATTTACCGTTCTATTCTTGTTGTTGTTGTTGTTATCGTTCCCTAAGCTGCCTGGCTGAACAGCCCCGAGTTCCTACGGAAAGCCATGGCTACGGTCGGGCTTTCCCACAGAGCTCTCAAGCAGTGTAGATTATGTTGTTGATTAAGTGATTGGGTGAAATGCAGTCTTCTACGATGTGTTTAATGGTATGGAGTGCTGTGTTACATCCCGGGCAGGTGTCGTCGACGGAGTTATCCAATTTTCTTTCTATTGCAAGATTCATAATACCAATATACTTATATAGGGGTATATTTAGTATAAGGGTATATTTATTTGGGTTTAAACTGGGTATGATGGAGGTGAATCATGGGGTTTATTGAGAGTGGTTTAGCCTTCTATCCATATATTAGTTGGGTTTCATAATGTCAATATACTTATATAATAGTACATTTTTTAGTATAAGGGTATATTAATATTGGCTGAGAAAGGGTATGATAAAGGTATATACAATCGTAGGGTTTATTGAGAGTGATTGCCCGTTTTATTGATGGTGTAATGGTTAGTGTTTTGAGTTCTGTATGTGGTATCCCAGGTTCGAATTTCGGGAGGATCACATGCTTTCATTGATTAAATTTGAGGGTATTTGGTGTTGGGAGTGTAAAATAATTTATATATTTATTTAATTTTTCTATATTCCAACTACTCCCTCTCGGGCATAGGCTGGGAGCCTGGACACTCTGCCGCGGAACGCGGTGAGGCCCGTGAGGTCTTCTTCCAGTCTAGGGAGTAAACATGTGAAGCACCTCGGCTCGAAGCAACTCCATCTCTTAAGCCGCTTCGCCTCCGCGCTTCACCATCTCATCCACCCGACTCGGACCCTCACTCTCAGAACGCCACCTATTGAGCAATTAACTCACTAGGCATTTCCCCCTTGTAGCATATTTTGAATATGGAAATATTCATACAATGCTATTTAATCAGGGAACAATGGGGGTATTTTGTTGGCATTTCGGTGTGCTGTGGTAATGCACTGATACTAGGTACAGCACAAATTCCATCCCAATAATATCTTCCCATTGACATATTGGGATTCGAACCCGGGTCCATTGGAGTACCAGTCCAGTAGCAAGACCACTCTGCCACATAATAACAATATACTTGTATAAAGGTTTATTTATATGGACATTTTGATTACCCATTTTATACCCATTACATCTGACAAAGCATTATGATATATACAGGGTGTCCCAGGAGGAAAGGGCATAACTTTGGGAAATGATAAAACAAGGTATTCTAAGCATAAAGTGTTCTATAACAAAAAGTTCAAATTTCAACCATTAAAAAGATATTTAAAGTTTAATGTAGTGCCCTCTCCCGCATCACTGTAATGGACTCCCATGCCAAATAGTTAATAACTGGTCCAAAGTAAGCTAATATATCTATAATCATGTTGTAATTTACATAATTATAATATCTTAATAATAATATGGTAAAATAATTGCAGATAGAAGGGGATGCGGCAGGCTCCTGGAGAGCTAGGCCAGCCTTATGGGAAAATACTGAAGAAAATACCATTTTCAACATTCAATATTGTGACGCACGTCAGCTCCCCAGCGACCACGAGGGGGCGGCGGTTGGCTCCCTATCCTCTTCTCCCCTCTCCCCAGGCAGTGAAATGGGCTACAGTTATCAGAGAATGTTGTTCTTTCTTTCATAGTGTTCGTGTTGTTACAGACAGTCCCGTGGTGGTCTTTACTTTCGTCTGTGACAACGGGAAGTATTTTATATCGTTAGTAGAATGTAAGATGCATTGTGGAGGGAGAGAGAGAATAGCAAGAGCGCGGTGGTAATGTGTGCGTGCGTAGGTATGTGTTGCCTCCCTTACTCGAGGAGTTTTTCCCGCTCGTGCGCTTTCCCGTGCCCTTGATTGGCTGGTTGTTCCTGGCGCCTTCTGCAGCCCTGCTGCCTGGTGACGTAGTCGTCTGTGATTGGCGGCCGCGGTCCTGGGACGTTGGTGCGGGCTCCTGTCCTTGTGTCTCCCTCAGAGCTCCTCGTAGTGCTGTAACGCTAACATCCCTTTGCAATCTATCAGCCCACCTCACCCCCCTATTGCGAACTTTCTCTACCACTGCTTACCTTCTTCTCTCTGTATATCCTACCATTAATTAACTGCCCTTCCCCTTGACGTACATTTCATATATCCGTCACTGTATTATACAGCGAGCTCTCAGAGATATTATATGTACTTAGTTAGGCATTTTGGATCAGAGGGTTATCCATTTTGGCTTGGGGAGGTTTGACATACTCATCGTGTTGCCCCAACCTTATTTTCTTGGGTGTCTGCCAGGTCAGTCGATGCTAGACTGGGGAGAGGCTATCAGGTTGCAGTTTCCTATGAGCATAGA
The DNA here is from genome assembly GCA_032716605.1 of Paralithodes platypus. NCBI lineage: Eukaryota > Metazoa > Arthropoda > Malacostraca > Decapoda > Lithodidae > Paralithodes > Paralithodes platypus. Next base: position 38,538,899 of record CM064527.1, on the reverse strand, counting down.
CTTCGTTGAGCCTATGCAACTGTACCGGATACCTGCGGAGGCTTAGGTAATTTTCTTGTCTGTGTACCTTAGAGCCTAGCACTGTGTTGGCGTGAGGGCGTTGGCCTAGTCCACCCAGCACTGTGCTAGCTCGTTAGCTTTTGACTTAGGAGGGTCACCAGGAGAGAACCAGGTACACAAGACCTAGATCTCTCAAGAGAGCACCCCATCATTTAATGTAACTAGGCGCTCAGACTTGAGAACGACACTAGGCTACCGAGTAGGTGGCTCGGCCCAGGTAGCTTAGCCTACGACTCCCCTGGTAAGACTTCGTCCACCTGGCAGACCCCCGATTAGGGTTTATAATCTCCTTGTGTATATGTGTGCAGCATTATTGCTCCTTATGTTTATAGTAAGTCGTGATTGTTGCTGAGAGACCCAACCAGAGCAGGCTAGTGCCTGGTGGGAGAAAGCACATCTTTTTGTGGTTAGAGTTTAGACTGCCGACTGTTTTATAATTACACCTGTGCCAGATAACACCGTATGTCCCTACACTATATATGTTCCCACAGTAATAATACACAGTTAAGAATCTGAGACGTACTTCTTAGTTGCATCTGAGTTTTGCAGAAGATACTGGCATGATGCTTTAAGACTTTCTTTGTTTCACTTTCTTTCAGACAGGAGTGACAGTTTACTGATTATTTAACGTAACGTTAATTATCCTTCTTCTAGTTTGCTATTAAATCGTTGCTGCGATTTAATTACGCTATCTATCTTTTTCCTTGTATACTTTAATAAAGTAATCGTATGTTGTATGAGTATAGGCTGCTTCAGTGATCATCAGCCTATAGTATGCACCTTTTACCGAGTCATAGGATGCCTCGTTGTCCAGGCACGACTCAGGGCGGTATAGGTGTTTTGTTGTCCAGTGGTTCAGGCAGGGGTTGGAACTAGTGTCACCGTTGTTGCATTTAGCCTTATCTAGTCCAATGAAGAAGAGCCCTGTGTCTTGCAGAACCTGGATCGTAACAAATGGCGACCTTGCTTAGGATTTTGTGAACTTAAGAAATACTGTGGGAGTATAGTGGTAATTTTTTTTTATTGAGGAATACAGTGGACACAGATTTGTTTTGGCAAGCAGTATAACACATAAAGAGGCTTCAGATAACTTTAGGTGAATAGGTGCTTGCATAAGAGATTATAGATACTTTTTTTGTTTTTATAAACTTGCACACTTTTCAGTATAGACCATGTCTAGCAACAGCTCAGTTAATGGGGATAATCAGACAGTACAGCCTACGGGTGTTGAGCAGCAGCAGGAATTTAATGATGGCATCAGAGTTATTAATTGTGAGGCTGATGTGAGGAAGTTTGTGGAGATACCAGTAATAGCGAGTCGGTTGGAGGGGATTGATTGCTATGGTCTGCGTTGTTTGGCCACGGTCCTGGGGCGTGTCGGCTTTGGCAGCATGTCTAGGAGTGACCTGGTAGCTTGTGTGTTGGGTGGTGGCAGTGGGTTGCAGGGTGGAGCGGGGGCTTGGGAGCCTTTATCCAAGCCTCCCTTCCACTCTACTCCTATCGCGCCCCCTCGGTTACCAGACCTTGGCACGCTTCCGCAATCTGATAGTCGCTGGCAGCGTGGTTTGCCCCTGGGTGAGCCACTGGGTGGGTCTCCTATAATTGCTCCTCCCCCTCAGGGTTTGACTGCTGATATGTTGTTGCAACTGGAGTTGGCTAAGATCCAGATCCAGCGTGAAGTTGAGTTGGCTAAGGTTCAGGCTGAGGAGAGGGCGGAGATGTCTAAGATCCAGCGAGAAGTTGAGATGGCTAAGATTCAGGCTGAGGAGAGGACAGCATGCCATGAGGCAGAGTTGCAGGTTGAAGCAACTAGGTACTGTTCTGAGATGGATGTTGAGAAATCTAGGGTGGAGACAACAGGGCGGCATCTCGGTTCTGGGAATCGTGGGTCTGAGTATCTATCGCACTTGCTTAAATTAGTCCCTGTGTTTGACGAGTCTGGTGTGACTGAGTTTTTTGCACGGTTTGAGAAGTGTCGGGAGCATCAGTGGCCGGAGATTAAGTGGGCAGCCCTTGTATCATCAAAGCTTGTTGGGAAAGGTCTCAAGGCATATGACTCGCTGTCATTGGAGGCCTATACTAACTATGTGGTGTTAAAGGAGGCTGTGCTCCGGGCCTATGAGTTGCAACCAGAAACTTACAGGTTGAAATTTTGGGGCGTTGTAAAGAGCAAGGAGAGCTCTTTCCTTGAACATGCCCGGGAACTGACTGACACTATGGGGAACTGGCTCCGGTCTGATAATGCGACAACAGTTGATCAGGTTAAGCAGTTATTTTTGTTGCAGCAGTTCTTCCGGTGCACAGGCAGCGACCTGACATTAAACCTGAAGGAAAAATGCCCTAAGACCGTAGAGGAGGCAGCTAAGCTTGCTGACCTCCGGCTTTCTTTGATTCGTGGGTGCGGGTCTGCTCATCGAAGTGAGACAGGTAATAAGGGGCATAACACTCCACCCCCCAAAGTCAATGAAGCACAAAATAACACTGTAAAAAGTATGAGCAATTATACCCATTATAACTACAAACACAAAACCGTCCCGTTTTCAAAGGGGCAGGGCCCTTCCCCACCACCTCAAGGGGGGAAGTCTAGTGGTGAAGTGAAATGTTTTAAATGTCAGAAGGTATGTCACTTTGCACGTACATGTCCGAGTAATATTCCTGCTAAGCCTGTGTCTTTGGTTCGCAACATGGGGGTATCTCTGAGTTCTTCTGCATCTGCCCGGGGTAGGTCGTCAGTTGCGGGGACACAGCCTGTGAAGAAGGGTTTGGAGGGCTAGACACCTGTCCAAGACACTTTTTGCAGCCATCGAGGGCGTGGGCTTGTGAGCTGGGGGAATACTAAACATCAGGTCAAATTGTTGCGTGACACTGGGGCATCACAGACACTTCTTAAAAATTTCACAGGCATACCTATAAACGCGACTCGGGTTGTTGTGGTACAGGGGATCAATGCTACCAGGTCATATTTGTTGATTAGGTTGGAGCTGGAGGAGGATGGTGTGTGTCATGAACTTGATGTTGGGATCGTAGAGAGCTTGCCAGTTGAGGGCATCGACCTCCTTCTGGGCAACGACTTTGCAGTGCTCACTTCGGAGGTTCCACCCTTAGTTGTTGCCGAGAGGGCGGCCGACGTTAATAGGGAGAATCGGGAGTGGGTCGAGAGGTGTCAGCTTAAACAGATGGCCTGTGCAGTCACCTGTTCTCGCGCGTCAGTTCAGTCACAACCATTGTCTCAGTCTTCAGACCAGCGGAGGAACGGTCGGAAAGAGCAAGCTGAAGCTGGGAGTTTTGTGAGTTTTGCTCCAGCGGCTCTCCTTAGCGGCTTAGTACTTGACCCAGAGGTGAGCTCCGGAGTGGCCCTAGAACCTGTCACCCCTAGTGACAAGGATGGGCGTGATGGCACTCCGCGACTTAGTAGTTCCCAGTTGGAGGAGAGTTGTGGGAACGGGGCTATCAAACACGAGGACGGGGAAACATGTCATGTGAACCTGTTGGAGGAGTTTGTGAGGCAACCACCTGAGCAGCCTACTGTCCCTGCGTTGGTCTGCAGCAGCCAAGGTGGAGAAGGAGAGGGGGCAGTAGGGCACAGGTGGAGGAGAGTAGGGATTGTCATGTCTCGGCGGAGCAGTGGGCGGGGGACACGAGTCTGGTGGCTGTGGAAGCGCTAGAGCACCTGCCTGAGCAGCAGTGTGCAGCGCTCCAGCACCAGCTCGGTTCATACCCCACTGGTCGTGCCGAGCCCCTGAGCCTCACAACTCGGGCAGTGCAAGATGTTCCGCGGGCAGGTCACGTGAATGTTGAAAGACCGTTAGCCTCGTTTCGGTGGTTCAAGGTGGGCGACGAGGCTTGGACATGGTTGTCAGGTCAGGGTCGACCCATGGCTGCCAAGGGTGGGTCAGAAAGAGGACATTGAGCAGATTAGTGAGATTGGCTGTGGAGTGGATGTGCCCGGTCATCGCATAGCCTCCCAATGCTGCTCTAGTCGAATGCAACAGCCCTACCATAGACCGACTGTATCTGGCCATGTCGCTAAAAGCGGTGATGCTGCACAGGCAGATGTAGTCGTAAGGAATGCGGGGGTGCGCATGTACGGTATCGGTGGGGAAGCCTTAGCAATAATGAACTATGGGGGTGACTGCACAGGTGGTACTGATTGTCACTCTCATGACCTGGCTGTTCTAGGGACGAAGGTGGAGAAGGAGGGAGACTACAGGTTAGAAGCTGCGGTCTCGGCTGGGTTGTGGATGGGCACTAGGCATGTTGTGCTGCGAGATAAGTTGTTTACTAGGCTGTGGCAGTGCATCCGCATGTTTGTTGCTTCTCCAGGCCTGATGTACGGGGTAGAATCCGACATGGAGGCTGGAGACAGTGCGAGGCTCAGTTTAATTCCCTACCGTATAAATCCTGCTAAAAAGCCTGTCGTGAAAACAGAGCTAGACGACATGTGGAAAAAGGGTCTGAGGGATAAAGGATATTGTGAGTGGTCGTTGCCAGTGAGTTTGCAACCTGAGTTGAGTGGCAAGATCAGTGTGTGTGCATTATCCCTGACAGACACCTATCCATTGCCCAAGGGTCTGAGGGATAAGGAATGTCGTGAGTGGTCGTTGCCTGTAACTTTGCAACCTGTGTTAAGTGGCAAAAGTGTGTTGATTGCGAGAGTGTGTGTTCATTATCCCTGACAGACGCCTATACCTTATCGAGAGTTGACGACACCATAGACCGCCTCGGGGCTGCATCGCCTATCACGAAGGTAGAACTAGTGAAAGGTTATTGGCAGGTCCCGTTGCCGGAAAGAGCGAAGAGAAATGCCTGTCTTGTGATGAACTGGGCAGTTTATCAGTGCCAGGTGTTGTTTTGCTGCCGGGACACAAGTTGGACGTGTGGCATGCTAAGGGCACTGATAATGTTTTGGCTGATTGTTTGTCACGGGAGGGTTTGTTTGCAGGAGAACCCTCGCCATTCAGTCAGTGTGTGTTGAGCGTGGGGGAAAATAGGCTACATATATTTAAAGCCGAAAAAAAAAAAAAAAATTTGTTTAAATCCACATAGGCCTACAACAAAACTTTCTGTTATAGTAAATTTAAGTATGTTTTGTTACAGCTGAAGCACTAGCTATTAGTGGGCTGAGTTTCGTAGAACTCGCTTTTGGAGCGTAACAATTTTAAGTTTTGTTATTGTGTTGAGGGGGTAAATATGTAAGTTTGTTTCATTTTATAAGTATGTTTTTTTTTAAACCTATATGCTGTATTATTGTGCTGGGGTGGGGAGGTTAGGTGACGTGTGCCGATTTCAGATATCAGAACTTGTCTAATGTTAAGTGTCTGATATCTTGGGGGGGGGGGGGGGGGGGGATGCACGTCAGCTCCCCAGCGACCACGAGGGGGCGGCGGTTGGCTCCCTATCCTCTTCTCCCCTCTCCCCTGGCAGTGAAATGGGCTACATTTATCAGAGAATGTTGTTCTTTCTTTCATAGTGTTCGTGTTGTTACAGACAGTCCCGTGGTGGTCTTAACTTTCGTCTATGACAACGGGAAGTATTTTATATCGTTAGTAGAATGTAAGATGCATTGTGGAGGGAGAGAGAGAATAGCGAGAGCCTGGTGGTAATGTGTGCGTGCGTAGGTATGTGTTGCCTCCCTCACTCGAGGAGTTTTCCCGCTCGCGCTCCTTCCCGCGCCCTTGATTGGCTGGTGGTTCCTGGCGCCTTCTGCAGCCCTGCTGCCTGGTGACTTAGTCGTCTGTGATTGGCGGCCGCGGTCCTGGGACGGTGGTGCGGGCTCCTGTCCTTGTGTCTCCCTCAGAGCTCCTCGTAGTGCTGTAACGCTAACATCCCTTTGCAATCTTATCAGCCCACCTCACCCCCCTATTGCGAACTTTCTCTACCACTGCTTACCTTCTTCTCTCTGTATATCCTACTATTAATTAACTGCCCTTCCCCTTGACGTTGATTTCATATATCCGTCACTGTATTATACAGCGAGCTCTCAGAGATATTATATGTACTTAGTTAGGCATTTTGGATCAGAGGGTTATCCATTTTGGCTTGGGGAGGGTTGACATACTCATCGTGTTGCCCCAACCTTATTTTCTTGGGTGTCTGCCAGGTCAGTCGATGCTAGACTGGGGAGAGGCTACCAGGTTGCAGTTTCCTATGAGCATAGACTTCGTTGAGCCTATGCAACTGTACCGGATACCTGCGGAGGCCTAGGTCATTTTCTTGTCTGTGTACCTTAGAGCCTAGTGCCTGGTGGGAGAAAGCACATCTTTTTGTGGTTAGAGTTTAGACTGCCGACTGTTTTATAATTACACCTGTGCCAGATAACACCGTATGTCCCTACACTATATATGTTCCCACAGTAATAATACACAGTTCAGAATCCGAGACGTACTTCTTAGTTGCATCTGACTTTTGCAGAAGATTCTGGCATGATGCTTTAGGACTTTCTGTGTTTCACTTTCTTTCAGACAGGAGTGACAGTTTACTGATTATTTAACGTAACGTTAATTATCCTTCTTCTAGTTTGCTATTAAATCGTTGCTGCGATTTAATTATGCTATCTATCTTTTTCTTTGTATACTTTAATAAAGTAATCGTATGTTGTATGAGTATATGCTGCTTCAGTGATCATCAGCCTATAGTGTGCACCTTTTACCAAGTCATAGGATACCTCGTTGTCCAGGCACGACTCAGGGCGGTATAGGTGTTTTGTTCTCCAGTGGTTCAGGCAGGGGTTGGAACTAGTGTTACCGTTGTTGCATTTAGCCTTATCTAGTCCAATGAAGAAGAGCCCTGTGTCTTGCAGAACCTGGATCGTAACAATATCTCTATAACGGTCGAGACTTGGAATATTTCTTATAGAACATTTTAACCTTAGAATATTTTGTTCTATCATTTCCCAAAGATATGCCCTTTCCTCCTGGGACACCCTGTATATATAGGGGATATTTTCTTATTATTATTATATTATTATTATTATTAATAGTATTCTATCTATCTATCTATCAATTGCCTGACGCCGTGATCCCCGAAGGGGTGGCCACGAACGAACCGCCCCCATGCACCTCTGTCCCCAGTCAGTCGACGCCCCTCCCCCCAACCAGCACCGCCTTCGTTCATATACTTCCTCACTCCATCCTTCCACCTCTCTTTCGGTCCACCTCGCTCTCGTACACCCTCTTAGTCATTCTCTCGCTTTCCATACCATCCATATGGCCGAACCATCTCAAGTTGTTCCTTTTCACACTTTACAGCACATCTACCTCCACACCACACCTCCTTCTTACTTCCTCATTAGTCTGTCTATCCCTTCATGTAACTCCGCATGCATTTCTTAAGTAATTCATTTCCACTGCTCTCACTCTTGGTCTGAGTCTGTCAACCAACGTCCATGCTTCGCTTCCGTAAGTCAGTGTCGGGATTACCAAACTGTCATGCAAGGACTTCTTCACTTCCATACTGACCACCCTATTTCTTGTTACTGCTTTCAGCGTTCCTACAACCTTCTTCCCCTGTTGTACCCTGTCCCGCACTTCTTCATCCATAGTCCCATCTTTACTCAACACACTGCCCAGATACCCGGTACTTAAAAGAGTTGACGATCTCCATAGCCTGACCGTTCAGCTTCACCTCACACTCTGTGACTTCACCCCTTTCGAAGACCATAACTTTGCTCTTCCCCGCATTTACCTTCAAATTCCGTTTTTCGCACACTGTTCCAAACTCATTTACCAGACCCTGCAACTCCCATTCATTATCACTCATCAGAACAGTATCATCCACAAACAGCAGTATAGGTAGCTTCCACTCAATTCCCTCCCTTTTCAGTGATACACCAACATCCACTGCTCTTGATAGTACTTCTTTCATGACTCCATCCATATATACAGTAAACAACCACGGGGACATCACACACCCCTGTTTCAAACCAACATTCAGGTCAAAGAACTCGCTCTGCTCACTCTCCACACATACTGCTGCCTTTGCACCCTCATACATGCTCTTCACTGCTTTCAGCAACTTGCCATCTACTCGGTATATTCTAAGTACTTTCCACAAACCTTCTCTATCCACTCTGTCATAGGCCTTCTCCAAGTCCATAAAGGCAACATACACCTTTTGTTTCTTCTCCAGATATTTCTCCACAACACAATTCAGGGTAAAAATCTGATCTACACATCCTCTTCCCTTCCTAAAACCTCCCTGCTCGCGTTGCCTATCCATTTCTCCGTTCTCACTCTCACTTTCTCAATCACTACCCTACTGTATACGTACTTCCCTACTACGCTTAGAAGACATATTCCTCGGTGGTTACCACACACCTCTTTACCCTTTGCCCTTATATAGGGAGACTATTATGCCAGTCTTCCAGTCATTGGGTGCACTCCCCTTCTCCCATGCTAGTTTGCACATTTTCCATACCCATTCGATCACTATCTCACCACCATACCTCAACATTTTCCCAGACACTCCATCTGTTCCTGGTGCTTTCCCCAACTTCACTCTTTTCATGGCTTCCCACACTTCTGACCTCCTGATCCCCACCTCCTCCTCCACTACTTCTCTTCTTCTCCCGCCCATACCATATCCAGCTATGTTTGCTGGCTCTTCATTCCTTACATTTAGCAATTCATTGAAGTACTCCCTCCATCTTTCGACTCTCTCTTCCTTCTCGGCTAGCATTCTCCCATTCTTATCTTTCACACCCTTTCTGTTTGCCTTGCTACCTTCCCTAACTTTCTTGACTTCTTTCCAGAACAGTTTCTTACTCTCCCTCCATTTTACACTCAGATTCCTTCCAAATTCTTCATCTACTCTTCTCTTACTTTCCTTCACTACTCTCTTCACCACCCTCTTGCTCTCCACGTACCTCGCTCGTTTCTGTCTCTCGAAATCTTCATTCCCTCTACTACCCAACCACTCTCTATATGCTTTCTTCTTTTCTTCCACAGCTATTCTTACCTCTTCTGTCCACCATGCTGTACCTTTCACTCCCCTCCCTCTTCTCCTCACTCCACACACCTCCTCACATGCTGCACAGATCTCATCCTTAAACACCTTGCTCATCTCCTCCACTTCCTCCATAACTTCCAGGTCGAACCCACCTAGTCGTCTTTCCACTGCTCTCCTGTACGCCTCCCTGACTTCCTCCTCCTGCAACCTCTCCACCCTCCTCACCAGTCCACCCTCCTCTCGCCTCCCTCCAGCTCTCCTCACCCACTTCTTTTGTATCCTAACCTTAGCTACCACTACATAATGATCAGACAGACCCCTCCAATACCCCTATACACCCTAGCATCCATCACAGATTTCTTCATTCGTTCATCCACACATATATAATCAATCAATGACTTTCGTTCCACCACTGTCTCATCCTCCATCGTCCACACCCGTTTCCACGTGTACCTGTGGATCATTCTGTGCCGGAAGAAGGTGTTGGCTATCCACAGCCTCCTCACCACACTTACATCCACAAGTGCACTACCATTCCCATTCACCTCTGATGGTACCCCCCACCCTCCCACCACTCCCTCAACTTTTCTATCACCCACCTTAACATTCATGTCCCCAATCAGAAATATTCTTTCGTTCTTGTCAAACTTCTCCAGGCACGCCTCCACATTCATCCAGAACTCCTCTTTCTTTCTTTCAAGTTTATCCTCTGTCGGGGCATACACACACACAATCACCCACGTTTGTATTCCTACTTTCATTCTCACCCACACAATCCTTGAACCCACAGACCCATACTCTCTTAAACATTCCTTCCATTTGCTACTTACAAACAAACACGCACCTTCTCTCGCTGTTCCTTCACTCACTCCAGCACACACACCCATTCCACACTCCCACTCTCTCACATCTGAACCTTTCCATTTGGTCTCTGTCATTCCACATACAGTACATGCAGCCTGTCATTCACCAGCACTTCCAGAACCTCTCTCTCTTTTGTGCCATCATTAATGCCACTAACATTCCATGTAGCCATTCTCCGAATGTCCGAAGGAATGTCCTTAGTCGGGCGTGGTTCATCAACATAGGTTCTGTCCGCATCCGAGGCTGCTCGCTCGTTTCTCTTTGCTTAGGTATTTTTTTCCGGGTGGGGGTCGCAAGCCCACCGACCCAACCTCTTTAGTCGCCTATTACGACACGCAGAAGGCACGTGGGTTATATTATATTCCCTTACCCCCAGGGGGTATTTATTATTCTATTCCCTTACCCCCAGGGGGTATTTATAATTTTGTTATGTAGTTTATTATATATTTATTTTAGTTTCCTCCCTAGACCTCCATCAAGCTTATAAAATATATAGAAACTGAATGATATTATTTTATGTGTGTATAATCTTCTTACCCCGAACATCATGTCAAGACGATCTTTTTCTGGGAGGTCGGCCCTTGATTGTTAAAAAGTATAATAAAATATACTCATTCATGAAAAGAGTGAACGTGATTATAATGATCTAGCAGGGGTGTGTTATATATTATATTCAAGAAGTGGAGAGAGAGAGAGAGACAGACAGAGAGAGAGAGATACAGACAGACTGACAGACAGTTAGGCAGACAGACAGAGAGTGTGACTGAGTGTGTGTGAGAGTGTGAATGAGTGTGTGTTTGTGTGTTTGTGTCTGTGGGTGAAAGTGAGATGACAATTGAAATTCGGAATCAGCCTTTATATTTCCATTTTGCAATATTATGCTTACGATATTATTATTTCTTATACAGTATAATACATATCGATAAAAGATACTGGCCATTTTATATATACAAATGTTGCCTTGAAAGCTTAATCACACAAAGGAATAAATATGTGTGCGTGTGTGTGTGTGTGTGCGTGTGAGTGTGTGTGTGTGTGTGTGTGTGTGTGTGTGTGTGTGTGTGTGTGTGTGTGTGTGTGTGTGTGAGTGAGTGTGTGTCTAATTAGAGAACGAGGGGAGATTAATGATTTATTAAAGATATTATAGGGATGAGCAAGCCTTTGAATAGCAGGCTTCTGGGAGAGAGAGAGAGTGAGTGTTGACTTCCATAGATCCTTCCTAATCTTAATAAAACCGTCCAATAATAGCCCGGAAACAGGAGAGAAATGCTTATTGGGTCTTGAAAGGGTTAATGGCTGGAAGAGATAAGTCAGGCAGGCTCCACCACTCTGTTCACCACTTTATCTCTCGGCCACTTACTGCACTCTCTCTGGGGCCACTTTAGTCACCCCTTAACCCTTTGAGTACCAGCGACGTGTATTATATATTTTTCTAGCTTTATTTAGACGATATTAAGCAGCTTAGGAAGGATCTGTGGTAGTTGAAAGGGTTGGTTGAGATAGTTTGAAGTCTTATTATTGCTAGACGTCCTTCCTAAGCTGAACAAAATCGTCTAATTGTTGGCAAAAGATGATGAAAAGGACATCCCTGGTACTGAACGGGTTAACAAACAAAAAACCGCCCTAATCTATATTGGCTGGACCCCCTATTGTTCTACCGACAAATTTACAAATATATCTCGAATGAGGGTCTTGCGTGTGTGTGTGTGTGTGTGTGTGTGTGTGTGTGTGTGTGTGTGTGTGTGTGTGTGTGTGTGTGTGTTTATTTGTTTATATATTTATTTATTTATATTTGTTTACTTGATAGAGGCCTAAGGAACATACAACCCCCTCTCTCCCCCACCGTTAACCCCTTCTGTACCGGCAACGTGTTTTCTTTTCTTCATTTATTCTAGCAACATTTCAAACGATTTTGTGCAGCTTAAGAAGGATATGTGGTAGTGAAAAGGATTAAGTGATATAGTTGGAAGCCTGTTAATTGCTGGAGGCCATTTTTAAACTGAATGAAATCGTCTAATATTAGTCAGAATAAAGTTAAAAGGACGGCACCGGTACTGAATTAATTATAATGTTTGTATCCATAATGGTTCTACTCTCTCTCTCTCTCTCATCATTTTATTCTCGCTTTTCCACTCTTCCTTGTATTTCTGCTAAATTATCTTGTGGGTGAAGCTCGTCCTCTCCATCCCCCCCCCCCCCCCCCCCTCCCCCTCTTCTGACACTCCACTCCACTCCAGCCTCTTTAGTGGGGCAGATAAGTGAAACAATCGTTCAAATGGTGATACAAGCACCAAATTTGGCATGGATATCCCCCAGAGGCTATATTTTAAGAACAAATTGTTAGCCACCTGAAAATGCCATTTTTCAAAATTGCCGCCAATGCGATAATGTTTTGACATGACATTTGACACAGATGTCCAACGTGAATGATATTGGTACCAATTCTAATGTTATTTACCAGGCAGATTTTTTTTTTATCATTCTTTAATGCCTCAGAATCTAATTATCCACTGAAAAATGCAAGATGGCCACCAGATGTTTTTCTTTTGTCTTTAACAAATGGTCTCATAGTGCTTCTGAGCTTTACTTTTGGTATTTTAATGGATTTACTGGGGTCAAAAATATAGGAATCAACACCAATATCATTAATATGGGACGTACTGATCAAATTGTGCATCACAATGTGTATTTTCATGAATTCATTGGCAGCCATCTTGAAAAATGGCGGCCATCTTGCGTTTTAAGTGGTTTATAAGATTGTGATACATTTATGAATGATGGCATCGTTTCCAGCATAGTAAATAACATTATAATTGGTACCAATATATTATATGTTGGACATCTGTGTCAAATTTCATGTCAAAACGTTATTGCATTGGCGGCCATCTTGAAAAATGGCACCCATCTTGGATTTTCTGGTGGCTAAATTTGTGTTCTTAAAATATAGCCTCTCACAGATATTCATGCCAAATTTGGTGCTTGTATCATCATTTGAACGATTCAAGGTAAAATCTGCACTTATCCGCCCCACTACTTCCACATTCCACCTCTCCTCCACATTTTCTCTGCGGGGCTATCTATCACATGTCTGTCTGTCTGTCTGTGTATCAATTTGTCTGTCTGGGAGCTTATCTGTCTCTCCTCTCTCTCTCTCTCTCTCTCTCTCTCTCTCTCTCTCTCTCTCTGCTCATCTATCTGTGCATGTATCTCGCCTACTCTTCAGTGCCTCTACCTTTCCTATGTGGTGCTATCTATCAGTTGTTTGTCTGTCTGTGTGTGTATCGGTATGTCTATTTACGTGTCTGTCCGTATATCTGAGTATATAGTTCACTGCTCAATAGGTGGCGTTCTGAGAGTGAGGGTCTGAGTCTGGAGGGTGAGACGGTGAAGCACTTGAACGAAGCAACCAGCCGCTTCAGAGATGGAGCTGCTTCGAGCCATGATGGATGCTTCACATGTCTCACTCCCCAGACTGGAACAAGACCTCACGGGCTTCACCGTGTTGAGCGGTGGAATGTACAGGCTCTCAGTCTATGCCCGAGAGGGAGTAGTTGAAATATAGAAAAAAAAAAAAAAAAAAAAAAATCTGAGTACATATCTATCCATCTATTGGTCTCTCCGCCTCTATTATGACACTCCACTGATGAATATATACACCATATGAGGAGGAGTACTCTATTGACAACGTATTGCATATAGCTTCATTACTCCACTTCTGTCTCTCGTAAACTCCTCAATGCCTCTACCCTTTTTTTTTGTTTTTTTGCTGTAGTATCTCTTATCTGTCTGTCTCTCTGTCTGTATATCGATCGGTCTGTGTGTGTGTCTGTTAATTTGTCTTTGTCTATAGTTTTTAGTTTCCTTCCTAGACCTCCCATTTTTTTAAATAGACCTAAGTACCCCCCCCCCCCTCCCTTCCAGATAAATTTGTACATTCTTGGTAGGCACGCTGTCGCTCAACAAGGAAAAAGCGACAATTAAATGGCACGAAAGATCTTAATATTGACACACAAATGGGGCAAATTTCTAAAAATCGTAAAGTAATGGGGCGAACGTCTTAAAATCTGAAATATAATGGCGCTAAACATGAGGGAGAAGGGGTTCCACAAAAAAAACACGTCCCCTTAAACGTATGAGGACCGGCAGATGAAAAAAAGAAGGTGAAACTCAAAAGAAAGAGAGGATAAAAGAAAGGGTTGCAGAAAATACAATACCTTCATCGTAAAGACGAAGGAGAAGATTAAGCCAATGAATGAATGATAGAAAGTAATACAGGAAAACAGGAAGAATGAATGAACTACGACCGGACGAATAAATGATTGAATGAAGGCACAGATCGAACGAATTAATTAATGAATGAATGAATGCATGAATGAATGAATTAATGAATTAGTTAATGAATGAATGAACGAACTAATGAATGAATGCATGAATGAATAAATGAATGAAGGTACAGCCAAACGAATGAATTAATGAATGAACATAACATAATCTTCACCTGGAAAGCCCGAAAGAAAAGCAGAGAATAAGAACAAGACAAAGGACGGGACAGCAAACATGAATGATATAAGGAAAAGTAGAGAAAAGTGTAGAACATGGTAAACGTAAATGTAGCAAGGATACAAGTGATAACTGAACTAAGGAGTGAATGGAAATATATTTAATGCATAAGTAAAAATATTCTAAAAGTATAATAACAAATTTCTAAACTTAAATTATTTTGTTTAGAAGTATAAGAAAATAGCCTAGAATTGATAGCTGAAGTGGATGAAGAGGGGAGAAGAGAAGAGAAGGGAGGTAGGATGGCTAACGAGATGATATTTTATAAGGCATGCATTCACAAGAGTGGTGGAGATAATGGTGGTGGTGGTGGAGTGGTTTTCCTCCTCCTTCTCCTACTCTTCCTCTTCCCCCCTCCTCTTCTCCCCTCCTCCTACCCCACCCCTCTTTACCTCCTTCTCCTCCCCTCTCTTTTCTCCCCCTCCTCTCCTCCTACCACCACTTCCTCTTCCCTCCTCCTCCCCTCTCTCTTCTTCCCCTCCTCTCCTCCTACCACCCCTCCTCTTCCCTCCTCCTCCTCCTCAACCTTCCCAACCTTCCCCTACTTTTCCCCTTCCTCCTCCTCCTCGCTTCTCTCTTCCCCCCCTCCTCTCCTCCTTCCACCCCCACCTCTTCCATCCATCTTCCTCCTACCCACTTTACCCCCTCCTCCTCTTCCCCTTCGTACCCCTCTTTATCCCCTACCCACTCCCTCTCTCCTCCTCCTCCTCCTCCTCTTTCTGCTCCTCCTTTTGTCCGCCTCTGACCAACGACTCAACACATTTTACCGCAAGCAGCCGAGCACAATAGATGACGCTCTATTGTACACCCATCTGTCTGTCTGTCTGTCTGTCTGTGTGAACCTTTATCTATCCTCCTGTCTATCTATGTATGTATGCCTGCCTGTCTGTTAAGGGGGGTGACCTGCTTTTTTAATCGTTCTTGGTTGTATCCATTCGGCCCCAGTCAGCATATTTTTTTAAGACATTTATCCCCATCCAGGCGTCGATTTGTTCCTGGCGAGCGATAGCGAGCCAGCATTTATGGAGGATTCCGGCTTCACCGGAGACATGTTTCTATTGGAAAAATTTACAAATTTAGCCAGATGTCTAAGACTTCCAAAATATGGTGGCTCGCTATCGCTCGCCAGGTATAAATCGACACCTGGAGGGGGAAAAAACGTCTTAAAACAGTATGCTGAATGGGGCCAAATGGATACAACCCAGAGAGAGAAAAAAGCAGGTCACCCCTCTTAAGGTGTGCTTGCCTGCCTGTCTGTCTGAACTTCTATCCCCCAGTCTATGTATGATGTACTGTATGACTGCCCTTCTGTTCAGGTGGATGTTTAAGAGGGCTGGGTCGTATGTATGATGTATGACTGCCCTTCTGTTCAGGTGGATGTTTAAGAGGGCTGGGTCGTATGTATGTATGACTGCCCTTCTGTTCAGGTGGATGTTTAAGAGGGCTGGGTCGTATGTATGATGTATGACTGCCCTTCTGTTCAGGTGGATGTTTAAGAGGGCTGGGTCGTATGTATGATGTATGACTGCCCTTCTGTTCAGGTGGATGTTTAAGAGGGCTGGGTCGTATGTATGATGTATGACTGCCCTTCTGTTCAGGTGGATGTTTAAGAGGGCTGGGTCGTATGTATGATGTATGACTGCCCTGCTGTTCAGGTGGATGTTTAAGAGGGCTGGGTCGTATGTATGATGTATGACTGCCCTTCTGTTCAGGTGGATGTTTACGAGGGCTGGGTCGTATGTATGATGTATGACTGCCCTGCTGTTCAGGTGGATGTTTAAGAGGGCTGGGTCGTATGTATGATGTATGACTGCCCTTCTGTTCAGGTGGATGTTTAAGAGGGCTGGGTCGTATGTATGATGTACTGTATGACTGCCCTGCTGTTCAGGTGGATGTTTAAGAGGGCTGGGTCGTATGTATGATGTACTGTATGACTGCCCTGCTGTTCAGGTGGATGTTTAAGAGGGCTGGGTCGTATGTATGATGTACTGTATGACTGCCCTGCTGTTCAGGTGGATGTTTAAGAGGGCTGGGTCGTTTTTATCTGCACATTTATGTATATTTTTATGTGTTTATTAGTGTGTTCCCTAGATCTTCATCAAGCTTAAAAAAAACACCCGCCCAAGACTCTCCTTTAAAGTAAATTGGTACATTTTCTTATAGAAAAACTTCCCGGCCGTAGGCCGGTTTCTCTTAAATTACAGGCTCGCTATTGCTCGCCAGGAAAAAATCGAAACCTAAATGACACGAAAAGTTTTAATATTAACAAAGAAATTGGGCGAAAGGTCTTAAAATCGACAAACTAATGGGCCAAACGACATCAAATTTGAAACTTATGGGGCTAAACATTAGGACGCAGGGGACCAGAAAAACGGCCCATCTCCCCTTAACTGCCTGCTTGAACCTCTATCTATCATCTTGTCTATGTATACATGTCTGTCTGCCTGTCTGTCTCATTCAGTCGGCTATATAACTGCTTGTCTGTCTGTCTGTCATTTTGAATCTGTATTTATCCTCCTATCTATGTATTTGTGTCTGTTTAGGTGGCTGTTTAACTGTCTGTCTGAACCTCTATCTATTTCCCTATCTATGCATGTGTGTCTGTCTGTTTGTCAATCTTCCTGTCTGTGTCGGTCTGTCTACCATTCTATCTCCCAACCTGTTTCCCTGTCTGTGTGTTTGGCAGTGTTCTTGTTTGCTTAAGGTCTTACCTTACGTCTTGTCTATTGTCCCTGTCTTTTCTGTCCTGTCTGTCTGTCTGTCTATCTGTTCGTCTGTATCTCTGCATGTCTGTATGTCTGTCTTCCTCTTCGTTATTCGCCTGCCTCGCGTTTTCCTGTATGCCTGATAATCTGTTTATATACCCGTGTGTTATTATGCCTCCCTGTCTGCCTGTCTATCTGTCTATCGTTACGCCTATATGTCTGTTTGTCTACCTGTTGTGTCTGTCTGTCCATTTATCTATCGGTTTGGCCACCTGTTTGCATGTTTGTTTGTCTACCTGTTTGTGTGTCTGTCTGTTCATTTATCTATCGGTTTGCCCACCTGTTTGCATGTTTGTTTGTCTACCTGTTTGTGTGTGTGTCTGTCCATTGATCTATCGTTTTGCCCGCCTATTTGCATGTTTGTTTGTCTACCTGTTTGTGTGTCTGTCTGTCCATTTATCTATCGGTTTGGCCACCTGTTTGCATGTTTGTTTGTCTACCTGTTTGTGTGTCTGTCTGTCCATTTATCTATCGGTTTGGCCACCTGTTTCCATGTCTGTTTGTCCATATGTCAGTCTTTCTTTTCACATGTCTGTCTGTTTCTCTGGCTGCCTGTGTTTAGTTCTCTATATGTCTAGCCTCCTGCCCACGTCTCTGTCTGTCTGGCTTCCCGACTTGAGGCCTGTCTAGCTTCCTGTCCACTTCTCTGTCTGTGTGTCTGTCCTGTTTCCTGTCTGCTGCCTATTTGTCTTCCTCTTGTCCTATCTGTTTGCATGTTTGTCTGTCTAGTTTCCAGCCTGTCTGTCTGTCTTCCTTTCCGTCTGCCTACCTGTCTGTCCGTATGCTGGTTTGTCTGTCTGTGTCTGTGTACCTGTCTGCCTTCATGTTTGTTTGTTTTACTAGTTGTCTTCCTGTATGTCTGTCTGTCTAATTTCCTGTCCACCCATCTGCCTGTGTACCTGTTGGTCCTCCCTGTGTTTTACTGCCTTGTCTGTCTGCCTAACTTCCTATCCACTTCGCTGTCTGTGTGTCTGTCTCAGCCTGCCAGTATTCCTATCTATATCCCTAGCCACCTCTCTGTCTGTGTACCCGTCTCTGCCTGCCTGTCTGTCTGTCTGTTTGCCTGTCTGCCTGTCCATCAACCTCTCTGTCTGTATACCCGTCTTATTATCTGTCTGTTTATCTAGCTCCCTATCCACCTTTCTGTCTGTTTAGCTCCCAATCCACCTCTCATGTCTGTATACCCGTCTTCCTGTCTGTCTTTCTAACCACCTCTCTGCCTTGGTTCCCGTCTTTTTGTCTGTCTTTCTGTCTAGCTCCCCATCCACCTCTCTATCTGTTTGCCCGTCTGCCTGTTTGTCTGTCTGTCTATCTCCCTATCCACCTCTCTGACTGTTTGCCCGTCTCCCTGGCTGTCTGTCTGTCTGTCTAGCACCCCACCCACTTCTCTATTTGTTTGCCATTCTCCCTGGATATCTGTATGTCTGTCTGTCTGTCTAGCACCCAACCCCCTTCTCTATCTGGTTGCCCGTCTTCCTGGATGTCTGTATGTCTGTCTAGCACCCCACCCAATTCTTTATCTGTTTGCCCGTCTCCCTGGATGTCTGTATGTTTGCATGCCCATATTAGTCTGTCCATTTCCCTATCCACCTCTCTGTCTGTATGCCCGTCTGTTTGTTTATCTCCCTATCCATCACTCTGTCTATGTGCCCGTCTGTCTGTCTATCTTCCTATCCACCTCTCCGTCTGTTCACCCGTCTCCTCCTACCCGTCTCCCCGGTGCCTAACTTATAGCTCTCTCTCAAAACGCTATTTCAGGATGCATACATTTTTGAAATATCAACGTGATGGATCCTATGTGGGCCCTGCCAGCACAACTATCACACTGGGAACTAAACCATTGTGTAGTGTACATGTTGGAAGGAATGGTAGGGTGGTAGTGATTAATGTATAGCTGTTCTTTAGTTCAATACATGGCAGGCACATATTTACGCACACACAAACACACACACACACACACACACACACATACACATATATATATATATATATATATATATATATTATACTGTATACATATATATGTGTGTGTATGTGTATGTGTGGAGTTACTCGTAGAGGCATATTGAGGAATGAAGAGATACGTAGGAGAGTGGGGCAGCAGGAACATTTGTCAGCCAGAGAGGACAGAAGGGTGCTGAGCTAGTATGGTCATGTTGAACAAATGGAAGATGAAAGGCTGACAAAGAGAATATGTGAGTCAGATACAAGGGAAGATAGAAGGGCAGGAAGACCCCCATTGAGATGGAGAGACTGTGTAAGAAAAGCGTTGGATGATAGAGGAATGAAGATCAGGCAAGGGAAGTGGTAATAAACAGGCTGGAATGGAGAATGCTTGTGATTAGATAAGTGAACACATGGTCATTTGGAGGAAGGGGTCGGGCGCAAGTTGGACTATTTAATAGTCCATCAGGCGCCTGGCCCGGGGAGACGATTAATATAAAGGGAGCGCCTGGAAGTGTGGTGAGCGGGCTTGTGGTGGTAGGGCTTCGCTGCATGTCTGCCTGCCGAAATCGGAACCTATCCGGGTGGTCGGGGGCTGGGGGAGTGCTGGAAGGACCTTGGTGACCCTGGTCTCTGGGTCTACTCCTGGATGACCTAGATGTGTGTGAATTTGTGTTTTGTTTTTGTGTGTTCGTTGTTTTCTGTTGTGTTTTGTGTTGTCCCTATTCTTGCTCTGTCCCAAGTCCCCCCCCCCCCCCAAAACAAAAATATAAATAAAATAAAATAAAAATAAAAGTGGGGATTGGGCCTGAGCATATAAATATACTGTATATACTTTATATAGTGGTGGCCGAATATTATGTCGCGTATGGGGCCGCGACAACACTTTCAGCCCAATATGGTACAGGATGATTTCCCCTCGTGTTTATCGTGGGATTCCCGGTTTCGTATGTCTGGCAACTAGGCCAGGTTTCTTGCGTTGCTGCAGGGATGACTCAACGTCCCTCAGTCATTTTCTTACCCCCCTGATGAGTGGATGTTTACTGCTGGTGCTCTCACTGGATTACCCAAATATCGTACACCAGCGGTCGGTTGTTTGTGAAGATCTCGATAATGCCAGGGGGTAAACACTTGAAACCTTAAGATATTGCAGCCATATACATACATCCGCAATACATACATCCGCATTGCATACATACATCCGCATTGCACAATGCGGAGCAATCAAATGCTGAGATTTCTAGCCAGACGGGTGTGAACTTGCGTACTATCCAGCGCTGGACGAAAAAGTTACGCGAGGCGGGTGACGCTGCCGACGTCGGCCACAAGCCGCGGTCTGGTAGGCCAAGAAACATAAGTGCTAGAAACTTTGGTAGTTACTCGTAGAGGCATATTGAGGAATGAAGAGATACGTAGGAGAGTGGGGCAGCAGGAACATTTATCAGCCAGAGAGGACAGAAGGGTGCTGAGCTAGTATGGTCATGTTGAACAAATGAAAGATGAAAGGCTTACAAAGAGAATATATGAGCCAGATACAAGGGAAGATAGAAGAGCAGGAAGACCCCCAGTCAATCCAGGGCAATCCTCGTCTAAATGCACGCCAACTTAAGCAAAATAAACCAGATTTGCTTGGTAATATGGCTATTTGCACCATCAGCGCGGCCCTGTCTCAAAAACTCAAATATCGCTGCCTAAGGCCACTCAAAAATCCACTCATAACTTGCCGCCAAGCTAGCAACAGGAAAGTTTTCGCCGCCAAGTACCTTCGTTGGCCTTTAAGGAGACAGTTTTTTTGAGCGATGATGCCACTTTCACGGTCACTAGCAACTGTGGGGGAAACGTGAGGGTGCGGCGGGGGGGCAACAGGTTGAACCCCAAATACCTCGTGACCACTGTGAAGTACCCTGACAGCCTCATGGTATGGGCTTGCTTTACTTACCATGGTGTAGGTGACTTAGTTGTGTTGCCTAAGAATATCCGCATGAACAGATTTAACTATTTGGAGCTATTAAGTGACCATCTGCCCAGTTCATATAGAAAAACCAAGGCAACTTTTTTCATTCAGGATGGTGCACCTTGCCACACAGCCCATTATGTAACTGAGTGGATGGATGATGTTGGCATAAGTTACTTCAAGGACTGGCCTGGTAACTCCCCAGACATTAACCCGATAGAGAACTTGTGGGCTATCATAAAACGCAGATTGAAGGGGAAGGAAATAACTTCTGTCGGGCAGCTGGAGCACCACATTCGGGACATTTGGGAGAGTCTGGGGCCATCCGTCCTACAAAACCTGGCTGCCGATGCACCTAAGCGGCTCAAGCACTTAATTAAAGAAAGTTAAGGGGTGGAACACACCATACTAGTGGGGAGTTGAGTACAAAAGAAAATCAACAATGTCCATAAAAAATGCATTAACTTCCCCCCACATGTTGACGCAGGTTCAGGCTGGCGAGGCGAGACGGGCCGTGACATAACTTTTGGCCCCCACTTATATATATATATATATATATATATATATAAATATATATATATATATATATATATATATATATATATATATATATATATATATATATATATATATTCTGACATACGGAGCCCTGTATGTTTATTTAAGAGTTTTGTTTGGTTTTTTTAAACGTTGAGAATTTTCGGAGAATTAAGAGTTGAAGGAGTGCCAAACTACCCAGGCGGCGAAGCAGACCAGCGAGCGAACCAGCGAGGGGGAAACCAGCTCGTCCGCATACCAGCAAACAAGCCTTCACACCTGCGTGCGTCATAGGGGACCCTGCAAACTACTTCGATGAGCCGACGCTATGATGATGATACGACGCCAGGAGACTCCATTGGACCACGCACCTCTTACGCAACCAGAGGAGCTGTGATTGGGGCGCGCACCACCCCCCGCCTCCTGATTCGTTCCTACACCATCATTGTTTAGTATATAAGACCCGAGTAGTGGGCATTCAAATCAGTCTCACTTGGAGTTGGGAAGGTGAACTTGCAGCTGGAGGAAGACGGGGTGAAGTATTATAATGGGATTGTGACTGTCAGTCAGATTATATAAGTGTGTGTTAAGTATGTTCGGTGTAAACACTTACGTTATGTTGGCTAGTGAGATATGTGATTGGGAATTAACGTTAACGCTACTATTATGTACTTAACTATTTTAGTTGACTGACTTGTGGACTAAAGCACCTCTTTAAGTAATTGGGTTATGATGAAAGTAATACTATTGTTATACATTAATACTTACGAGTTCTTTCATTTTCTTTTAATTAAGCTTACATTGCTTAACGGTGCTTAGTACGGTGATACTATTGTCTCTTATTAGTAATATCGCCTTAGATTAACATGGCTGTCTTAATGTTACTTCTAGTGATTTCCTAAGCTGAAGAAAATTCTTTTAGCTTCAAAATATTATTTTGCTTTTCATATTATTTGAGTGAGACCTGAATCGAATCTATGAAGCGATCCTGTAACTTTATTTACTCATAATCAAACCTCAATGTTACGTGATTAAGAAATACATTTAACTAATTATTAAATATATATCTAACTTTTTATGTGACTTTGATATTAATCCTGATGATAATAATAATATAATACTATTAACGTAAGACAAGAACCAAGAATAATTACATTAAATATAAATAAAAGGACATATAAGAAAACTAGCTATTCATTTCAAAAAGGGTAAAAAACAGAAATATTCTTACCTCAATATTTATCTTTCAAGACTTTTTATAGAA
Source organism: Paralithodes platypus (assembly GCA_032716605.1). Classification (NCBI taxonomy): domain Eukaryota; kingdom Metazoa; phylum Arthropoda; class Malacostraca; order Decapoda; family Lithodidae; genus Paralithodes; species Paralithodes platypus. The sequence goes on along the minus strand of CM064527.1, from coordinate 38,516,005 downwards.
TTAATAGTCCTTCTTTAGATATAACTTATTTGGTTCATAACCATAGCCTACTAAGCTTCGGTTAAATAATAATTCTTTATAAATACTACATGACTTTAATTAGTTTCAGTATTTTTTCATAATTAAAGAGTATCAGTCAATAAAGGTACCAAGTCCTAAGATCCAAAAGGAAAGGAAGCAACAACAGGAAATAATTTTATTAGATTTTACTTTTGTTTTGCCTTCAGCTGACTGATACCTTAATATATATCTCTGTGCTATCTAGATTCATCAAGTTAACCACTTGAGGATCAAGATACATAACAGAAGAGTGGCGACCTCGCCAGGATTCGTTTCATACAGTTTCACTCAGTTTCATTACCGTTTCACTACTTAAAAATCAAATATTAATCATGCCTCATCTAATTAATGACGAAGATGCTCGAGTTTTCATAGAATCAGACCCCACAGCCCCTGATATTGACAGTCTGTCAAAATCCGAACTGAAAGTGCTTGCCTCGCATCTCCAGTTAACTGTCTCAAACATGTCCAAAGTAGAGGTGGCTCAGACCATAAAAACCCGCCTGTTCCCTGTAGAAGGCGAGGAGGGTGACGGAGCAGTTGGTGGGATCCCGAGTAAACCTAGCCAACTTGATGAACAATTGCCACCTGGTTTGACCGGTGATGAAATATTAGAACTAGCCAGAATAAAAGCAAATACCGAAGAAGCCAGAATAAAAGCAAATATCGAAGAAGCCAGCATAAAAGCCAGAGCAACGACCGAACAATGTGAATATCAATATTGTACGGCTCAACTAACTGTCAATACAAATGCTCCCTTAATTGCTCCCCCTCTGGGATTGACTATGACTAGTGTCATTCCACCTTTCACTGAGGATAATGTGCAGGATTTCTTTGTTTTGTTTGAGGAAGTTGCTGGAGGTATGAAGTGGACAAGAGATCAATGGCCTTTTATGTTACAAACCGTTTTGACAGGGCAGGCTCGAGCCACGTATTTGTCAGAAGTAGCAGAGGTTATGCAGGATTATGACAATCTCAAAGAAGCTATCCTAAAAACCTATCAATTACAGCCTGAAGCTTACAGGCAATCTTTCCGTAAAAAACCAGAAGAAAGTAGAAGAAACCCATAAGGTATTTGCCAGAACCATGACTAAAACTTTCAATCATTGGGTCAAGAGTAAGAAAGTCACAAGCTACAACGATCTGAAGGATTTGGTCCTGTTAGAAAATTTCCTATGGAAAATTAATTCTTCTGTAGCCTATCATTTAAGGGGGAAAAAGGTAGATTGTCTTGCCGACGCCGCTGACATGGCTGACACATACGTACTGAACAACAAATTTCGTGGAAAGAAGCCCTACGATAATTCTAGTTCTAATTTTAAGTATCCCAATCACAAATCTGACAGACCCAGTCACAAGCCTGTAACGTCTTCCCCAGCTAGCCAAAATAGAATTGTTCCCCCAACTAAATATGCGACTCAGGGCAATGGTAACAGAGGTGGGGCCCAAATTAATAGTAATGCTCAAAGAGGGAACGTTCCCGTATCCCCTAAAGTATGTACTTTTTGTGGCAAGAGAGGCCACCTACCTTATCAGTGCTGGGCCAAGGAGAGAACTGAGAGATCGGGGCAGACAGTTGCCGCCGTATCTCAAACTCCATATGTTCCTGTAATGCAGGACTCCCGACAGAAGGAGTACCTAGCAGCTAACGTAAACCATCTAGACAGGGGTGTAGTAGCATGCGTGGTGCAACCCACTAGGGTTAAGCCAATAATAATTTCACCATCAGTGCAGGACAGTTACCGTCCCTTTATTTCATCTGGCAACGTGAGATTGAATGGTTGTATGCATGAGGTAAACATTCTGAGAGACACAGGTTCTACTAGCACCCTCATGGTGAATCCTTACACTGAGTGCCCACCTGGCGAACCAGTTGTAATGAGAGGTGCTGGAGGCCAATTTTATGGATACTTGGTAAAAGGCGAAATTGAATGTGAGTTACTACAGGGTGAGGCCACCATAGCTTTGTGTAGGTCCCAAGATATCCCTGTGCCCGGGGTAACACTCCTTTTGGGGTATGATGTAGCAGGTGAGAAGGTCCGACCAGACCCCATTTTGTCACTTTCCCCTGTTAACGAGCCACTAACCGGTGAGCTCGAAAAGGAGATGCCAACAGTTTTCCCTGTGTGTGCTGTCGCACGTTCAATGTCTCAAGTAGCAGTTCCCTCAGACCGAAATGTACCGAATGTAAGAGTTGATGAAAGGGATGAAGAGAGTGTGAATGACGCTCCAACTGTGCCTGATAATGTGACTGAGGTGGATTTATCTGACACCTTTATGGCTCATCTTGACCCTAACGATGACCATGAAACCCCTCCAAATTGTCCTAGTGGCGTGGTAGAGCTACAGAGAGATGATAGAGAATGCAAGGAGTTAGCTGCCAGGGCCGTGAGTGAAGAGGAATGTGAGAAGGAGGGTGGTGAATGTTTCTACCTCAAAGGAGGAGTATTGTGGCATAGATGGAGACAGCCACACAGACCAATCGATGACGGGGCCTGGGACGTCCATCAAGTAGTAGTCCCCAAACCTTGTCGTAGAGATAACTTGGAAATGGCACATTGTATACCATTGGCAGGACACCTAGGTGTGAGAAAAACTCTAGACAGAATCAGAGCCCACTTTTACTGGCCAGGAATGCGTGCAGATGTAGTTGAGTTTTGTAGAGTGTGTCACACTTGCCAGATGACAGGAAAACCCAATCAGAAGGTGCCTGTACATCCTCTGGTGCCCTTGCCCGTCTTCGAGAATCCTTTTACTCGGGTGGTAGTGGACATTGTAGGCCCATTGCCTAAGACTTCCCAAGGTAACATTTATTTATTAACTATTATGGACATGGCAACTCGCTACCCAGAGGCTACCCTTAAGGACTACCTCTGCTCCAACTGTCATCAAGGAACTGCTCAAATTCTTCACCAGAATGGGTTTCCCCCATGAGGTGCAAAGTGATCAAGGAACTAATTGTACCTCTAACATTTTCCAGCAGTCCCTGAAGGAGTTGGGTATCGAGCATGTTAAGTCTAGCACCTACCACCCAGAGAGTCAAGGGGTTCTCGAACGATATCATCAGACATTAAAAGGAATGTTGCATAAATATTGTACAGAGACCGGAGTTGAGTGGGATAAGGGGGTACCTTTTCTTTTATTTGCTACTTGTGAGGTTCCAACTGAATCCCTGGGTTTTTCCCCTAATGAGCTAGTTTTCGGTCACCTGGTAAGAGATCCTTTGCAACTATTGCAGGATAGCCTAGTTGGCCAGGAGGGGAACCAAAACCTCCTCAAGTATGTTTCAGATTTCAAAACCCGGCTGAGATCCTCATGTGAGTTTGACGCTCAAAACTTGACAGTGGCTAAAAGCTCCATGAATAACTGGTATGACAGAAAAGCCCGTGAGAGGGAGTTTCAGCCCGGTGATGAGGTTTTGGTCCTGCTCCCCCTTTTTGGCCAACCTTTGGCTGCCAAGTTCAGGGGCCCATATAAGATCATTCAGAGGGTGAGCATTACCGATTATCTAGTAACTACCCCAGACAGGAGAAAGCCCACGCAAGTATTCCATATAAATATGTTGAAACCCTACCATAGGTCCCCTGATTCCTCTCCTCCAGATTCTCCCACTGTGGCAGTGAATGTCAGGACCTGTGGACAGCCAGGTGCGGACAAAGTCTTCAGTTCTCTTACTGACCCGCAACAGACTGTTCCAGAGACTGAAGGTATCCATGCAGACTTTGACTTGTCATGTAGCCTATCTAACTTTCAGTATAACTCAGTAGCTTGGGGGGAATTACCATCTAAACTATGTCATATTCCCTCTGATCAAGCGAACCAACTAATCTCTGTTTTATCTCAGTCTCCCAGTGTGTTCTGTGATACTCCAGGGCTCACTTCTTTGGCCTTGCACGACATCGACGTAGGGGATGCAACTCCCATTAAACTATCCCCCTACCGTGTCTCACCACAACGCAGGAGTATACTGTAGGTCGAGCTTGACTTCATGTTTTCAAACCAGCTGATCACAAGGGCCTTAAGCCAGTGGAGTAGTCCGGTCATGCTTGTGCCAAAGCCAGACGGGAGCAATAGGTTATGTATGGACTATAGGCAAGTTAATGCTGTCACAAAGAACGATACCTACCCACTGCCACGGATCAAAGTTTGCATTTACCAGATTGGCCTCATACAGCAGTAAGTTTAACTTAATGAGAGGATTTTGGCAATTAGCTCTCCCTTGTAGCGAGGTAAATATCATGCTTTAGTAGTGCGCTTTCAAGCCTTCAGCTGTGAGATGCCTTGCAGTTCGAATAACGCTCCAGCTACGTTCCGGCTATGTTCTGATGTGGTACCTGGAGACGTTGCCTACTTTGGGTGATATCCATATTATATCCTCATTATAATCTTGCTGTTGCCAATCTGGTGGTGAATCTATTTATGTATTATGTTTAATATTATGTACTATACTCCTTAAACTCTTTTCTAGGGGGGAGGTCTGACATACGGAGCCCTGTATGTTTATTTAAGAGTTCTTTTTTTTTTTTTTTAAACGTTGAGAATTTTCGGAGAATTAAGAGTTGAAGGAGTGCCAAACTACCCAGGCGGCGAAGCAGACCAGCGAGCGAACCAGCGAGGGGGAAACCAGCTCGTCCGCATACCAGCAAACAAGCCTTCACACCTGCGTGCGTCATAGGGGACCCTGCAAACTACTTCGATGACCCGACGCTATGATGATGATTCGACGCCAGGAGACTCCATTGGACCACGCACCTCTTACGCAACCAGAGGAGCTGTGATTGGGGCATGCACCACCCCCCGCCTCCTGATTCGTTCCTACACCATCATTGTTTAGTATATAAGACCCGAGTAGTGGGCATTCAAATCAGTCTCATTTGGAGTTGGGAAGGTGAACTTGCAGCTGGAGGAAGACGGGGTGAAGTATTATAATGGGATTGTGACTGTCAGTCAGATTATATAAGTGTGTGTTAAGTGTGTTCGGTGTAAACACTTACGTTATGTTGGTTAGTGAGATATGTGATTGGGAATTAACGTTAACGCTACTATTATGTACTTAACTATTTTAGTTGACTGACTTGTGGACTAAAGCAACTCCTTAAGTAATTGGGTTATGATGAAAGTAATACTATTGTTTTATATTAATACTTACGAGTTCTTTAATTTTCTTTTAATTAAGCTTACATTGCTTAACGGTGCTTAGTACGGTGATACTATTGTCTCTTATTAGTAATATCGCCTTAGACTAACATGGCTGTTTTAATGTTACTTCTAGTGATTTCCTAAGCTGAAGAACATTCTTTTAGCTTCAAAATATTATTTTGCTTTTCGTATTATTTGAGTGAGACCTGAATCGAATCTATGAAGCGATCCTGTAACTTAATGTACTCATAATCAAACCTCAATGTTACGTGGTTAAGAAATACATTTAACTAATTATTAAATATATATCTAACTTTTTATGTGACTTTGATATTTATCCTGATGATAATAATAATATAATACTATTAACGTAATACAAGAACCAAGAATAATTACATAAAATATAAAGAAAAGGACATATAAGAAAACTAGCTATTCATTTAAAAAAGGGTAAGAGACAGAAACATTCTTACCTCAATATTTATCTTTCAAGACTTTTTATAGAATTAATAATCCTTCTTTAGATATAACTTATTCGGTTCATAACCATAGCCTACTAAGCTTCGGTTAAATAATAATTCTTTATAAATACTACATGACTTTAATTAGTTTCAGTATTTGTTCATAATTAAAGAGTATCAGTCAATAAAGGACACCAAGTCCTAAGATCCAAAAGGAAAGGAAGCAACAACAGATATTTTGTTTATTAGATTTTACTTTTGTTTTGCCTTCAGCTGACTGATACCTTAATGTATATCTCTGTGCTATCTAGCTTCATCAAGTTAACCACTTGAGGATCAAGATACGTAACAATATATATATATATATATATATACTGTATATATATATATACTGTATATATATGGGATACTTTTTAGATAAATGAAACATCTAAAATGTAATCAACCAGGTTTTACTAGCGTTTAAGCCCAGTAGAGTTTATGGATTTGGAATGTGATCGAGCCTGCTCTAAAGCTAGGAAAGGTTGACAGCATAGATAGAAACACCATGTGAGGAGGGGCACTTTACTTACAACGTTCTGTTAACAGCCTCTGCAGTGTCCTGAAAAGGTGTTTAAGCTCTTCAGCACCATGACGTCTATTTGCCTTTGATTTTGTCACAACTTAGATGATTATATTCAGTATAAGAAGGACCTGTGTTACTAAGAAGGTATTTTGAGATCGTATTTACCCATTTGAGTCCTAGAAGTAAACTATAGATTTAAGAAAAGCGTCTAAAGGTAACCAAAATAGGATGGAAATTACGTATTGGTGGTGAAGGGGTTAAGAAACGTGGTTATTATTGGGAGTTTTTTAACGCTTGCTCCCTAGACCTCTATAAAGCATAACAAGTACCCATATGACCCCACCTTTGATATACTGTATATGTTTACTTCGACATCTACTGTAAATGGCAGGAAAGGTCTTAAGGTTTCTCTTTTTGGTCGATTTGTTTTAATTTAAATATTATTTTTTCTAGTTTCCTACCTAGACCTCCATCAAATTTAAAAAAAACAGGACCCCCATTCAAGATATATGTGTACATTTTTCGGTAGAAAAATGTCCCGGCCGAAGGCCAGTTCCTCCTAAATTACAGGCTCACTATCGCTCGCCAGGAAAAATCGGCACCTAAATGACACGAAAAGTCTTAATATTGACAAAAAAGGTGGCAACACGTCTTAAAATCGCAAAACTAATGGGATGAACGTCTTAAAATTTGAAAACTAAAGGGGCTTAGCATGACAGAGAAGGGTGCCAGAAAAACGGATTATCTCCCCTTAAATTGACTGGAGGTATAGGGAACAAACTACAACAACAAATCCCCTTAACCCTTAATAATGGTAACATACTGAACAAATAAAATAAAGGTGTAAATGCAAAGTAGAAACAGAATGGGGAAGGAAGAATGGAAGGGAAGGTTGATTTGGTTGGATGGGCTCATTATGTGTCTAAGCTACAATATAGAGGTGCATGGAAGACGGAAGAGAGAGAGAGAGAGAGAGAGAGAGAGAGTGGAGGGGGAGAGGAAGATGAGAGAGAGATACACACATAGAATGATATTTTGTAAGAGAGAGAGAGAGAGAGAGATAGTGTGTGTGTGTGTGTTTGTATATAAGTACAAAGGACTTCAAAGGAAATCAAGCAACAGTAGATCTAGTGACCCCTCTAGGCTGCTTGTCCTCCAAAACACTGAGGCTCAAGTGTCAAAACAGTGGTTTAGATTGGGTAAGGGAAAATTGGAAAGGGAACTACTGCCCTGGAACTAATGTCCGTGGTAGGATTAGGAATTAAGTAGAGGACAGATGGGTTAGTAACATAACACAGTTATAAGTGATCTTTCGTATATCTGTTAAAAAGAGAGTAACGTCTTAGTAATAGCCTACTGTATAATATATACCAGGCATTTTGGCTCGAACGTCCCTTGATTTTGGCCCTGTCACTCTTTCAACTATGGGAGAGGCACTCGCTACAGGCTGTTCTGTCTTTTGCCTCCCTCACTCACATAGACAAAACAAAAAATAATAATAATCCTTGATGAATCTGAGGGAGCAATTAATTATAGTTTTTCATTTACAAACCATGTCAGTAGCAGGTTTGATGCAAGAAATGTGTCTAGGCGAAGTTTAAAGGAATCAATGATGCTGCAGTCAATAACGTCTCGGAGAAACCCATTCCACAAGTTGACAACTCGATTGATGGAGAAATTCTTAGATTCGTGTGAGTTAAACGATTTACCATTAATTTTGCAACCGTTTCCCCGCGTGTAATTAGACTGGTCGATAGTGAAGTTCTTACTACAGTTCATATTGTCGATGCCTTAGATGATTTTGAACACTTGGATTAAGTCGCCTCTTAACCCGGCAAGTGCGGGAAGACTCTTAAGAGTTTCCCCGGGCGACTGCGGGAAGACTCTTAAGATCCTGGGCCTAAAAAATCCATTTAACCCCTTATTGGCGGCGCTCGACTTAAGTCGTGCACCAATTTGCAGCAAGTTTGAAGCATTATTAAGGCTTTTAACCCTTAATTAGCGGCGAGCAACATAAGTCGAGTTAAATAAAGCTGGACTATGTGGCGGCGCTCGACATAGGTCGAGTGGCAATTTCAGCACGTAATGTGGCTGAGAGAGAGAGACAAGTGGTGGCAGGAGACTAGCGAGCGTATGACTGCTCCAGACCACCGCGGCGAACCTACTGACACAAATCTCAGCTCCCTCCTCCCTCTCTCACTCGCTACATACTCAATTATGTACCGAAAGTACCGAATTACCTGCTTTTTGCACTCGCGTTGCACGGTTATTGCAAGAAAACTATCCATCATACAAGGATCGTTATGGTGTCATTCGAAAGCTCTGTTTATGCCCTTTCAGGGATAGGTACTTGTTTTACGTTCTGGGTCTTATTTAGGCATGAAAATGATCACGTAAACAGCCCTATTTTGGCTAAAAACACCCCGCTGTGCGGTACATATAAATAAACCGCATAGGCCGCTCGTAAGGTGTTAAAGGGTTAAAATCGAGTGCAAATGGCCGGAAGCACAGCGGGCCATACAGCCGACTCCCAGGGCTTACCGCCGCCCATTAACTCATGTTCCCTGTGTTCTCGAGAGGCCGGCAGTGTAGCCAGTAGTGAGCATAGCTGGGAAAAATATACCGATATATGCTAAACTTCCATGTTCGTGGCAGCACTGCAAGAGAACCACGAGTGCTACCTAGCTCGTTCTGGTCTCATTTTGAAGCTTTTAGTGCCTAGTTTTTTGCTAAATAATTTGTGTTCATGCAAATGCGTGATTTATCATGCAGGAGGGCCTGAATATGCCCAAATGAGCCAAAAACACCCTGCTAGACAAGGGTTAAAACACCCAAAAAAAACTTGAACCCATTTTTTTATTTTATTTTTTTTTTTAGCCCATGGGCCATGCCAAATATCACTCCTCCACATCCCCTCCTTCCCCACTTCCTTAACCCGGGAACTGTGGGGAGACTCTTAAGAGTTCCCCCGGCGGACTGCGGGGAGACTCTTAAGAGTCAGAGAAAAAAAAAATCAACTTTTGACATCAATATTTTTTTTTTTTTGGCCCCTGGGCCATGCAAAATCTCAGTCCTCACCTCCCCTTCTTCCCCACTTTCCTCCTCTCCTTCAGTTATCACCTATTTTCCCTGTTATTCCCTTATTCTGAGGTATATTTTCGTGCTAACATTAGAAATCCGGTTAAAGGGTGTGGTCATCACTCATAGCAAGCGAATGCAAGAGAGAGAGAGAGTATCGATCGACTGTGTCTCAGTGGCCTTGGGGGAAATTGGCGGGAAAGCAGCTTGCCTCACCCATACATTATACAACTCGCGGGCTATATCTCCGATTTTGACCATCCAAACGCTGTTTTCACTCGTTTTATTGTTGTTTCAGGTTAATACCTTTATAATCAACCCATAATAGGCGCATATGGATAAGTATTAATGCTATTAATGGTACAATGAATATTTTAGTGACGGAAACACCTCAAATACGTCAGCACAGGGGGACGTTTCCAATTACCCCCATGCGCACTTGTTAGGTTAAGAGTTTCCCCGGGTGACTGCGGGAAGACTCTTAAGATCCTGGACCTAAAAAAATCCCTTTAACCCTTAATTAGCGGCGAGCAACATAAGTCGAGTTAAATAAAGCTGGACTATGTGGCGGCGCTCGACATAACTCGAGTGGCAATTTCAGCACGTAATGTGGCTGAGAGAGAGAGACAAGTGGTGGCAGGAGACTAGCGAGCGTATGACTGCTCCAGACCACCGCGGCGAACCTACTGACACAAATCTCAGCTCCCTCCTCCCTCTCTCACTCGCTACATACTCAATTATGTACCGAAAGTACCGAATGACCTGCTTTTTGCACTCGCGTTGCACGGTTATTGCAAGAAAACTATCCATCATACAAGGATCGTTATGGTGTCATTCGAAAGCTCTGTTTATGCCCTTTCAGGGATAGGTACTTGTTTTACGTTCTGGGTCTTATTTAGGCATGAAAATGATCACGTAAACAGCCCTATTTTGGCTAAAAACACCCCGCTGTGCGGTACACATAAATAAACCGCATAGGCCGCTCGTAAGGTGTTAAAACACCCCAAAAAAACTTGAACCCTTTTTTTTGTTTTTTCTTTTTTATTAGCCCATGGGCCATGCCAAATATCACTCCTCCACATCCCCTCCTTCCCCACTTCCCCCCCCTCCCCCCCTCCTTCAGTTATCACCTATTTTCCCCTGTTATTCCCTTACTCTGTGGTCTATTTTCGTGCTAACATTAGCGAGTTGCAAGCAGGGCATTGTCATCACTGTTACCAAGCGAGTGCAAGAGAGAGAGAGAGAGTACCAATCGACAATCTCTCTCCAGACGTGGGGAGGAGTGGAGGGGAGGGAGGTTGCCTCAGCCATAACTTATGTAACTCCAGGCCTGTATCGCCGATTTTGACCATCCAAACGCTGTTTCCACTTGTTTTATTGCTGTAACAGGTTAATACCTTTATAATCAACATAAAATAGGCGCATATGGATAAGTATTAATGATATTTATGGTAAAATAACGATGTTAGTGATGGGAACAGCTCAAATACGTGCGCACAGGCGTGTGGTGTCTCATACCCCTCATGCGCACGTCTTAGGTTAATCTGCGTTGGGGTAAAGGAAATAAATTTAATTCTCTAAGGCGCTCCTCGTATGGTTTGTTCTATAGGCTAGGTATAATTTTGGTAATTCTACGTTGAATTCGTTCTAGCTTGTCTATATCGTTTTGGTAATAAGGGCACCAGGATTGAACTCAGTATTCCAGATGAGGGCGGACTAAGGAATTGTAAAGAGTTAGGATAACTTCTTTGGATTTATGCTCAAATGACCTGCCTATAAAGCCAATTATTTTGTTTGCCTTCTTAACAACTTCTGAACATTGTTGACTCGGTTTTAGATTACTCGATATTGTTACTCACAGATCGGATTCTCTGTCTACACTCTTAAGCTGTGTGCCATTCATCGAATAGTTTGATTTCTCATTTCTGTATCCGATATGTAGTACTTTTACATTTATCTGCATTGAAACTCATTTGCCAAATTTGGGCCCAACATAAGAACTTATCTAGATTGTGTTGCATATCGGTAACTTGTTCTTACGAGAGTACGCTATTTGCATTTTTTGTATAGTCAGCAAACTTTGAGATTGTACAGGTGAGACCCTCATCTATGTCGTTGATGTAAATTAAAAAGATAATTGGTCCTAGTACCGATCCCTGGAGTACCCCGCTACTTACATTGGTCCATTTAGATGCCTTACCGTTTATGACTACTATTTGCTTTCTGTCGCTGAGCCAATTTTCTATCCATTTCAACACACTGTATTGTATTCCATGCACTTTTAGTTTTAGCAGTAAACGTTTGTGGATAACTTTGTCAAAGGCTTTCTGAAAATCAAGGTATATAATATCTACAGTTTTACTCTCATCATACAGGTTGAGGATATCGTGAAAGAAGTCTAAAAGATTTGTTAAGCAGGAGCGTTTGTTATGAAAGCCATGTTGAGTATCTTCAACCCACGAACGGCGAAGGTCCTCAATTGAGTCGGTAGTGAGATTTGTTTTCCTATGTAAAAAAAAAGAAAAAAAAATCTCACTGAGGTCTTTTGTTTTAAAAACTGATGCAAAGAAGGTATTGAGGGCATTACTCACTTGTACTTCGTCATTGGTGTATTCTCCATGTTCATTGACTAACGGTCCAACAGTTGAAGTAACTACTTTTTTCTTTCTGAATTCTATAGAATTCTGTTCGAAGTGTGTGTGAGAGAGAGAGAGAGAGTGAGAGAGTGTGTGTGTGAGTGTGGAGGGGTACAAAGGAGTACAAAGTACAAAGGAGTACAAAATACAAAGGAAATCAAGCAACAACAGGTTTAGTGACCCTTCTAGGCTGCTTGTCCTCCAAAACACTGAGGATCAATTGTCCAAACAGTGGTTTAGAGTGGGTAAGGGAACATTGGAAAGGGAACTACTGCCCTGGAACTAATGTCCGTGGCAGGACTAGGAAGTTAGTAGGGGACATATGGGTTAGTAACTGAGGGGAGGATAAAATAAAGTTATTCATTTACAAACGCAGTCAGTCGCAGGTTTGATGCGAGATATATGTCTAGGCGGAGTTTAAATGAATCAACGGTGCTGCAGTCTATAACGTCTCCGGGAAGCCCATTCCACAAGTTGACAACTCAATTGAAGAAGAAATTCTTAGATTCGTGTGAGTTAAAAGATTTACCAAAAATTTTGCAATCGTTTCCCCGCGTGTAATTAGATTGGTCGATAGTAAAGTACTTACTACAGTTCATATTGTCGATGCCTTTGATGATTTTGAACACTTGAATTAAGTCACCTCTTAATCTGCGCTGGGTTAAAGGAAATAGATTTAATTCTCTAAGACGCTCTTCGTATGGTTTGTTCTTTAGGCTAGGTATCATTTTTGTAACTCTACGTTGAACTCGTTCTAGCTTGTTTATGTCTTTTTGGTAATAATGGCACCAGCATTGAACGCAGTATTCCAGAAGAGGGCGGACTAAGGAATTGTAAAGGGTTAGGATAACGTCTTTGGATTTATGCTCAAATGACCAGCCTATAAAGCCAATTATTTTGTTTGCCTTCTTAACAACTTCTGAACATTGTTGACTCGGTTTTAGGTTACTCGATATTGTTACTCCAAGATTGGTGTCTCTGTTTACATTCTTAAGCTGAGTGACATTCATCGAATAGTTTGCTTTCTCATTTAGGTATCCGATATTTAGTACTTTACATTTATCTGCATTGAAACTCATTTGCCAAATTTGGGCCCAATGTGACAATTTATCTAGATTGTGTTGCATATCGTCAACTTGTTCTTTTGAGAGTACGCTATTTTCAATTTTTGTATCGTCAGCAAATTTTGAGATTGTACAGGTGAGACCCTCATCTATGTCGTTGATGTAAATTAGAAAGATAATTGGTCCTAGTACCGATCGCGGGGGTACCCCGCTACTTACATTGGTCCATTTAGATGCCTTACCGTTTATGACTACTCTTTGTTTTCTGTCGCTGAGCCAATTTTCTATCCATTTCAACACACCGTCTTGTATTCCATGCGCTTTTAGTTTTAGCAGTAAACATTTGTGGAGAACTTTGTCAAAGGCCTTTTGAAAATCAAGGTATATAATATCTACAGCTTTACTCTCATCGTAGAGGTTGAGGATATCGTGGAAGAAGTCTAAGAGGTTTGTTAAACAGGAACGTTTTTTACGAAAGCCGTGTTGAGTATCTTTAAGTATGTTATTTTCCTCTAAGTGATTTACGAGTTTGTCACTTATGACCGTTTCTAGCATTTTACATACAACTGAGGTTAAGCTAATTGGACGATAGTTACTGGGTAGGGATTTGCTGCCTTTTTTTAATATCGGTGTTACGTTGGCTATCTTCCACTGATCAGGCATAGTTCCAGACTGCAAGGATTTATTGAATAGTAATGACAGTGGTTTGGAGAGCTCAGCCTTAGCTTCCTTTAGAACTCTAGGCAAGATTGTATCAGGTCCAGGCATTTTATTTACCTTGAGTTTATCTAAACAATTCAATACTTCTCTCTCTGTAACGATGATATTGGGTAGGGGAGGATGAGATAATAACAATAATAATAATAACATGTATTTCCACTGCTAGTGGTTATTCAGCTTACAAATTATGTACATAAAAGAACAAATATATACAATACATAGTAAAGGATTATTAACATTAGATCATTAGCATGAAGTTTGGCTAATACATTATTAGTTTATATTGATTGGCCCATGTGGGTCCTATTTATAGCCCTTCGTCGACTTTCTTTAAGAGTCCTGGAATTATAGTCTTATCCGGATTTAAAGATAATCCGTGGAAGCTGTACCTTATAGGAGGAAGAGATGGGGATGGGGGGGGGGGGAGGCGATTAAGAGGGGAGTAAGGTTGCAGGGAGAACTAATAGTAGTGACAGTATGAATAATATTTATATTAATAATAATAGAAAATAATAATAATAATATTAATATTAATAATAATTATAATAAAAATACATAGCAATGATACTAATACTAATCATGACAGCAACAAGAGAAAGAGTAGTATCTTGTTCAATTGTTGTTAAAGAGTATATTATGTAGTCTTAATTTAAAGGTATGTAAGTAGTTAGCTTCTTTGACATAAGGTCAGAGTTCATTCCAAATGTTGAGGCCTTTTACTGAGATAGATCTTGTACCTATTTCTGTATAAACTTTCGGGACATAAAGGTTATTTTGTTGCCTTGTAATACTGGAGGTTACGTTATTTACAGTTGACAGGTTTAATAGGTAGTCTGGGTATAAATTGTTTAGATATTTATAGATAGCTACTCCTGTGGCATGGATATTTTTTTCTTTAATGGTTTACCATGTTAAATCTTTTATAATATGGGTGACATGGTTGTACTTTTTTGCCTTTCCGTCTATAATTTTGGCTGCACAATTCTGCAGTTTTTGAATGCTTGTTAGTAGGGTAGCGCTCGTATTCCCCCATATTATATTACAATAGTTTAAAATGCTTAGCACGAGATATTGTACTATAATCTTTTCGGTTCCTTTGTCAAAAAGTCCTTGATCCTATTTAAATACATAAGGGTGCCCATTTTTGTTTTGCTAATTTTACTAATATGTTTGTCGGCCGCCATATATTTGTCTATGTATACACCAAGTTTTTTTTCATATGTGGTGGGCTTGATTGTGGTGTCGTGTAGTTTTATTTCAGTGTCGCTTGGTAAAATTAGAGAGTAATTGGCGGCTGCCTATGAAGATGCATTGCGTTTTATTGTCGTTCATCATAAGCCCGTTTGATTGATATTTTGCAAGAGAGAAAGAGAGATAGTGTGCGTGTATGTGTGTGTGTGTGTGTATATAAGTGTGTGAGAGTGAGTGTGTCTGTGTGTGTGTGTGTGTAAAAGTGAGAGAGAGAGAGAGGTGTTGTAATCTAGTCTGACAAAGCTTATTTCATCCCCTGCAGCTCTCCCCTTCCCTCCATTTCTATATATGTCACATCCCCTCATCTTTTTTTTAACAATATCTCTATAATATATATATATGTGTGTGCATTTATCTATCTATCTATCAATCTATTTTGGGGAGAGTCTTGGTATAGGAACTTTTGCCTATTGTCTCCTTCATACTAACAGAATATACATATATATATATATATGTTTCTAATCTCTCAGTGGGGTTCGAACCGCCAACCGTCAGGACGATAGCCGACAGCCGACGCTTTAATCAACTACACCACGGCAATTGATTAAAGCGTCGGCTATCGTCCTGACGGTCGGGGGTTCGAACCCCACTGAGAGATTAGAAACATTTAGTGGCTCACGTGTATTTGTGATATATACTCAATATATATATATATATATATATATATATATATATATATATATATATATACTGTATATATATATATATATATAAATATATATATATACTGTATATATATATATATATATATATATATATACAGTATATATATATATATATATATATATATATACCGGTATATATATATATATATATTTATATATATATATATATAGAATGTATAGATAGATATACAGTATATATATATATATATATATATATATATATATATATATATATATATTATTATATATTTATTTTTTCTATGTGATTGAGGGAGGCAAAAGGCAGAACTGCCTATAGCGAGTGCCTCCCCATAGTTGAAAGAGTGACAGGGCCAAAATCAAGGGACGTTCGAGCCAAAATGCCTGGACACACTGAGTTTCAACAATTTAAGTCATAGGAAGAGGGAAAGACTGATTCTGGGAGAGAGTTCCAGAGCTCAGCTGTTGATTAGAAGAAAGTTTGAGAGTAATGTTTCACTCTTGGGTTGGAGAGTTGCACAGAGTAGGGGTGGGATTGAGTTGCAAGACGGGTACCACGTGACCTACGTAAAGGAGGTGGTATACACTGGGAAAGCTCTGAGGAACACTGATTATTATAGTAGCGATAGAATAGCGAGAGAGATGCAACATTGCGGCGGAGAGAGAGAGATTGCAGAGAGTTGGTGAGTGGACGGGAGTTAGTGATACGAAAGGCCTTCCTTTCAACTTTGTCTAGAAGAGCGGTGTGAGAGGAACCTCCCCACACATGTGAACAATACTCAATACAAGGACGCACTATGCCCCTGTACAGAGCAAGAAGCTGTGCAGGGGAAAAGAACCCCCTAAGGCGGTTGAGCACACCCAGCTTCTGGGAGGCTGCCTTAGCAAGACTGGTAATATGGTCCTTCTAACTGAGAGCAGAAGAAAAGGAGACACCAAGAATATTGAGAGAAGACGAAGGATTGATTTTTGTATTGTTAAAGAATAAGGGATAGTCCGCTGGGAGTTCCTTACGGGTAGATAGATGGAGAAATTGGGTTTTGGAAGAATTAAAGGTAACAAGGTTTTCTCTTCCCCAATTGGAGATAGTATTTAGATCATAATTTAAGAGTTCTATGACTCCATTACGTTTGTCGTTGAGGGATTGCTGGCTGGGGCATTCTGAAAAATTAATGGAGTAGTGTAAGGTTGAGTCGTCTGCGTATGAATGGATGGGAATTGAGGTACAGTTGAGGAGATCATTTATAAAAATTAGAAAAAGATTAGGAGATAGGACAGAGCCCTGAGGAACACCGGAGTTTATAGGGTGAGTAAGTGAACAATGGCCGTCCACAACCGCGGCTATGGAAAGGCCGGAAAGGAAATTAGAGACAAAGGCACAGATGGAGGGATAGAAACCGAAGGAGGGTAGTTTAGAAATTAAAGATTTGTGCCAGACTTTATCGAAGGCTTTTGATATGTCTAGTGCAATAGAAAAAGTCTCACCGAAGTCCCGAAAGGAGGATGACCAAGAGTTAGTAAGATATGAAAGAAGATCACCAGTAGAGCGACCCTTAAGGAAGCCATACTGGCGATCTGAGAGCAGATTATGAGAAGAGAAATGCTTAAGAAATTTGGAAGCAAGAATAGTTTCAAAAACTTTAGAAAGACCAGAGATGATAGCAATTGGACGATAGTTGGAGGGTTGAGAGCGGTCACCCTTCTTTGGGACAGTTTGAATGTGAGCAAACTTCCAGCATGAAGGGAAGACGTTAGAGGATAGACAGAGACGAAAGAGTTTGCCTAGGCAGGGAGTCAGCACGGAAGCACAGTTTTTGAGAACAACAGGAGGAACACCGTCCGGACCGTACGCCTTATTAGTATTAAGCCCAGAGAGGGTAGAAAGTACATCTTTAGAAGATATTAGGATATTAGGCATAAGTAAGAGAGAGGAGGGTGGAGAGGGAGGAATAGCACCGGAATCATCCAAGGTGGAGTTTCTAGCAAAAGTTTGAGTGAAGAGTTTAGCTTTGTCAGAGGAAGAAGTGATGGTTGTGCCATCAGAATGGGAAAGGGGAGGGAAAGACGAGGAAGAGAAATTGTTGGAGAGGTTTTTGGCTAGATGCCAGAAAGCTTGGGAAGAGCTAGAGTTGGATAGTTCAATGCATGTATTATTGATGAAAGAGTGTTTGGCAAGTCGAAGAACAGATTTGGCTTGATTCCGGGCAGAAACATAGGAAGAATGAGAGTCTTAAGTTTTAAGGCGTCGGTACCGTTTGAATGCTTCCTCCTTATTGCGGACAGCAGTAGAACAGGCGTGAGTCAACCAAGATTTTTTAGCATTAGTCTGAGAGAAAGAGAATGGAATGTATGCTTCCATGCCCGATAGGATTACCTCGGTAATGCGTTCAGCACTCTCCGAGGGTCCCCGGCCACAGGAGCAGAAATCATTCCATGGGAAATCAAAGAAGTACTGCCGGAGAGCCTCCCAGTCGGCAGCGCCAAGGTGCCACAAGCGCCGCCGGCTAGGAGGATCGGGTGGCCGTACTGGAGAGATTGGGCAGTTGACAGAGATAAGTTTATGTCCGGAGGATATATATATATATATAATTATATATATATATATATAATATTGTATATATGTATATCATAAGTTTGTCTGTCTATTCATCTAATTGTCTATATGTTCATGTCCGGTCCTACGTACCTACCGTCCAACCTACCTATCTATCTATCTACCGGCCTACTTCCCTCCTTCCATATTTATCTACCTACCTACCCTCCACCCCCTCCCACCTACCTTATAGTACTTAAGCACCAACGCTCTGCAATCTCTCTCTCTTCGCCGCAATGTTGCATATTTCTTACTATTCTATCGGTACTATAATAAGCAATGTTCCTCAGAACTTTACCAGTGTATACCACCTCCTCTACGTAGGTTACGTAGTACCTGTCTTGCAACACAATCCCACCCCTACTCTCTGCAACTCTCCAACCCAAGAGTGATACATTATTCCCAAAAGTTTCTTTATTTAACTGCTGAGCTCTGGAATTCTCTCCCAGAATCAGTCTTTCCCTCTTCGTATGACTTAAATTGATTCAAACTCTGTGTCCAGGCATTTTGGCTCGAACGTCCCTTGATTTTGGCCATGTCACTCTTTCAACTCTGGGAGAGGCACTCGCTACAGGCAGTTCTACCTTTTGTCTCCCTCACTCACATAGACAAAAACAAACAAAAAAGCAGCTGATTACCTCACCTGAGCTACTTCTGTGACACCTGTAATCTCCTTTCCCCCCCTTCTCTCTCTCTCTCTCTCTCTCTCTCTCTCTCTCTCTCTCTCTCTCTCTCATATGAAAATTTTCCCTAGTGTCTCAATTATTTCCTCTTAGAATCTACCCAATTTCTCTCTTTCCATAACATCCCGAGTTTTCACCCTCTTATCAAATTACCCCTAGCTTTCACCCTCCGATAAAATAACATCTCCATCTACAAAATATGTTCTCCTCAAATTGCTCCCTCTTACGTATTTCTCCAGGTTTCTCCCTCCCACTAAGGTTTCCCGAGTTCTCTCCCTCTCATCAAAATATCCTTAATAGTTTCCGCTCTTCGACAAACAAATATCCCCAAATTCCCCCTCTCATAAAAGAAAGAATCCCTGTCCAGTAATTAGAATCATTAAGGGCAGCAGGTGGGGCGGTCGTCATTTGGCTGGCTTAAATGGCATTTTTTAGACCTTTGTTTCATATTGTTTTTTCACATTTGTTATTCCTGAGTTTTCTCCCTCATTTCCCCACTAGCATATCCCCAGTTTTTTTCTCTATAATGAATATTTCTCAGTTGTATCCATGCTGTATATAATTTTCCCTAGCTTTCACTTTCTCGTACAAGAATCCACACTCTTCCTACCACAAAATATCACCAGTGTTCTCCCTATCAAACATTATTTTCAATGTTTTCTCTCTGACCTTCTCTTTAGAATGTCTCAAGTGCTCTCATCAAAATGTCCTTAGTTATCGCCCTAACTATACAAATTTCCCAAAATTCCAACACTTTCACATAGAAAAAAATCCTAGCGGGTAATATTAGTCTCATTAGTGAAGGCAGGTGGAATGACCGTCAATTAGCTGCTTAGAAAGGTTTTTATATTTTGTTTTTATCGCTTCCATTCAGGGGAGATAGGTCGCTTTTCTAGACCCCATTCTCCCTTATGTTTAACCCTATTTGTTTTGAGACTATAAAACGTTTGCCCTATTAGTTTGGCGATTCTAATACCTTTCACCCCATTTCTTTGTCAATATTAGGACCTTTCATTCCATTTAGGTGTCGACTTGTTCCTAGCGAGCGAAAGCGAGCCTGTAATGTTAGGAGGAACCAGCCTTCGTCCAGGACATTGTTCTACCGAATAATGTACAAATATAGCTTTGAAGGGTGTTCTAAGTTTTTCTTCTTCTAAGGTTGATGGAGGTCTAGCGAGGGAACTAACAAAATATATCAATAAATAAACCGACCAAAATATATACCCTATCCCCTAAATATTTCCCCATATTTCTCTAAGCTCCTCCTCTTAAAATATTCCAATAATCTTCTTCTCATCAAAATATCCCTTGTTCTCGCCCTCCCATAAGGAAATATCCCCATTTTTTCCCCATTATGCTCCCACTCACAAAAATACTTACTGTTTACTTACTTACCTACATTTTCTCCCCACTTACCTACTGTTTCTCCCCACTTACCTACGTTTTCTCCCCACTTACCTACTTTGTCTCCCCACTTAACTACTTTTTCTCCCCACTTACCTACTTTTTCTCCCCACTTACCTACGTGTTCTCTCCGATTACCTACTTTTTCTCCCCACTTACCTACTTTTTCTCACCACTTAACTACTTTTCTCTCCGATTCCCTACTCTTTTCCCAACTTACCTACTTTTTCTCCCCACTTACCTACTTTTTCTCCCCACTTACCTACTTTTTCTCTCCGATTACCTACTCTTTCTCCCCACTTACCTACTTTTTCTCCCCACTTACCTACTTTTTGTCTCCGATTACCTACTTTTTCTCCCCACTTACCTACTTTTTCTCCCCACTTAACTACTTTTTCTCCCCACTTACCAACTTTTTCTCCCCACTTAACTACTTTTTCTCCCCACTTACCTACATTTTCTCTCCATTTACCTAATTTTTCTCCCCACTTACCTACTTTTTCTCCCCACTTATCTACATTTTCTCCCAACTTACCTACATTATCTCCCCACTTACCTACTTTTTCTCTCTACTTACCTACTTGTTCTCCCCAATTACCTATTTTGTCTCTCCAATTACCTATTTTGTCTCTCCACTTACAAACATTTCCCATTTTTTTTCTTTCCCGTTATCAAAATATTCTTAGTTTTCGCCCTATCACAAAGAAATATCCCCAAAATTTCCCCTCTCATAAATAAAACCCTCCCTATTCAATAATTAGTGTCATTAAGGGCAGCAGGTGGGGCGGTCGTCTTTTGGCTGGCTTGCAGAGCATATTTGTAGACCTTTATTTATTTGGGAACCCTGATTCGTTTTCTTTGGAGAGTAAATTATTTGTTGGAAATAAATATGAACTATAACAATAATGGGCGAAGTTATTTGAGTGTTTTAGGAGAGATAATATTTGTATAGTTATCTATTCATTGATATTTATTAATATTTAGTTTTCTTTGTAGACGTCCATCAAGCTTAGAATGATAGCCCCAAGCCTCTTCTAGATTATTTTTTACTTTTTGGGGGAGAAAAAATGCTCCGGCCGAAGGCCAGCTCCTCCGAAAGTTCAGGCTCGCTATTGCTCGCTAGACAAAAGTCGACACCTACAGTAAGAGTCATAAAATAGCTTAACTTATGGGGTGAATGTCTTAAAATCACATAACTAATGGGGCTAAACTTGAGGGAGAAGGGGGTGCAGCCACCCACGTTAATAGGAATGATGATGTAGGAAGGAGAGGAGATACAAGGGAGAGAGAGGATGATGATAGGATAGTGAGGAGTGGAGGGATATATATGGGGTGTGAAGGAGAGAGAGAGAGAGAGAGAGCGACAGCAAGAGCAAGAGGGAAGGATGATTGGATAGCGAGTCGTAGATGGATATACAGTATATGAGGGGAAGAAGGAAAAAGAGTGAGTGTGTGTGTGTGAGAGAGAGACAGAGATAGAGAAAAGCATGATCGGCTAGTGAGGTGTGGAGGAAAATACATGGGATGAGAGGGAGAGAATGAAAAATATACTAGGTGCAGGAATAGAAGGGAAATGGAGAGAAAGGAGTGAGTGTAAGAGTAAATGATGTGACGCCTACCAGCGTTGGCAGAATCGCCTCCCGGTAGCCAGTAGCGCTCGCCAGGGCAGTGAAATGGGCTACAGTTATCAGAGAATGTTATACTTTCTTTCTTGTGAATCGTCATGTCACAGGCAGTATAGAAGTGGTCTTTATTTTCGTCTGTGACAATGCATTATATTTTATATCATCAGGTATAAGTTTAATGTATAAGACTGAATGATACAGCTAGAGAGTGTGAGTGAGTAAGTGCAGGAGGCACAGTGTTGTGCGCATAGTGTTACGCATTGTCTCGGTGACGTCATGCCACGGCCGGGCCCTCTGAGTGGCTGGCCGCCTTGCCGCCCTCCTGCCGCGGCAGGAGGTAGTCCCCCCGCACTCCCTGCTGCCTTTGTGCCTTCCTTGCTCAGAGCTTGCCTGACCAGCATAACCTTCACACCTCCCTTGCCATCTGTCCCCGACTTCCACCTATAGAACACTTTCTCTCTCTCTCTCAACTTCTTACCTCTTATGCTTCTAATCTATTTAATATCATAACTCCCCTTTGGTTCTGCACGATTTTATATATCGGCCATCGTATTATATGCTGAAGCTATCAGATATTTCATGCTTAGTTAGACATTTTGGAGGGGTTAACATTTTGTCTGTAGAGGTTCGACACACTCGCGGTGTCTCCCTACCTATTTCTTGGTTGTCTGCTGGGCTATTTAATGCTAGACTGGGGTGAGGCTATTGATGTTGTGATTTCCGATGTGTACCAGGTTTTGTTGAACTTGTACAATCGCAACGGATACGTGGGAAGCCTAGGTTGTCTTTCTGACTGTGTACCTTGTGAGTTTAGCACTGTGTTGCGAGTGAGGGCTTTTGCCTCTGCCACCCAACACTGTGCTAACTCGTTTTTGCTTTGACTTGAAGAGGGTAGCCAGGAGAGAACCAGATACTAGCGATCTGGATCTCTCAAGAGAGCACCCCGTCATTTAACGAATTTTGGCCGTACAGTCTTAAGGACCTCGCTAGGCTACGAGCCGCTTGCTCAGCCATTGTTTCCTAGCCTACGACATCCCAGCTAGACTTTATTCGCCTAGCAGACACCCGATTAGGATTATAAGCTCTTATGTTATGTATGCAGCATTTTTATTCACGTTGATTGTAAGCCTTGGTTTTTGTTGAGTTGCACAACCTGAGCAGGCTTTTGCATTGCCTGAGGAAGTACTTCTTCTGTTGTTGGAGATAATACTATTGCGCATTTATCGTTATTCCCGTGCCAGTTAACACTCTATGTCCCTACACTTGTCATATCTTGTTCCTGCTTTATATAACAGTTCAAAATCCGGTTCCATCATCTTAAGCAGCATCAGACTTTCTTCAGAAGATTCTCGTTCGATGCTTTAGGACTTTCATTCACTTTCTTTAATATAGGAGTGACAGTTTATTATTGTTTAGAGTAACTTTAATTATACCTTCTTCTTGTTTGCATTAAATCATTTCAGTGATTTAATTAAGCTCTCTATCTTTTTCCTTGTATGCATTATTAACGTAATTATATGTTGTTGTGATCAGGCTGTATCAGAGATCATCAGCCTGTAGTAGTAGTGCATTTATACCGAGTTAGAGGATACCTCGCTATCGCAGATTTAACTCTGGAGGGTATAGGTGTTTTTGTGCGCCGGCATTATAAGTTCGAGGGTTGGATCTAGTGTTACCGTTGTGGCTGTGTGCCTTTCTAGTCCAATAATTAAGAGCCCTTGTTTTATACGAGTCCCGGTCGTAACAAATGGCGACCTTGCTCAGGATTTTGTGAACTTAGAGAAATATTGCAGGAGTGTTGTGGTCATTTGTTTTTTGTTTAACACCTTATTAGCGGGCTAGCGGTTTATTTATATGTACCGCCCAGCGGGGTGTTTTTAGCCAAAATAGGGCTGTTTATGTGATCATTTTCATGCCTAAATAAGACCCAGAGCATAACACAAGTATCTATTCCTGAAAGGGCATAAACAGAGCTTTCCAATGACACCATAACGATCCTTTTATGACGGCTAGTTTTCGTGCAACAACCGCGCAACACGAGTGCAAAAAGCATGTAATTCGGTACTTTCCCCTTACAATTCAGTATGTAGCGAGTGAGAGAGGGAGGGAGGAGGTGGGATTCGTGTCAGTAGGTTCGCCGCGGTGGTCTGGAGCAGTCATACGCTCGCTACTCTCCAGCCACCACTTGTCTCTCTCTCTCAGCAACATTACGTGCTGAAATTGCCACACGACCTATGTCGCGCGCCTCCAGATACTCCAGATTTATTTAACTCGACTTATGTTGCGCACCGATAGTTAGGGGTTAAAGGAATATAGTGGACACAGATTTTTTTTGGCAAGTACTAAAACACGTAAGAGTCTTCAAGCATTTTTGAGTGAATAGTGCTACATGAGAGTTTAGGTACTCCTTTTTTTTTATAAACGTTGAGAATTTTCGGTGGACACTATGTTGGACGACGGATCAGTGTACAGTGAGGACACAGTACGGGAAGCAGGCTCTGAGGTGCAGCAGCGGGGTTTGTTAGAAGTCATTAGAGTTATAACTAGTGAGGAGGATGCAAAGAAGTTTCTGGAGATGCCTATTACTGTTGACCGGGTGTCGGGGATTGATCGGTATTGTCTCCAGTGTTTGGCCACGGTCATGGGTCATGTGGGCACTAGCAGCATGACGAGAGGTGACTTGGGGGCCTGGGTGCTCGGCGGGGTGCGTGGGGCTTCGGGTGGAGCGGGAGCTGGGGCACCTTCGGCCCAGCCCCCATTCCACTCGACTCCTACCATGGCACCCCCTCGGGCTCCGGAGCCGGGTACGGTCCCGCAAGCCGATAGTCACTGGCAGCGTGGTTTGCACCTGGGTGAATCACTGGGTGGGTCTCCAATTGTTGCATCTCCTCCTCCTCAAGGTTTAACTGCAGATATGATCTTCCAGCTTGAGATGGCTAAGATAGCTAAGCAGCAGGAATACCAGCTTGAGATGGCTAAGCAACAGATTGAGTTGGCTAATATTCAGCAACGAAAGCATGACTCTGAGATTGAGATGGCTAGGATTCAGGCTGAAGAGAGAAAGACCATGTACTGTGCAGACATAGATCTTGAGAAGTCTCGGGTGGAGTCAACAGGGCAACGTCTCGGTTCTGGGAATCGAGGTCTTGATCAGTCTTTATCGCACCTTCTTAAGTTAGTCACTGTATTTGACGAGTCGGGTGTCACCGAATTTTTCATGCGTTTTGAGAAGAAGCGCCGGGAGCACCAATGGCCCGAGGTTAAGTGGGCATCCCTTGTTTCCTCTAGGTTGGTTGGCAAAGGACTCAAGGCATATGATGCATTGCCTTTGGAGTCATGCATTGATTATGAGGAATTGAAGGAGACTGTCCTGCGGGCATATGAGTTACAACCAGAGACGTACAGATTGAAGTTCCGGGGTGTAACGAAGGGTCGTGAGTGCACCTTTCTTGAGCATGCCCGGGATCTGTACGATGCATTTAGAAACTGGCTGCGTTCTGAGAAGGCATCGACGTTTGAGGAGTTGAAACAGCTGATGCTTCTAGAACAATTTTTCCAAGTGTACGGGCGGCGATCTGACGTTGAATCTTAAAGAAAAAAACTAAAACTCTTCAGGAGGCAGCTGAGATGGCTGACCTTCGGTTATCTTTGATTCGTGGGTGCGGTTTTGAACAGAGAAGTGATGCAGGCAATAAGGAACGTAACCCTCCCCCTCCCCGAAACACTGATACACATAATTACACTAAGAACAAGAGCAACGACACCAAAACTGACCATAAACCTAGTACCGTCCCGTTTAGAAAGGGTCCGGGCCCTTCCCCACCTCAAGGGAAGCCCAAGGGGGAGTTAGAGTGTTTTCATTGTCATGAGAAGGGGTATTTTGCAAGAGCCTGTCCAAGCAAGCTACCTAATGCAGTTGTGTCTTTGGCTCGCAACATTGGGGTGTCCCCGAAGTCGTCTGAGTTTGCCAGGGGTATAACGTCAGAGGCTGGGACACAGCCAGTGGAGAAGAATCCGGAAGGCTCGAACCCTGTCCGCGATGTCTTTTGCGACCATCGAGGGCGTGGCTGCGTGAAGTGGGCTGGTAAGAAGCATGGAGTTGAGCTGTTGCGAGACACGGGTGCCTCTCAGACTTTGATGAAGAACTTTACTGGTAGACCAATAAACGCGGCACGGGTGGTTGTGGTGCAAGGTATCAATGCTATCAGCTCATACCCGTTGGTCAGGATGGAACTGGAGGTAGATGGTGTGACACGAGAGTTGGATGTTGGAATTGTGGAGAACTTGCCTGTTGGGGTGTCGACCTCCTTCTCGGCAACGACTTTGCGGTGCCTACTTCTGAGGTTTCACCCTTAGTCGTTGCCGAGAAGCTGGCCGACGTGAGTAGGGAGGAACAGGAGTGGGTAGAGAAGTGTCAAGTACAACCTATGGCGTGCGTTGTTACAAGATCTCTTGCATCGAAAGTGTCACAGCCTATTCCTCAGTCTTCAGACCAGCGAAGGAACGGTCGGAAGGAGCAAGCTAAAGTTGGGAGTTTTGTGAGTTTTGCTCCAGCGGCTCTCCTTAGCGGCTTAGTACTTGACCCAGAGGTGAGCTCCAGAGTGGCCCCAGAACCTGTCACCCCTAGCGACATGGTTGGGCGTGATGGGCACTCCGCGACTTAGTAGTTCCCAGTTGGAGGAGAGTTGTGGGAACGGGGCTATCGAACACGAGGATTGGGAAACAATGTCATGTGAACCTGCTGGAGGAGTTTGTGAGGCAACCACCTGAGCAGCCTGCTGTCCCTGCGTTGGTCCGCAGCGGCCAAGGTGGAGAAGGAGAGGGGGGCAGTAGGGCACAGGTGGAGGAGAGTTGGGATTGTCATGTCTCGGCGGAGCAGTGGGCGGGGGACACGAGTCTGGTGGCTGTGGAAGCGCTAGAGCACCTGCCTGAGCAGCAGTGTGCAGTGCTCCAGCACCAGCTCGGTTCATACCCCACTGGTCGTGCCGAGCACCCGAGCCTCACAACTCAGGCGGTGCAAGATGTTCCGCGGGCAGGTCACTTGAATGTCAATAGACCGTTAGCCTCGTTGTTTCGGTGGTTCAAGGTGGGCGACGAGGCTTGGACATGGTTGTCAGGTCAGGGGCGACCCATGGCTGCCAAGGGTGGTGGTCAGAAGGAGGACATTGAGCAGATTGGTGAGGTTGGCTGTGGAGTGGATGTGCCCGGTCGTTGCATAGCCTCCCAATGCTGCTTTAGTTGAATGCAACAGCCCTACCATAGACCGACTGTATCTGGCCATGTCGCTAAAAGCGGCAATGCTGCGCAGGCAGATGTAGTTGCAAGGAATGCGGGGGTGCGCATGTACGGTATCGGCGGGGAAGCCTTAGCAATAATGAACTATGGGAGTGACTGAACAGGTGGTACTGATTGCCCTTCTCATGACCTGGCTGTTCTAGGGACGAAGGTGGAGAAGGAGGGAGACTACAGGTTAGAAGCTGCGGTCTCGGCTGGGTTGTGAGAGGGCACTAGGCATGTTGTTCTGCGAGATAAGTTGTTTACTAGGCTGTGGCAGTGCATCTGCATGTTTGTTGCTTCTCCGGGCCTGATGTATGGGGTAGAATCCGACATGGAGGCTGGAGACAGTGCAAGGCTCAGTTTAATTCCCTACCGTATAAAACCTGCTCAACAGCCTGTCGTGAAAACAGAGCTAGACGACATGTGGAAAAAGGGTCTGAGGGATAAGGGATATCGTGAGTGGTCGTTGCCAGTGAGTTTGCAACCGGAGTTGAGTGGCAAGATCCGTGTGTATGGTGATTGCAAGAGTGTGGAAGCATTATCCCTGACAGACACCTATCCATTACCCAAGGGTCTGAGGGATAAGGGACATCGTGAGTGGTCGTTGCCAGTGAGTTTGCAACCTGAGTTGAGTGGCATGATCCATGTGTATGGTGATTGCAAAAGTGTGGTAGCATTATCCCTGACAGACGCCTATTCATTACCTAGAGTTGACGATACCATAGACCGCATCGGGGCTGCATCACTCATCACGAAGGTAGAACTAGTGAAATGTTATTGGCAGGCCCCGTTGCCGGAAAGAGCGAAGAGAAGTGCCAGTCTTGTGATGAACTGGGCAGGTTATCAGTGTCAGGTGTTGTTTTGCTGCCGGAACACAAGTTGGATGTGTGTCATGCTAAGGGCACTGATAATGTTTTGGCCGATTGTTTGTCACGGGAGGGTCTGTTTGCAGGAGAACCCTCGCCGTTCAGTCAGTGTGTGTTGAGAGTGGAGAAAAATCAGGCTTGCCCCTGTAGAGCAGCCGTCAAAAACAACATTTAAATTAAATAAAAAAAAAAAAAAAATAACATAAAAAATCTTTCTTTTGATAGTTAATTGTAAGTTGCCAATGTTATAGTTAAAGTCCTAAGTTGAACCTGTCTTTCACTTAGGAGGCTGGGCTCTGTGAAGCTCGCTCTGGGAGCATAGCAGGCTAAAATTATACTATTATGTTTGGGAGGGGTTATAAGATTTTATTTATGATAAAATTTTGTTTTAATTTATGATTGAGCTTTGCATTTCATTTCTGGTGGAGTGGCTAGGTGTGGCGGGTCTTGTCGGCGTTCTGCCTTGTCAGATATGGTGCTCGCCTAATGTTGAGCGTCCCATATCTTGGGCGCGGTGTGACGCCTACCAGCGTTGGCAGAATCGCCTCCCGGTAGCCACTAGCGCTCGCCAGGGCAGTGAAATGGGCTACAGTTATCAGAGAATGTTATACTTTCTTTCTTGTGAATCGTCATGTCACAGGTAGTATAGAAGTGGTCTTTATTTTCGTCTGTGACAATGCATTATATTTTATATCATCATTTATAAGATTAATGTATAAGACTGAATGATACAGCTAGAGAGTGTGAGTGAGTAAGTGCAGGAGGCAGAGTGTTGTGCGCGTAGTGTTACGCGTTGTCTCGGTGACGTCGTGCCACGGCCGGGCCCTCTGAGTGGCTGGCCGCCTTGCCGCCCTCCTGCCGCGGCAGGAGGTAGTCCCCCCGCACACCCTGCTGCCTTTGTGCCTTCCTTGCTCAGAGCTTGCCTGACCAGCATAACCTTCACACCTCCCTTGCCATCTGTCCCCGACTTCCACCTATAGAACACTTTCTCTCTCTCAACTTCTTACCTCTTATGCTTCTAATCTATTTAATATCATAACTCCCCTTTGGTTCTGCACGATTTCATATATCGGCCATCGTATTACATGCTGAAGCTCTCAGATATTTCATGCTTAGTTAGACATTTTAGAGGGGTTAACATTTTGTCTGTAGAGGTTCGACACACTCGCGGTGTCTCCCTACCTATTTCTTGGTTGTCTGCTGGGCTATTTAATGCTAGACTTGGCTGAGGCTATTGATGTTGTGATTTCCGATGTGTACCAGATTTTGTTGAACTTGTACAATCGCAACGGATACGTGGGAAGCCTAGGTTGTCTTTCTGACTGTGTACCTTGTGAGTTTAGCACTGTGTTGCGAGTGAGGGCTTTTGCCTCTGCCACCCAACACTGTGCTAACTCGTTTTTGCTTTGACTTGATGAAGAGGGTCGCCAGGAGAGAACCAGATACTAGCGATCTGGATCTCTCAAGAGAGCACCCCGTCATTTAACGTAATTTGGCCGTACAGTCTTAAGATGATCGAATCGGATTTTGAACTGTTATATAAAGCAGGAACAAGATATGACAAGTGTAGGTACATACAGTGTTAACTGGCATGGGAATAACGATAAATGCGCAATAGTATTATCTCCAACAACAAAAGAAGTACTTCCTCAGGCAACGCCAAAAGCCTGCTCAGGTTGTGCAACTCAACAACAACCAAGGCTTACAATCAACGTGAATAAAAATGCTGCATACATAACATAAGAGCTTATAATCCTAATCGGGTGTCTGCTAGGCGAATAAAGTCTAGCTGGGATGTCGTAGGCTAGGAAACAATGGCTGAGCAAGCGGCTCGTAGTCTAGCGAGGTCCTTAACCCTTATTTAGCGGCGAGCAACATAAGTCGAGTTAAATAAAGCTGGACTATGTGGCGGCGCTCGACATAACTCGAGTGGCAATTTCAGCACGTAATGTGGCTGAGAGAGAGAGACAAGTGGTGGCAGGAGACTAGCGAGCGTATGACTGCTCCAGACCACCGCGGCGAACCTACTGACACAAATCTCAGCTCCCTCCTCCCTCTCTCACTCGCTACATACTCAATTATGTACTGAAAGTACCGAATTACCTGCTTTTTGCACTCGCGTTGCACGGTTATTGCAAGAAAACTATCCATCATACAAGGATCGTTATGGTGTCATTCGAAAGCTCTGTTTATGCCCTTTCAGGGATAGGTACTTGTTTTACGTTCTGGGTCTTATTTAGGCATGAAAATGATCACGTAAACAGCCCTATTTTGGATAAAAACACCCCGCTGTGCGGTACACATAAATAAACCGCATAGGCCGCTCGTAAGGTGTTAAGCAGCATCAGACTTTCTTCAGAAGATTCCTGTTCGATGCTTTAGGACTTTCATTGACTTTCTTTAATATAGGAGGGACAGTTTATTATTGTTTAGAGTAACTTTAATTATACCTTCTTCTTGTTTGCATTAAATCATTCCAGTGATTTAATTAAGCTCTCTATCTTTTTCCTTGTATACATTATTAACGTAATTGTATGTTGTTGTGATCAGGCTGTATCAGAGATCATCAGCCTGTAGTAGTAGTGCATTTATACCGAGTTAGAGGATACCCCTGCAATGGATACAACTGCATTGAGGCAGTTGGACAAAATTCAAAATAAAGCTATTAGATTAATCAATAACCCTGCAATCACACAGGACCTTGCTACATTAGCCATACGAAGAAACGTTGCATCCCTTGCATTATTCTACAGATATTTTCACAGCAATTGTTCCGAGGAACTTGCTTCAATTGTGCCGCCTCTCCACATCTTTCCCCGTAGAACTAGGGCAGCTGAGAGCGCCCATGAATTTACACTTTCTCCTCCACAATGCAGAACTTCTGCTTATCAGAATTCATTTATCCCCAGAGCTACTACTCTTTGGAATTTACTTCCCTCGAATTGCTTTCCACAAACTTACAATCAACAAATGTTTAAATCCAGTTGTTACAAACATTTTATGAATGGAGGATGCCTTTAGGCACATGGACCTTTTTGTTTTATCTGTGTTTTTCCTTCCTCCGTTCATTGTCTCTTAAAAAAAAAAAAAAAAAAAAATACCCCCCTATCACAGATTTAACTCTGGAGGGTATAGGTGTTTTTGTGCGCCGGTATTATAAGTTCGAGGGTTGGATCTAGTGTTACCGTTGTGGCTGTGTGCCTTCCTAGTCCAATGATTAAGAGCCCTTGTTTTATACGAGTCCCGGTCGTAACAATGACAGTGAGTGCAAGAGTAAGAGTGAGTGAGAGTGAGGGTAAGGGAGAGAGAGAGAGAGAGAGTGTGTGTGTGTGTGTGTGCATGTGAGCAAGAGAGAGAGAGAGAGAGAGAGAGAGAGGGGCGGAGGAAATGTAAACTGATATCGAGACATGTGACCACCAACAACACTATGTCAACAATTGTGGAGACTTGTAACAGGACTCTTGTGTGTGACTCTTCTTTAAGGGGAGATTGGTAGTTTTTCTGATCCCCTTTCTCCCTTGGATACTATTTTGTAATAAACATGCTTCTATTTTTGTCTGTAAAGGTGTATATAATGTATGTGTAGTTGGCATTTGTATGCATTTTTTTTTTTTTTTTTTTTTATAGAAATGGATATATTATAGTCTACAGTAAATTATTTACCATGTTCTCATATATAGGTCTAAATGAATGGTGTAAGTGTGTATTCCATGCACACCAAAGTTTATGTCCTTTACTAATTAGGCATATACTGTTAGGGAAGCGTATGTGTCTTTGTATCGAATTGTGGGTATAATTGCGAGTATGGCCTTTGAACATCAAGTCAATAGTTGTACAATGTATGTTATATATTCAATTTTTGTAAATGGTATTACATGGGTAATTGTGATAATGAACAATCAGCTGTGAGCTCTGGGAAGTGAGTGTGACCTCAGGGTTAATCACCATTAATTTAATTTGTTTTATGTTATTATATTTTGCCTACATACATCCCTTTTCGAATTTAAAAAAAATCTTTACAACACGTAGTTCCCGGGGCACATAGCTGTGACTAAGTGTATTATATACAATTGCATTTTGATAGATCGAGTTATAGCCAGGTGCCTTGAAGAGAGACATCTCTCAAAAGGCTCCGCCTTATTTTTTTGTATTATTATTATTATATATTTTTGTTTTTTAACAAATCATTTGTAAGCAAAATTGTATTGTATACTAAAGGCTAAATACAAAAGATTTCAATTCAATTTGGGTTAAGCCCCAGTAATTTTGAGATTATAAGACGTTCGGTTCATTAGTTTGCCGATTTTAACACCTTTCGCCCCATTTCATTGTCAATTTTAAGACCTTTAGTGTCATTTTTGAGTGTCGATTTTTTTCATGGCGAGCAATAGCGAGCCAGTAATTTTAAGAGGAACCAGCCTTCGGCCGGGACATTTTTCTACCGAAAATGTACAAATTTATCTTGAAGGAGGGTTAGGGGGTGTTTTTTTTAAGTTTGATGGAGGTGTAGCGAGGAAACTAAGAAATAAAAGAATACATGTTTGTCTAAACATGATGGAGGTGTAGCGAGGAAACTAAGAAATGTAGGAATAAATTCATTAATAGCCCCCCCCCCCCAAAAAAAAAAAAAAAAAAAAAAAAAAAAACGGCACATCTCCCCTTAACCCTACTGAAGAGCAGTATATAAGGGGAAGAGGAGGGAGGGTATAGTATATCAGAGAATGTGTAGAGAAAATAGTCACAAGAAAGAGAAAGAGGAGATACACTTGATTGGAAAGAGAGAGAGAGTGTGTGAGTGTGTGTGTGTGTGTGTGTGTGTGTGTGTGTGAGAGTGTGAGAGATGGCGAGGGTGTGTGTATATAAGGTGTTGGTAAATAAATTATATGATGATCGCCGCCACCACCCTCTTCTAGCTGAGGAACTGTATATATATATATATATATATATATATATATATATATATATATATATATATATATATATATATCATAGACTCCTCTACATATGTAAGGGTTCTATATATATATATATATATATATATATATATATATATATATATATATTTATCAATCCTTAATTAATATAACAGGATACTGAATACTTTAATATCATAATCTTGGTTTAGTACACAACTTCTTAGTAACTCTACAAAATCTGCTTCAAAAGTTATAATCAAATTCATTGTAAGTAGTACTGGTGATCATCATGCTTCGGACGCCAACTGGGTTGTTCCCGGATTGAATTCAATAATGACCCTTGCTACCCGACACTCCACAAACGATATCCAGGGTATTTAAATCCTCGGGACAAACCCCGATAATGACGTGAAGCCACTCAGAAGGTTCCTTACAGAAATCATATCCTATACCTGCAATGATTGATAAAAGGGGTGTTGTCTAAATTCACCAGACACACTCTAGTAACAGCTACTATCATGAACCTAACACATGACCAGGAAGTCACGTTATGCTGCCAATAGTATCACGTGTATATGTACTGCCTGAAGGGTTACGATGAGTTAGGGATTGACACCTCGTAGATACATTTCGAATACTCTCAGGTTTTTCTCATATACAATAGAGAATACAACGACGATCATATATATGTTAACTGTCATACATTATGAATAGATGCAGAGTGGATATATATACCGTATATAGTAACTTAATGCAAATATGTAAATATGAATTATAATTGTTAACGAACATAATGGGGCTATAATATATAGTATATAATATATGTGTGTGGGAGAGAGTACAAAGGAGTACAAAGGAAATCAAGCAACAACAGGTCTAGTGACCCTTCTAAGCTGCTTGTCCTCCAAAACACTGAGGATCAAGTGTCCAAACAGTGGTTTAGAATGGGTAAGGAAACATTGGAAAGGGAACTACTGCCCTAGAACTAATGGCCGTGGCAGGATTAGGAAGTTAGTAGGGGACAGAAGGGTTAGTAACTGAGGGGGGGATAAAATAAAGTTATTCATTTACAAACGCAGTCAGTCGCGGGTTTGATGCGAGATATTTGTCTAAGCGGAGTTTAAATGAATCAACGGTGCTGCAGTCTATAACATCTCGGGGAAGCCCATTCCACAAGTTGACAACTAGATTGAAGAAGAAATTCTTAGATTCGTGTGAGTTAAAAGATTTACCAATAATTTTGCAACCGTTTTCCCGCGTGTAATTAGATTGGTCGATAGTGAAGTACTTACTACAGTTCATATCGTCGATGCATTTTATGATTTTGAATACTTGAATTAAGTCACCTCTTAATCTGCGCTGGGTTAAAGGAAATAAATTTAATTCTCTAAGACACTCTTCGTATGGTTTGTTCTTTAGGCTAGGTATCATTTTGGTAACTCTACGTTGAACTCGTTATAGCTTGTTTATATCTTTTTGGTAATAAGGGCACCAGGATTGAACGCAGTATTCCAGAAGAGGGCGGACTAAGGAGGAATTGTAAAGGGTTAGGATAACTTCTTTGGGTTTATGCTCAAATGACCTGCCTATAAAGCCAATTATTTTGTTTGCCTTCTTAACAACTTCTGAACATTGTTGACTCGGTTTTAGGTTACTCGATATTGTTACTCCCAGATCGGTTTCTTTGTTTACATTCTTAAGCTGAGTGCCATTCATCGAATAGTTTGCTTTCTCATTTAGGTATCCGATATGTAGTACTTTACATTTTTCCGCATTGAAACTCATTTGCCAAATGTGGGCCCAACATGACAATTTATCTAGATTGTGTTGCATATCGTCAACTTGTTCTTTTGAGAGTACGCTATTTGCAATTTTTGTATCGTCAGCAAATTTTGAGATTGTACAGGTGAGACCCTCATCTATGTCGTTGATGTAAATTAGAAAGAGAATTGGTCCTAGTACCGAACCCTGGGGTACCCGGCTACTTACATTGGTCCATTTAGATGCCTTACCGTTTATGACTACTCTTTGCTTTCTGTCGCTGAGCCAATTTTCTATCCATTTCAACACACCGTCTTGTATTCCATGCGCTTTTAGTTTTAGCAGTAAACGTTTGTGGGGAACTTTGTCAAAGGCCTTTTGAAAATCAAGGTATATAATATCTACAGCTTTACTCTCATCGTAGAGGTTGAGGATATCGTGGAAGAAGTCTAAGAGGTTTGTTAAACAGGAACGTTTTTTACGAAAGCCGTGTTGAGTATCTTTAAGTAAGTTATTTGCCTCTAAGTGATTTACGAGTCTGTCTCTTATGACCGTTTCTAGCATTTTACATACAATTGAGGTTAAGCTAATTGGACGATAGTTACTGGGTAGGGATTTGCTGCCTTTTTTGAATATCGGTGTTACGTTGGCTAGCTTCCACTGATCAGGCATAGTCCCAGACTGCAAGGATTCATTGAATAGCAATGTCAGTGGTTTGGAGAGCTCAGCCTTAGCTTCCTTTAGAACTCAAGGTGAGATTTTATCAGGTCCAGGCGTTTTATTTACCTTGAGTTTATCTAAACAATTCAATACTTCTCTCTCTGTAACGGTGATATTGCTTAGAACATCTGAATTATCAATCTGAATCGGCGATGGTGTAGGGATATCAATGAGGTCTTCGGTTGTAAAAACTGATGCAAAGAAGGTGTTGAGGGCATTACTCACTTGTACTTCGTCTTTGGTGTATTCTCCATTTTCATCGACTAACGGTCCAACAGTTGAAGTAACTACTTTTTTCTTTCTGATATATCTATAGAATTCTTTCGGGTTTGTTTTACTTTGATTCGCAACATGTAACTCCAGGGTCTTTTTACTTGGCTTAATTATTTTTTTGGCTTTGGGTCGTAGCTCTACAAATTTCACCCGTTCTTCGTCATTTTGTGAGGATTTTAATCTATCATTAGCAAATTTTTTAGCAAGCAGACAGTCTGAAATATCTTTATTCCACCATTTGGGCTTATCATTATGGCCTGCATGCTGTATTTTCGATGGTATGCAGTCTTGCACTGCCTTAAGGTAAGTGGTTGTGAAACACTCCCAAGATGTATTTATGTCGTTATTGTTAGTCAGAAAGCTCCAGTCAGTTTCTTTAAGCTTTGATTTAAGTTTATGAAAATTTGCTTTCTTGAAATTAGGGACTTTCTCAATGCTGCTATTTGATTTGCTACTAGTAAACTTTAAAATGAAAGTTATCGTATGATGGTCGCTGTTACTGAATTCATCACCAACATTCAAATTCTCTATTAATTCTTCTTTTGTTGCGATTACAAGGTCAAGCACATTATTACCACGGGTCGGAGATTGTACAAATTGAAAAAGTGAACTCTCTTGCAAGTTAGCATAGAGGTCGTGTCCAGAGTGTGAAGTAAGAATATCACCCCATTTAGTCACTGGTAAGTTGAAATCGCCAAGAATTACGGTATCTTGTATGTTAGTTATTTCTGCAATTTGTTCATAAATTTCACTGTCAGTTTGCACTGATTGAGATGGGTGTCTGTATAATAAAGCTAGTGTTATTTTAGTTCCTCGTTTATTATTTAATAGTACGTAAGATATGTCTACATTCGCAATTTGAGGTTTTGACATTAAGACGGGATTAAGACTTTCCTTTATAAAAAACAGAACTCCTCCATTTCTATTGATCCGACATTTCTCAAACATTGTATAACCAGGAAGCGTATATTCGGCTGAAAAGTCTCTGTCTTCCGTATTTAACCAAGATTCTGTAATGCCGATTATATCATAATGTTCTGTAAACACGATTTCCTCTAGATCTGAACATTTATTGCGCATGCTACGAGCATTTACATAAAACACCTTAAGAGTATTAGAGTTGGATGTTACTGATTGTGCATTGTCTGAATTTTCAGTTCGTATTTGACTTACACTACCCTGTCTGGGGTCTGGTTGACCCCGTTTTTTGAACGGAAATCCTTGACTGCATCGTTCAGCAGACGACCATGACGTGCAGCTCCTACTTCATTGAGATGTACACCATCTCCTGAAAACAAAGATTTATCATAGTAAAAATGATCCCACGTGTCGACAAAGCCGATGTCCTCCTCCCTGCAGAGTTTGGCTAGTCGGCGATTTGTACTGGTAGCTATGTTGTAGAATTGGTTTTCTACATCAATCCGGGGAACAATTCCTGAAATTAAGATTCTATTAGATTTTTCCTTGAAGGACCTGATCAGCCGCCGGTACTTGCAAAGTAGTTCCTCTGACCGCGTCCGTTGGACATCGTTAGATCCAACGTGGATGACGTACGTAGTGCTTGCGCGGGCGAGCCTGGAAACCTCTTCCACAGCCGCAACAATGTCGTCCATGCCGCCACCTGGGATACAGAATCGCTTTCTGGTCCTGGGTGCCCTGGCGCAGAACTCGGTTAGTTGGCCACGGACCATGGAGTCGCCCACAAGACGAACTTCTTCCGAGAGAGAGAGAGAGAGACGCACAAATACATACCTAGAATCAAAGGGCTCCCAGTAAGCCTGATATCACTTTTAATGACTGGAATTAATTATCCCTGTGCTTTAATATTCATTGCCTTTGTATAGACCCGCCACACATTTATCTTTGGTTCTTATTGTCATAGTGTTCAGGTATATGGACGGTTTAAGTAGGAGTGGTTGTGGAGAGGAGAGAGCGAGAGATAGGAGAAGGGAGGAGTTTGAGTGAGTGAGTGAGCTTGAGGAAGAATGAAAGAGTGAATGAGGAAAAGCGTGTGTGCTAGAGAGTGTGTGTGTGTGAGAGGGAGAGAGAGAGAGTGTGAAAGTGAGAGAGTGAGAATGAACCAGTGTGTGTAGTAACGCTGACCTCCTTTTAATTATATTATGGCAAACTATTAGATGATTTTATTCAACTAAGGAAGGACCTCTACCAATTAAAGGCTACAGACTATATCATTTAATTATTGGAGCTACCAAAGTTCCTTCCTAATAGATGATTTTATTCAACTAAGGAATGACCTCTAACAATTAGAAGGCTACAGACTATAAAATTAATTTCTTTGAGCTACCACAGTTCCTTCCTAAGCTGACTAAAATCGTCTAATAGTAGCCATAATCCAATGAAAAGGACATCACCGGCACTGAAAGGGTTAAAGAGAAATAAATACCCGGTCTATTAACGGTATCCGGTCCTACCTCTTTAATTAGTATTATTTAATTTATTACAATTATTTGGGTGCATGGGACTCGTTAACCTTGGTCGGCAACCCATCTAGGGGAGACAACCTTATACAAATCCGGGTGGATGGGACTCGTCAGCCTTGGTCGGCAACCTGTGTCTAGGGGAGTAAACCTTTTACAAATTCGTACTGCTCACCTAAGGTGAAGCAGGTTAGTGGATGGACTAGCCACGCACCACTGTAGAAAAATTGTGTTAAAATTATACATAGAAGGCCTCGGAGTCAGACGGACCCTAAGTTGAGTGGTCAATCCTGTAAGTTCTTCAGTAAACTGGCACGGATTGTCCTTCTCACAGGGGTTAGGTCTGTTTAGGGGCATTTTGTGTATGGCCACCCTCGTAAAGAGGAGTAAGGCGTCCGGCAATAGATAGATAGACACTTATAAATATTAATTATTATTAGTGATGCTTTTGCTTGCGTTTGCCATTCTCGAGAAATTTATTTTAGTGTGCCCCCTAGGCAAAAAAATAAATAAAAATAAAGTAGGTGTGCAGTTTTCGCATTACCAATAAAACAATAAAAAAACAAAATAAATAAATGCATACGCAACTCTGCGACCTAAAATTCTGCAAGTAGTATTGAATCTCTTTGGTGAAATCGGTTTATATGCAATTTATATATATACCGGTACTGTATATATATGAAATGTTTTTATACTCACAGCCGGACTTGAACCACCGACAGTCAAAACAAGTGCCTATACTTTAATCAACTATACTACGGCGTGATAGAGGATACTTGTGTGTAGTGGATTAAAGCATAGACACTCGTCCTGACTGTTGGTGGTTCATGTCCGCCTGGGTGTATATATGTATATATATAATTACATTTATGATCACATTGAATCTTAACTATTAAAACAATTATCTATAATAATGTCTGCGTAACACTATTTTGTAGCATTTTGAATATTTATTACAAATAGTGATCATATAGGCCGACTGTGACCTTGACCTTTGACATAAAATAAAATACATATATTTGGATGGTCGTCGCATTGACCAACTGAATTTGCCTGTATAACTTGGTGACAATACATTAAACAGTCTAGGAGGAGTTTAGGGAAAATGACAAATACTCTTGTTTTGACCTTGACTTCTGACCTTAACTATTACAATATGTATGTGAAATTTGATACATATATAATATTTAAGTAATAAGCCAGTTTTCCAAAATTTGAGTAATCATTCTTAATAAATAATAAAAGTTGACCTTTGACCTTTACCTGTGACCTTGACCTTTATGTGAGAGTACATTTTTGTTTGCATTGACATTGCCCATGAAAATCAAATAAGCATGCGTAATTTCATTAAAACCCATTAGATAGTTTCATATATATCAATAGAATAGTTGACCTAGACTTTTGACCATTATCTTGACCTTTATGTCTCGACATTTATTATTTTACTTTTCACTTAAAGTGCAATTATCTCACCAAATGTTGTGAAGTGTGCATGCAAAGTAAAGAAAATAGCATATTGACCTTTTATTTGACCTTGACCTGTGACCTTGACCTTACATATGGAATTCTATAGTTTCTTGCATGACCTTGGCCTAGGTATTCCTAATAAACATGGTAAGCCTAGTGAAAATCTAACAGTTAGTATAAGAAATACTAGTAGAAAAACTATTTTGACCTTTGACCTTGATCTTTGACCTTACCCTTTAGAATATGT
This sequence comes from Paralithodes platypus, assembly GCA_032716605.1. Classification (NCBI taxonomy): domain Eukaryota; kingdom Metazoa; phylum Arthropoda; class Malacostraca; order Decapoda; family Lithodidae; genus Paralithodes; species Paralithodes platypus. The sequence goes on along the minus strand of CM064527.1, from coordinate 38,476,117 downwards.
ATCTAAAATGTGGGCAATATGATATCAAGGTTACCAGTAAATTGTATGGTGAAAATTAAGACATTTGAGTATACAGTAAAATAAATAGTAAAAGATGACCTGTGACCTTGACCTGTGACCTGGACATTATGTAAGAGTGTTTTTTTTTTGTATTGACATTGCCCCGGAAAATCAAATAAGCATGCCTAATTTCATTAAAACCCATCAGTTAGTTTCATATATATTAATAGAATAGTTGACCTTGACCTTTGACCTTTATCTTGACCTGTATTATATGTGTGTCCAAATGTATTATTTCCTTTTCATTTAAAGTGCAACTATCTCACCAAATGTTGTGAAGTTTGCAAGAAAAGTAAAGAAAGTAGCATATTGACCTTTTATTTGACCTTGACCTGTGACCTTTTCCTTTATTATGGAATTGTATAGTTTCTTGTTTGACCTTGGCCTAGGTATTCCGAATATACATGATAAGCCTAGTGAGAATTAACAGTTAGTATAAGAAATACTAGTGAAAAACTTATTTTGACCTTTGACTTTCACCTTTGACCTTACCCTTAAGAATCTTTACATACAAATTTGGTCAATACGACATATAGGTTACCAGTAACTTGTATTGTGAAAATTAAGAAATTTGAGTAAAAAGTAAGACACATGAAATATTGACCTTATTTTTAACCTTAACCTTTGACCTTAACCTTTAAGTTAAATTGAAAATTTCTTGTTGTCTGACCTTCGCATTGACCAAATTAATATACCTGTGAAATTTGGTGAATATCCATTGAACGGTCTAGGAGGAGTTTCCGGACGGACGACGGACGACGACGACGGACAAGCTGAATTGTGGTGCACAGTATACGGGCGGGACCTGTGTGTGCGATACCACTCTGCTTCGCAGAGTTGATAAAGTACCTTCTAGACTTCCTTCACAACTAAGCCCTCACAGGATCCGACTACGCATTTATTTTCGGTTTTCTGGCTATTATTAGACGATTTTATTCAGATTAGTAAGGGCAAACGGTTATTTGTTCTTCTCCTGTCACCTCTTTCTCCTTTCTCGTGTCTCTTGCTGATCCTTCCTACCCTTTGTGGTAGTAAGGGCTGGCCACTGAATGACTGACTGAGTAAGAGTATATGGAGTCGGAGGGTTAACTGAGATCACCTTTACCCTTTTCATTCTCAAAGGTCCTTCCCAAGCTGTATAAAATCGTCTAATGATAGCCAGAATAAACTATCAAAACGCGTCAAGATCCTCCAAGGGCTAATAAAAGCTTAAGGGGAAATGGGCGTATTTATTTGGGTATTGTTTATATATTTTTAATATGTTCTAGTTTCCTTCCTAGACCTCCATCAAACTGTAAACAAAAATACCCACTATAACCCTCCTTCCAAGAATTTTGTTTAATTTTTTGGTAGAAAAATGTCCCGGCCGAAGTCTGGTTACTCTTAAAATTACTGGCTCCCTATCGTTCGCCAGGAAAAAATCGACACCTAAATGACACGAAAGGTCTGAATAATGACAATAAAATTAGGCGTAAAATCTTAAAATCGCCAAACTAATGGGCCGAACATCTTAAAATCTAAAAACCAATGGGGTTAAACACGAGGGAGAAGGGGTGCCAGAAAAACCAGCCTATCACTCCTTAAACCCCCCCCCCCCCCCCCCCTTCAAGAGACAGGCGGACTCCAAGCCGTTTATGATTACTCAGCTCCGACCACGGCAAACTTTGAATGGCCGCTCAACCCTCATCTGGCTTCTGGCTGAGTGAGAGAGAGAGAGAGAGAGTATAAAATTAAAAAAAAGATAATCTATCCAAGAAGGTGATTATAAACTCATTGGAACACACGACCTCCTTCTCTATCATTCTCTCTCTCTCTCACCCTCTCCCTCTCTCTCTCTCTCTCACACACACACTCAGTAGGGGGAATGGAGGAAGGTGAGGGGTGGGGTGAGGGGAGGTTCAATTTATAATTTCCAGCTGTCCAAGTTTTCCTCATTCGGGGTCATCAGCATTCCAGAGTCCTCATCTCTGGGTTTTTATAATGGCTAGTGGCATAAGTAATAACAAAATGGCCTATAATTGTTCTCGATTAATTTTTTAGGCATATTATAACTTTCGTATAATCATTTCAGGCTTCAGGGGTCTCATATTGGGGCTATTATAATGTCTAGTGGCATAATTCATATAAAAGGCCTATACTTGTTCTCGATGTATTGTTTGAGTCATATTTTTTTTTTTTTTCGTATTATCATTTCAGGTTTCCAGAGAAATAGTGACTGGACAACTCAACCATAAGAACCTTCCAATGAGTGTATCTCAACCAGTGCCAACTCAACCAATACTGTTAGGTTAGAGTGACGTTAGACTGTTAAAATGTAAAACTTGCAAACAAAGCAAACCAACACTGGAACAGAGACAATATAAAGTCAAAACAACCTATCAAAATCACTATGTGGAAACACCGCTTACTAAAATAAAATTTATGAAATAAAAGAACACAATCCACCACACAGGGTGTACACCACCACATGAGCAAGTCAATCTGTTTCCCAAGCAAACCAACTGCACACACAACAACGCACTACCGTCACTTTCAAGGAATTAGTCAATTTGGGAAGTCCGGGACGTTCTTGCAAATTTTACTAAACTCTGCATGAATAAAGAAACTAAAATTAGTGTCAAACTGTTCTATTAAGATCAAATTTGCAACTTTACAAGACTTTACCAATAGTACAAAGTACAAATATTGATAATATATCTATAATATTACAAAACACATACAACACTCACTAACGATAGTGCTATCGAATAGGTACCTGTAAGCATAGCATGCCTCAAGTGACCTCTATCAATAACTACCCTACAAATAACCTACATTTATCGTACAAATAAACTAAGCAATCGCAAAAGCAAGCAATTGATACTATCGACAATGAATACATATAATATAAAGACAAATCATTGAAAATATGAAGAAGCAACAACAGATTTAAACAAAGAGTATTCTTTTAACAAGAACAATTAATTAAAAAAAAATCATCAATAATAATAATAGCAAAAGAAAAACAATAAATACAAACAGACACAAAGTAAGCAGAGGTTATACAAGAAACTTCAAGTTAAAAATGCTTGATTAAAATTATTGATGTCAAATTTTATAATAGTCACAATAATTGACCCTAAAAAGATTAAATTTATGTAACAATTTACTTGCCTCAAAACCTCTGTCTACTAAGAGTCTGTATAGTAACCTAGCTCTATCCCAAAAGTCATCTACTTTAGTGCAAATTTTACAACATTTTATTAACTGGGAATAAAATCAATTATAAGTTAGTTTACTATCGATATTACTACTAGGGAAAGAAAAGTTTATTACGTTAAAATTAAAATCATCAACTTTGTGATATACTTTAAGTATGCACTGTTCAAGTGTTCATTAACAATCTCTATATTTATATCAAGAACATTTTCAACTTCATCATTTACGTTACCTTGTGTGAGGGGAATAGAATTAGTTTAGCATCTTGATTAAAATTTAACAATTGCAAACGAGAATTTCATCAATATATCTACTATTATTACTTAACAATTTAGCAAGTGTTAATTTTTCTGGGATTTTATTTTTCTTGCTACTGTCAACTAAGTCTTTTATATATTTAAATTCTAAAGCAAGCAAGAATAAATCTGCAATTGAAGGGCTAGCATTTCCACCCATAGGAATTCCGAATATTTGTTTGAAAATGTAAGGCCCGAGTCTAACATAAGTATTGAAAAGGAGGAATTTAAGGGACATCTTTAAGTTTAGTTCTATCAAAATATACTGAACTAGTGGGAGTAGAGCTAAGTGATGCATTATTAAAATATGTATAAACATTTATGGAATAGGTTAGTACTATATATTGGCATTGGGTGTGTGTAATAATAGTAATAATAATAATAATAATAATTATAATTAAAGTTGCAAGCAACGTTGTCCGGGGTTCGAGCGGTTTTGTAAGCAGGGTATTGTGTTGGAAACAAAAGCTGTGTCACAGATCTAAAAAGATCATTTATCTTATCGGGCATGGAGAAACTACAGAAGGAACAGATTGTGCAAACAAACAAGAGCGAGAGAGGGATAGATTGGCTGTATAAGGGATCTGCCTCTATTCGTTTAGTAACAGAGTTGTAGATATGCGGGATAGGCTATACCGAGTGCTATAATGGGATCAAGAACAATAGAGCTTCAACTTGAAATTAGATAGAACGAGATGGGTTGGGCGTGAAAGGGATTTGCCATGTGTAGGTCAATCGGCTCTCTGCAGACTCCCGTTTTCTTATTTTTTATGTTCTTATTTGTGAGGGAGAGAGAGTATGGCGAGAGAGAATAGGATGTCGTAAACATAAGGAAGATAGCGATAAATATGAGAGAGAGAGAGAGAGCACGGGATGGGTTGGGTGTGAAAGGGATCTGACATGTGTGGGCCAATCGGCTCTCTGCAGACTCCGGTTTTCTTATGTTCTTATTTGTGAGAGAGAGAGAGAGAGAGAGACTAGGATGTCATAAATATAAGGAAGACAGAGATAAATGAGAGAGTTGTTATGAGATCGATTGTGTGTGAAAAGGATCTATCTTGTGTGGGCCAATTGGCTCTCTACAGACTCCCATTTTCTTATGTTCCTATTTCTTACAATTGTGTTTTGGTTGCAGGTATATGATAACATGAGTGTATAGTCAGTAGTGTAAATAACAGGTAACGTTTATGAGATGGGTTGAGTGTGATAGGGATCTGCCTTATGTGGGCCACTTGGCTCTCTGCAGACTCCCATTTTAATAATAATAAAAATAATAATAATAATAATAAACGGTTTATTAACCCATAACTAGCGGCGCGCAACATAAGTCGAGTATAATAAATCTGGACTATCTGGCGGCGCTCGACATAGGTCGTGTGGCAATTTCAGCACGTAATGTTGCTGAGAGAGAGAGACAAGTGGTGGCAGGAGAGTAGCGAGCGTATGACTGCTCCAGACCACCGCGGCGAACCTACTGACACGAATCCCACCTCCTCCCTCCCTCTCTCACTCGCTATATACGGAATTGTATGGGGAAAGTGCCGAATTACATGCTTTTTGCACTCGCGTTGCGCGGTTGTTGCAAGAAAACTAGCCATCATAAAAGGATCGTTATGGTGTCATTGGAAAGCTCTGTTTATGCCCTTTCAGGGATAGATACTTGTTTTACGCTCTGGGTCTTATTTAGGCATGAAAATGATCACGTAAACAGCCCTATTTTGGCTAAAAACACCCCGCTGGGCGGTACATATAAATAAACCGCTAGCCCGCTAATCTAGTGTTAAAGAATGGCAGCCTCATGAGCTGAAAATACACATTTTACAATTTAGTGGATGAACATGAGATGTACAGATATGAAGATGGTAAGCCCAGTTTACAAACAAAATAAATAAATACAATAATGATGCATGTGCAGAATACAAATTATCATAAAATAACCATGAGAGTAAGTGATATACAGTACATATACACATTTATTTACTTACTCATATACAGAACATACGTATATACACGTACGTGCGCACATACATATACATACATATATAGGAACATAAGAACATGCAGTAAGTGTGCACATGTCCGTATCCACAAACGCTCACGTATGCACACAAACATACATACATACAAAAACTGTTTTGGTATGGTCAGGGTAAAGAGGTGAAGGGTAAAGAGGGTGCTGCAATTCAAGTCCGTACAGGTATGGTCAGGTACAGCCTACTACAATGGGAGGTTAATCCTCGGTAGTGTAGGTGTGTGTGTTAGTTTGTGTGTGTGTGTTAGTTTGTGTGTGTGTGTGTGTGTGTGACAGAAGGCGAAATATGGAAAAGCTGGGCGTTCTATTGTTAAGGGTGGAAATACATGGATGAAGATATGCGAACACTTAATAATAGTTAATGCTTATGCATAGATTTATAATCAGAAGTTGCGCTAGTGAGCAATATGTTCTCGCTCATATGTACGTATATTTACATACATATGTGCATATGACCATATAAATACACGTACAGTACATATATATATTATATACCTTATATTCTCAACCGGGCTCGAACCATTGACAGCACATACACACAGACATACATATACATAAATATATGCACATTACATGCATAACGAGGTGGCTTCAGAGATGGGGTCGTTTCGGGCCATGAGTGAGCACCGTGCCTCATATGAAGGCAAGATGGCAGTTGCTCATTGTACTCTACGTGCTTCACATGTCTCACCCCCTAGACTGGAACAAGACCTCACGGGCTTCACTGTTCATTGTAAAGCGGTGAATGTTAAGGCTCTCAGCCTATGCCCGAGAGGAAGTAAGTTGGAATATAGACAAAAAAAAAAAAAAAAAAAAATATGCTCTTCTCTTATCCTACCTGATACTCTCAGCCGGGCTCGAACCACAAACAGTATACACTATAGACACATATATATATATATATACATAAATAACGCATTCATACATACACATATACGCACACATACATACACATATACTGTACATACATAGATACACATCTACATAATTATATACACATATATATTTTCAACTTGGTTGCATGTGTAAGGGATCTGCCTCTATTCGCTTGGTAAAAGAGTTGTAGATATGTGGAATAGGCTACCGAGTGCTATTGTGGGATCAATAACAATAGAGCTTCAACTTAAAATTTGATAGGACGAGATAGATTGGGTGTGAAAGGGATCTGCCGTGTTTGGGCCAATCGGCTCTCTGCAGATTCCCATTTTCATCTTGGTAGCATGTGTAAGGGATCTGCCTCATTTGTACCAGTGTGCAAATAAGAGAGAGAGAGAGAGATTGGCTGTGTAAGGGATCTGCCTCTCTCGTAACAGAGTCGTAGATATGTGAAATAGGCTACCTAGTGCTATAGTGGGATCAAGAACAATAGAGAATTTCAAGATAAAATCAGATAGTCATATACAGTAGACGAAATGGGTTGGATGTGAAAGGGATCTGCCTTTTGTGGGCCACTTGTCTCTTTGTAGATTTCCATGTTCTTCTTAGTTGCGTGTGTAAGGGAACTACCTCATTTGTACCGGTGTGCAAACAAACGAGCAACAGAGAGAGACTGGGTGTGTAAGGGATCTACCTCTATTCGTTTAGTAACAGAGTTGTAGATATGTGGAATAGGCTACCGAGTCCTATTGCCAATCGGCTCTCTGCAGACTCCTGTTTACTTATGTTCTCATTTGTGAGAGAGAGAGGCTCCCTATTTCTTATGTTCTCATGCACTATTATGTCGTAATCGTAAGGAAGACAGCGATAAATTAGAGAGAGAGAGAGAGAGATAACTAATACGTAGCCTATAGCTACACTTAAACAAGCACACACATAGCTACACAAGACCATCACACAAGCACACACACGCCTATCTAGCGACAATTACTTACTCTCTCTCTCTCTCTCGAACTGTCCTGTTTACATATGTGTACATGTGTGTACATGCTTAAATTGATATGCAGGATTCGAAGTTGCATAATAAATCGTAGGCAGTGTCCACCAACCTTTAACTGTCTTCGTGGTGCGATTTATAAGGTGTTGATTTTCGGTGTGAGCATCCTGGGTTCGAGTCCACGGACTGCCACATGTGTTTGAAAATTTCATTAATCGATTTTAGGAGTATTGTTGGTTGTTGGAAGGAACATAATAATTGATATTGGTTCAGGAGTAATTTATCGAGAGGACTTCCCTAAGTGGTTAAGGCCCCATTAATTGCTCTTTCCATTCACATATGCATAGCCTACGTGAGTTGCAGTTGGGATGTGTGTACATGCTTAGATTGATATGCAGGATTCGAAGTTGCATAATAAATCGTAGGCAGTGTCCACCAACCTTTAACTGTCTTCGTGGTGCGATGTATAAGGTGTTGATTTTCGGTGTGAGCATCCTGGGTTCGAGTCCACGGACTGCCACATGTGTTTGTAAATTTCATTAATCAATTTTAGGAGTATTGTTGGTTGTTGGAAGGAACATAATAATTGATATTGGTTCAGGAGTAATTTATCGAGAGGACTTCCCTAAGTGGTTAAGGCCCCATTAATTGCTCTTTCCATTCACATATGCATAGCCTACGTGAGTTGCAGTTGGGATGTGTGTACATGCTTAGATTGATATGCAGGATTCGAAGTTGCATAATAAATCGTAGGCAGTGTCCACCAACCTTTAACTGTCTTCGTGGTGCGATGTATAAGGTGTTGATTTTCGGTGTGAGCATCCTGGGTTCGAGTCCACGGACTGCCACATGTGTTTGTAAATTTCATTAATCGATTTTAGGAGTATTGTTGGTTGTTGGAAGGAACATAATAGTAGCATACACACTCCCCCACCCCCCCTTCCCCTTCCATCACTTCGTATGTAAGATATTATTTCCGTCGTTTTTACTGTGTATGGATTAAGTTATTGGTGTTCACTCTTGACATAGGTGTCCTGCTACTTCTGCATGCATACATAATAGCATGAAAGTGATCAATACGTGCATATGAAGCTACGTATCTCGTATATCGGGGTCCCTTCAGAGCTATGACATCCTTTGGAGGAAGGATACTAAAGGAGGGAGTGTCAGGCTGCAACAGTGAAACCAACCTCCCGCGCTTCAACCTTCCAGTACTTTGATATTTATGTATTCAATATAAGAGTTAGGGCTACAGTTCGTAAAGTGATACTTATATATTAATTATATGTTACTACATTACTATAGCCTATCATTATTTTTGCTTATCTACATGATACAATATGATCAGAGTTAGCCAGATTCGCCAGTAGCCTACATGCCAATATTTTATCTGGCTTCACGTTTACATAGGGTACGTTCTAGCAATTATCCCTCCCCCTAATATAACCTCCTTGGTGACAAGTAAATGACTCAGTGTTGCCAATATAGCTACTTTAACGCTACATCTTCAAATGATACATTCAGCTTGCATTTTTTACATTAGCAACATAATTCCCAGTAATACTCTATAAATATCACACATTCTAGAACCATATTTAATTGTAAAACATGCAAAACAAACCCTTCCAGAGGTTGTAGCATCATTCTAGCGAGTTTTTGCATTTATTATATATAGATGATATTCTAGCAGCTTTTGAGAACGGATCTAGATATACAGTTAGTCACTCCCTCTCTCCCTAACTGCACACGCAAGGGTATGAACTGCCCAGACTCAAACCCAGACTTGTTATATATTCTATATTTTAGCTACACTTGTCCAAACTAGTTATATTAAGTTATGGCAGTGAGTTAAGTGTAGGATGGAGTATGACTGAAAGCCTAAATCATAATTACTATGGGAAGACAAGGTTTATGTCAGCATAAAGTTCGTAATAGCAGGGTCAAAGGAAGGAAAGGAGCATTAGGAAAGGATTGTCCACTTCAATAGGCTTAGTGTAGCTTCCCGACACCCAGCGCCGCCAAGCAGCTCATAGGTATAAACAAAATCTGCCAGGCATTAACTGAATGGGGAGGAGGCATTTTATTCTTTAGAATTCCTTATTGTTCGTACATTCACACACTGTATACATGCAAGTGGTCTTCAGAGTATCATCTTAGTTTGTATAAACAATATCAAGAGGAAAACAAATGGCTTGATCAACACATTATCACCTATTGGCCTCTTTGGCGCTGCCGACTGGGAGGCTCTTCGGCAGTACTTCTTTGATTTCCCATAGAATGATTTCTGCTTCCATGGCCGAGGACCCTCGGAGAGTGCTGAACGCATTACCGAGGTAATCCTATCGGGCATGGAAGCATACATTCCATTCTCTTTCTCTCAGACTAATGCTAAAAAATCTTGGTTTACTCACGCCTGTTCTACTGCTGTCCGCAATAAGGAGGAAGCATTCAAACGGTACCGACGCCTTAAAACTCAAGACTCTCATTCTTCATATGTTTCTGCCCGGAATCAAGCCAAATCTGTTCTTCGACTTGCCAAACACTCTTTCATCAATAATAAATGCACTGAACTATCCAACTCTAGCTCTTCCCAAGCTTTCTGGCATCTAGCTAAAAACCTCTCCAACAATTTCTCTTCCTCGTCTTTCCCTCCCCTTTCCCACTCTGATGGCACAACCATCACTTCTTCCTCTGACAAAGCTAAACTCTTCGCTCAAACTTTTGCTAGAAACTCCATCTTGGATGATTCCGGTGCTATTCCTCCCTCTCCGCCCTCCTCTCTCTTACTTATGCCTAATATCCTAATCTCTTCTAAAGATGTACTTTCTACCCTGTCTGGGCTTAACACTAATAAGGCGTACGGTCCGGACGGTGTTCCTCCTGTTGTTCTCAAAAACTGTGCTTCCGTGCTGACTCCCTGCCTAGGCAAACTCTTTCGTCTCTGTCTATTCTCTAACGTCTTCCCTTCATGCTGGAAGTTTGCTCACATTCAACCTGTCCCAAAGAAGGGTGACCGCTCTCAACCCTACAACTATCGTCCAATTGCTCTTATCTCTTGTCTTTCTAAATTTTTTGAAACTATTCTTGCTTCCAAATTTCTTAAGCATTTCTCTTCTCATAATCTGCTCTCAGATCGCCAGTATGGCTTCCTTAAGGGTCGCTCTACTGGTGATCTTCTTTCATATCTTACTAACTCTTGGTTATCCTCCTTTCGGGACTTCGGTGAGACTTTTTGTATTGCACTAGACATATCGAAAGCCTTCGATAGAGTCTGGCATAAATCTTTAATTTCTAAACTATCCTCCTTCGGTTTCTATCCCTCCATCTGTGCCTTTGTCTCTAATTTCCTTTCCTGGCGTTCCATAGCTGCAGTTGTGGACGGCCATTGTTCACTTCCTCACCCTATAAACTCCGGTGTTCCTCAGGGCTCTGTCCTATCTCCTATTCTCTTTCTAATTTTTATAAATGATCACCTTAACTGTACCTTAATTCCCATCAATTCATACGCAGATGACTCAACCTTACACTACTCCATTAGTTTTTCAGAACGCCCCAGCCAGCAATCCCTCAACGACAAACGTAATGAAGCCATAGAACTCTTAAATTCTGATCTAAATACTATTTCCAATTGGGGCAGAGAAAACCTTGTTAACTTTAATGTTTCCAAAACCCAATTTCTACATCTATCTACCCGTCAGGATCTCCCAGCGGACTATCCCTTATTCTTCAACAATACAAAAATCAACCCTTCATCTTCTCTCAATATTCTTGGTGTCTCTTTTTCTTCTGCTCTCATTTGGAAGGACCATATTACCAGTCTTGCTAAGGCAGCCTCCCAGAAGCTGGGTGTGCTCAACCGCCTTAGGGGGTTCTTTTCCCCTGCACAGCTTCTTGCTCTGCACAGGGGCATAGTGCGCCCTTGTATTGAGTATTGTTCACATGTTTGGGGAGGTTCCTCTCACACCGCTCTCCTAGACAAAGTTGAAAGGAAGGGCTTTCGTATCATTAACTCCCGTCCACTCACCAACTCTCTGCAATCTCTCTCTCTCTCTCCGCCGCAATGTTGCATCTCTCTCGCTATTCTATCGCTACTATAATAATCAGTGTTCCTCAGAGCTATCCCAGTGCATACCACCTCCTTTATGTAGGGCACGTGGTACCCGTCTTGCAACTCAATCCCACCCCTACTCTGTGCAACTCTCCAACCCAAGAGTGAAACTTTACTCTCAAACTTTCTTCTACTCAACAGCTGAGCTCTGGAACTCTCTCCCAGAATCAGTCTTTCCCTCTTCCTATGACTTAAATTGCTTCAAACTCCGTGTGTCCAGGCATTTTGGCTCGAACGTCCCTTGATTTTGGCCCTGTCACTCTTTCAACTATGGGGGAGGCACTCGCTATAGGCAGTTATGCCTTTTGCCTCCCTCAATCACATAGAAAAAAAAAAAAAAAAAAAAAAGAGGCGCCACCGTCGCTGTAGGACTGTAGGAACAGAATTATTACACTGAGTGGGCTCTCCTCTTATACACATACCAGATTCCTTGGTGAAGGCTGTCACACGGGCAGTTGTCAAACTTTGAAGGTCCGCCGCCATTAGGACAAGAGACTGAAACTGCACTTATGTGTGGAACACTCAGTCTTAAAATGTTATGTATGTATGTATATCATTGTTATTAAACTAAGCATTTGGCAAAGAGAGGAATTGTTAAAAACCTTAACCAATACTCTGCTATTCACCAAAATAAATTTGAATTATCATTATCATTTGGTAGGGTAGGTATGTATAGGTAGGTTGGATAAATAATTGTTGTAATTCATAGGGACTCTTTTACTATTTTGAGAGAGTTAAATTTTATAAATTATGGATCTGAATGACTAACTAAAATGTCATTAAGCAAAACTAGGGGATGAGGGGAAGCCTATAGACTGAAGACTGAAAACGTTGTGTGGGTAGCTAATTATTATGTTCCTTCCAACAACCAACTATACTCCTAAAATCGATTAATGAAATTTACAAACACATGTGGCAGTCCGTGGATTCGAACCCAGGACGCTCACAGCGAAAATACGGTTTTAAAGTAATTTAAGAATAGACAGTTTTCAATGCTGCGGCCAAACTATTCCACCCATTTATATTCTTTTGGTATCAAAACGTTCATAATTGCGAGCCTCACCCAACTACGCAAAAATGGCTTTGATCATCGGCGTAGTTTTAAAGATGTGGAATTTTAAGTGGAATTCAAGGTTTTTTCAAGATTGCCGGAAAAAAACCCACGTGAAAAAGCAAAACCATTTCTATAACATTTGCGGAGCATTAGTAGTGTACAAAGGAGTACAAAGGAGTACAAAGGAAATCAAGCAACAACAGATCTAGTGACCCTTCTAGGTTGCTTGCTAGTGGAGTCCATATACCAATAATTTCCTATGAGTGGGAGAGACGGTATTTAGGTGTACACAATTTCGGGAAATCGGCTGCCACGGATCTGTTTGGTCGCCATGTCGGATGTTTAGTATATCAAAAGTTGCCCAATACAAAAACGCACCTCTTGTGAAAGTTTGATCCCGATCCAAAAAAGCGGTTCTGGAGTTATTGCGTAAAAACGGCGTGGAAAAATAATTTGGATGAATAAGTAGATTTAATGATTATATTAGGGGTTCCCCATAGGGGTCGGACCCCTAATAGTAATAATAATAGTAATAATAATAATACAACTACTACTACTAGTAGTACTACTACTACTACTACTACTACTACTACTATTACTACTAATAGAGAGAGAGGGGAGAGGAATTGATGGAGAGAGGAGGTGTGTGTGGGGGGAGGGGGAAGGGGGGGGGGGTAATGGTTGATATTTGGCCAAAATAATCTAGCGGTTAGCTGGCACCATTTCAATATTCTAAAGGCCTGCCATTATTCACAGATGATCGTTTCAACAATTTAGAGGTCTCATCCTAGGGTCATTATAAGTCGTATAATTAATATATATAATCTATAGCTCTTTCTTCCGTATACTCTGGCTATCAGTAGACGATTTTATTCAAATTAGGAAGGAACAGTGAGAGTCAGGGGGTAATTGGATATGAATTTTACCCTATTCATTCCTAGAGGTCCTTCCAGGGTCCAGGGCATACAGAGGAAATAATCCATTGCTGTGCTTGAGTTGATTTCAGCTGACGGTAAGAAGAATCCCTCAACAATTGATTTCTCGATAACTAACGGAAAAATAAGAAATTACCATGTTTCTGCTTCAAGTTAGTGCCAAGTTGTCATTATTAACAACATATTTCGCTACATATTCTGCATAATAGCGAAGTAATCAAAATGAACACATGGCACTTTACCGTCAGCTGGAAAGCAACAGAGTACAGTAGTCTCTTAAGGGACAAGTGGTTGTTTTTGTTTTATCTATTGATCCTGCTCTCACATATCCTGCCTGTCCTGCCGTCAGATGTCCTACCCTAGCTCCTCTTGTCCTGCCTGCCCTACCTTCAATTGTCAATCTAAAGGTAATTTTGAAGCTTTAAGATTAAAACAAGATGTTCGAAGAGGTAAAATAGTTGGGACCATTAACTTGAATGATATAAATACAGCCATATCGGAGTTGAAGTATGTTATTGGTCACGATAATATCCATTCGAATCATTTGAAGTTTTGTCCAGAATATGCAAGAGGTTTACTTGCTAAATTATTTTCAGCATTTATTGTTCATGGCTTCATACCTAATACTATGATAACTGGAGTCATTCTTCCTCTTATTAAAGATCGTGGTAAAGATAAAAATTTAATTGATAACTATAGACCAATAATATCGTCTTCAGTTTTTCTAAAGATTTTTGAATATTGTTTAAAATATAAATTAACAAATTATGTCGACTTTAATGAGAGGCAACATGGCTTCAGAGCGGGCCATTCAACTCTTTCTGCAGGTTTAATTTTTAAGGAAACTGTTTTACGCTATAGATCTGCAGGATCGAATGTATATGCGAGTTTTATTGATTTTAGAAAAGCGTTTGATAAAGTGAATCATTTTAAATTAATCCAGAAACTTTTAGAACTAGATATTCCTCATTACCTTGTAAATATTTTGTTTTATTTTTACAGAAACCAAATGGTTGCTACTAAACATAAAGATGCACTGTCAAAGCCCTGGAAGATTATGAACGGAGTGAGACAGGGTGGAATTTTATCTCCTTTACTTTTTAATGTATATATTGATTTATTAATCGAAACCGTATCAAAGTGCAAAACTGGATGTAGTCTTGGTAATAGGATGAGTAACATTATTGCCTATGCTGACGACATAGTAGTTTTAGCGCCAACAGCGACAGGGTTACAAAAGTTACTAAACATTGTGGAACATGAAACGAAAGCTTTAGATATTCAAGTGAATGCAAATAAATCAGTGTGTATGTTTTTTAGGGATACTAATAATATAAATGGTCTGCCGAGAATGAAGCTTAATGATGAAGTAATGATCAATGTACATGAACATAAGTACCTAGGATTTATTATTGATGATAAACTAAATAATGATAAGGATGTAATAAGGACAAGAAATAAGTTTTATAATGAATTCAATTGTATTTTACGTAAATTCCCTAATGTTAATATTAATGTTTTTATTCAACTATTTAATAGTTATTGCTTAAGTTTTTATGGTACAGAATTATGGTTTTCCAATAAGCGGTGTGGTATTCCTCTGAAACAATTTGCGGTTGGATACCACAAAGCCATTAAGAAGATTTTAAAACTTAAATACTGGGAGAGCAACCACAAAGCATGTGATTTAGCAGGGTTAATGACATTCACTCATCTAATTAATTGGCAAAAAATACGGTTTGCTCACAGATGTATGATGAAGCCTTGTATCTTTTTAAGAAAATGTTTACTTAACAATGATGATAGCTTATATTTGATGAAGGAAGTAAAGAATATTTTATTGAATATTTATGATATCGAATGTTTAATGGAAAATGACATTGACGCAGTAAAATCTAGAATTACTTTTATTCAAAGCCGTGAACCAACTATGAGATAAATGTGCTTCACAATTCTCTTACTATGTACAAAGTTTTATGTAGCTTTTACGAAATAAAATATTGAGTCTGAGTCTGAGTCTATGTCCTGCCTGTCGTGCCTTCACCTCTCCTGCCCTGCCGTGTCCTGCAGCAACTAACAATAACCCCCGAGAGGTGACAGTGATAAAGTGTGTCTGTCCCACCTCCCCCTGTCACGCCGGTAAGGGAGTCTATTACACTTTCTGTCTCCTGTCTAACTAATCATCTGTCTCTTATTCTATGTACGTATTTGTTCACATGGCCTGTCCTGTCGTTCCATCTCCCTGTCTCTGCCTCTGTCCCATTTCCCTATCTCTCTCCCACTTCCCCGTCCCGGCACACACAGAGTTCCATGTTGCCCCCACTTTGACGGGCCCTGCCCTTTCTCTGTCCTCTTACTTATCCTATCCTTTTCTCTGTTCATGTTCTGTTTCATCCCTATCCATTAAATATCCTTTCGTCTGCCTGTCCATTATTTATTTGTGTTTATGTATGTATTGTGTTTGTCTGTTCGCCGTCTACCCGTTCTTTCTCTGTCAACTATTCTCCGTACGTACGTTCATTATTGGGCGTCATGTGTCCGGGTGTCTGTCTGTCTGTCTGTCTGTTAGGCGGGCGGCTTTTAGGCTCTGGATATGTCGTTTGGTGCGTCTCTTTGTGCTTGATTGTTTGTCTGAGTCTGTTACTCTTCCTTACTCTCTCTCTCTGTCTCTCTCTCTCTTTATATATATATATATATATATATATATATATATATATATATATATATATACCGTATATATATACATATACATATACAGTATATACAGTATATATATATGTATATCTATATATATATAATTATATATATATATATATATATATATACAGTATATACCTGTTCACTATTCTAGCCGGATTAGATTCTAGCCAGGTCATTGGTTGCCTGCTGTCATCATCACTCTGTGTGTGTGTGTGTGTGTGTGTGTGAGGGGG
Source organism: Paralithodes platypus (assembly GCA_032716605.1). NCBI lineage: Eukaryota > Metazoa > Arthropoda > Malacostraca > Decapoda > Lithodidae > Paralithodes > Paralithodes platypus. The sequence continues at coordinate 38,459,628 of CM064527.1, read as the reverse complement.
GGAGTAGGGCGTGGATGTGTGTGTGTGAATGTGTGTAGGAGTGTGTGTGTGTGTGTGTGTGTGTACTCACCTAATTGTACTCACCTAATTGTGAGTACAATTAGGTGAGTACACCTGTGTGTGTGTGTGTGTGTGTGTGTGTAGAAGTGTGTATGTGTGGTGAGTGGATGTGTGGGTGCGTAAGACATAAATAACCCTTATACACCATGTTCCTCTTTCCTCCTTCCCTTCTAAACCCTCTCTCCTCCTCCTCTTCTTCTTTCTGTCTTCCCTTAATCCCTCCCTTCCTCCTTTCTTGCCCCTTCCCTTTCAGACCCTCTCCCTTCTAAACTCCCTCTCTCTCAGTCTCTCCTCCTCTCTATCTCCTTCTGTTCTTCCATCCCTTTTCCCTCTCATCTCTTAATCTCTCCCTCTTCCTCCTAAACCCTCGCTCCTTCTCTCCTCCCCTTCCCACTCTCCTCCCTTAATCCCTACCATCACACTTATCCGCCATCATCACCACCTTCCTCACGCGTATCATCATCTGCGGTAAACCTCCTTAAAAACTCTCCGGAAGTGTGTCGTGTCTTAGCCTCGCCTCCGCTCGCTTCAGTTCATCCATATAATAACCCCTTCTGTATACCGGCGCCGTCCTTTTAACTTTATTCTGGCTACTATTAAACTATTGTATTCAGCCTAAGAAAAGGGTCTTCAGCAATTCACAGGCTACGAACTATCTCCCTTCACCCTTTTTACTATCACTGATCTTTCTTAGACTGCACAAAATCGTCGAAATATAGCTAGAATACAATTAAAAATACGTCGCCGGTACATAAGTGGTTAAGTAATGCCTCTTTTGCCTTACCATATTTCCTACTATCTTGCCTCACTGTTGTCCTTATTATATATATCTGTGTACCTCTCTTGTCTTGAATCGATCTATCTATTTTTCTATCTATATGTTTTTATCTCTGTCAACCTGTATATCTACAGTAGAAGTATATAAAGTTTGTTATCAATTTTATTTTATTTATCTATCTCCCTCTCTCGTCTTCTATGCATATTATTATAATCTTTAACAAAACATAACTTAAGTTGAATTTAATTGAAATTGATAATGGTTTATTTAGCCAACCATAATACATACAATAATATACAATAACACAATAATGTTCTGGCTGAGCCTTTAGAGAGTGAACGCTCAGATAAAGGCACCTTATTAATTAACACTCAAGTATTAAGTACTTTGAGATTATTTTATGGTTAAGCATTTAAAACAAATTAAGGTAAACACATAATTCTATGGAAATGCAGCATAAACATATTAGACATAATGTACACAGAAAAACAAGTTTCCCACTAACAATTACACACAAATGCACTCACTCACACCTACATATATACACAGTATATGCATTCATCACTGCACACCGATTTCCCGTCTTCACACATTAATATTGATCTTTACATAAACACTAATCATCTTGCATTAGATATTTTAACATGATAGATTATAGTACATACATACATACACCAATAAATGCCTCCAACCCTGCCGGGACCCGACCCACTGCCCACTGTACCAACGTCAGTGGACGCCAACCACCCGGTCACACCATGACCAACGATCATCCAACGGACCGCGGACCAAACCCCCCGGTCATAGAAACAATCATTTATGTAACTGGTGTACGCTTGTGAGATGATGACCTACACACACACCAAAACATAGCACCTGCACGTATAAACGCTCACACCCAATGAATACACACACATACATATTTCAATAAGTACATACCCACATATACAGATACCGTATACATGTTTAAATATTCACCTACGAATATACACACTTTCATATAAGCATGCGTACCGCACATGCGCATAACATATATTAAGGGAAGATGGTCTGTTTTTCTGGACACCTTTCTCCCTCATGCTTAGCCCCTGTTTAGTTTTCAGATTTTAAGACGTTCGGCCCATTAGTTTGGCGATTTTAACACCTTTCGCCCCTTTACTTTGTCAATATTAAGACTTTTCGTCGTTTAGGTGTCGATGGTTTCCTGGCGAGCGATAGCGAGCCTGGAATTTAGGAGGAACCGTGGCCTTCGGCCGGGACATATTTCCATCGAAAAATGTAAAAATATATGTTACAGCGGGATCCTTTTTTTTTTTTTTTTTTTATATATAGGCCTATATATTTTTTTTTTTTTTTTTTTTTTTTTTTTTCTATATTCCAACTTACTTCCTCTCGGGCATAGGCTGAGAGCCTTAACATTCACCGTTTTACAATGAACAGTGAAGCCCGTGAGGTCTTGTTCCAGTCTAGGGAGTGAGACATGTGAAGCACGTAGAGTACAACGAGCACCTGCCATCTTGCCTTCACATGAGGCATGGTGCTCACTCATGGCCCGAAACGACCCCATCTCTGAAGCCATCTCGTTCCCGTGCTTCACTATCTCACCCGCTACACTCGGACTCTCACACTTACACACACACAACGCCACCTGTTGAGCAGATAACTCACCAGGCATTGCACCCCTATAGCATATTTTGAATATGGGAATATTCATACACTGCTATTTAATCAGGGAACAATGAGGGTATTTTATTGACGTTTCGGTGGGCTTGTGGTAATGCACTGATACTAGGTACAGCTCAAATTCCATCCCAATAATATCTTCCCATTGATACATCGGGATTTGAACCCGGGACCTTTGGATTACCAGGCCAGTGGCAAGACCACTCCACCACACCTCCCCTAAGTTTAGGGAGGTTAGTAGTTTGCAGGAGGTCTAGGGAGGAAACTAGAAGAATACTAAATACGTGAAAACAATCCACCAAAAAATGAACCATCCCCCCTTAATCACTACAACCTGATCGCCTTTGTTTCAACACCATATTTCCATTTGCTCATTCATCTTTTCTTATCTTACTTCATTAATACTATTGTATCCTCTCTCTCTCTCTCTCTCTCTCTTTCTCTCTCTCTCTCTCTCTCTCTCTCTCTCTCTCTCTCTCTCTCTCATCATCATTTTTCTTTTCCCACCCACTCTCATTCTCAATCCCTTCATCCCCTCTCTTTCTCTCTCTCTCACTCTCTCTCTCTCTCTCATCATCCTTTTTCTTTTCCCACCCACTCTCATTCTCAATCGCTTGATCCCCTCTCTTTCTCTCTTACCCCCCCCCCTCTCTCTCTCTCATTATCCCTTTTCTTTTCCCACCCACTCTCATTCTCAATCCCTTATCGCCGATTCAGATTGATAATTCAGATGTTCTAAGCAATATCACCGTTACAGAGAGAGAAGTATTGAATTGTTTAGATACACTCAAGGTAAATAAAACGCCTGGATCTGATACAATCTCGCCTAGAGTTCTAAAGGAAGCTAAGGATGAGCTCTCCAAACCACTGACATTACTATTCAATAAATCCTTGCAGTCTGGAACTATGCCTGATCAGTAGAAGATAGCCAACGTAACACCGATATTAAAAAAAGGCAGCAAATCCCTACCCAGTAACTATCGTCCAATTAGCTTAACCTCAGTTGTATGTAAAATGCTAGAAACGGGCATAAGAGACAGACTCGTAAATCACTTAGAGGAAAATAGCATACTTAAAGATACTCAACACGGCTTTCGTAAAAAACGTTCCTGTTTAACAAACCTCTTAGACTTCTTCCACGATATCCTCAACCTCTACGATGAGAGTAAAGCTGTAGATATTATATACCTTGATTTTCAAAAGGCCTTTGACAAAGTTCCTGACAAACGTTTACTGCTAAAACTAAAAGTGCATGGAATACAAGAAGGTGTGTTGAAATGGATAGAAAATTGGCTCAGCAACAGAAAGCAAAGAGTAGTCATAAACGGTAAGGCATCTAAATGGACCAATGTAAGTAGCGGGGTACCCCAGGGATCGGTACTAGGACCAATTCTCTTTCTAATTTACATCAACGACATAGATGAGGGTCTCACCTGTACAATCTCAAAATTTGCTGACGATACAAAAATTGCAAATAGCGTACTCTCAAAAGATCAAGTTGACGATATGCAACACAATCTAGATAAATTGTCACATTGGGCCCAAATTTGGCAAATGAGTTTCAATGCGGATAAATGTAAAGTACTACATATCGGATACCTAAATGAGAAAGAAAACTATTCGATGAATGGCACTCAGCTTAAGAATGTAAACAGAGAAACCGATCTGGGAGTAACAATATCGAGTAACCTAAAACCAAGTCAACAATGTTCAGAAGTTGTTAAGAAGGCAAACAAAATAATTGGCTTTATAGGCAGGTCATTTGAGCATAAATCCAAAGACGTTATCCTAACCCTTTACACTTCCTTAGTCCGCCCTCTTCTGGAATACTGCGTTCAATGCTGGTGCCCTTATTACCAAAAAGACATAAACAAGCTTCAACGTAGAGTTACCAAAATGATACCTAGCCTAAAGAACAAACCAAACGAAGAGCGTCTTAGAGAATTAAATCTATTTCCTTTAACCCAGCGCAGATTAAGAGGTGACTTAATTCAAGTGTTCAAAATCATCAAAGGCATCGAAAATATGAACTGTAGTAAGTACTTGACTATCGACCAATCTAATTACACGCGGGGAAACGGTTGCAAAATTATTGGTAGATCTTTTAACTCACACGAATCTAAGAATTTCTTCTTCAATCGAGTTGTCAACTTGTGGAATGGGATTCCCCGAGACGTTATAGACTGCAGCACCGTTGATTCATTTAAACTCCGCCTAGACAAATATCTCGCATCAAACCCGCGACTGACTGCATTTGTAAATGAATAACTTTATTTTATCCTCCCCTCAGTTACTAACCCATATGTCCCCTACTAACTTCCTAGTCCTGCCACGGACATTAGTTCCAGGGCAGTAGTTCCCTTTCCAATGTTTCCTTTCCAATGTTCCCTTACCCACTCTAAACCACTGTTTGGACACTTGATCCTCAGTGTTTTGGAAGACAAGCAGCCTAGAAGGGTCACTAGAACTGTTGTTGCTTGATTTCCTTTGTACTCCTTTGTACTCCTTCATCCCCTCTCTCTCACTCTCTCTCTCATCATCCTTTTTCTTTTCCCACCCACTCTCATTCTCAACCCCTTCATCCCCTCTCTTTCTCTCATACCCCCCCCCCCTCTCTCTCTCTCTCTCTTCCCCCTCCCCACTCTTCTTTCTGTCTCTCTCCCCTTTCCCCCCCCCACTTTCCCTTCCCTCTCTCCTTCTCCTCCTTCCTTAATCCGTCCTATCATCCTCACACGCCATCTTCCTCCACTTATCATCACCGGTAAAGCTTTTCATAAATTTGCTGGAGTTTTGTTTTGTTTTCTTTACTCCACCTCTCCACTCCTCACTCCACTACTCCACCTCTCCACTCCTCACTCCACCTATCCACTCCTCACTCAACTATTCCACCTATCCACTGCTCACTCCACTACTCCACCTCTCCACTCCTCACTTCACTACGCCACCTCTCCACCCCTCACTCCACTACTCCACCTCTCCACTCCGCACTCCACCTATCCACTCCTCACTCCACCTATCCACTCCTCACTCCTCTACTCCACCTCTCACCTCCTCACTCCACTACTCCACCTCTCCTCTCCTCACTCAGCATCACCCACACACTCCTCACTTCACTACTCCATCCCTTCACTCCACTACTCCACCCCTCCACTCCCCCTCTCCACTCATCACTCCTCCACTCAGCACCACCACTTCATTCCTAGCCTCTTCTAAGCTCAGGGAAAATCATACTAAGCCTTCGAGTGTTTACGATACTAGATGTTTCCTTATGTATTTTATCCCCCCTTATCTCTCTCTCTCTCTCTCTCTCTCTCTCTCTCTCTCTCTCTCTCTCTCTCTCTCTCTCTCTCTCTCTCTCTCTCTGTTTCTCTCTCTCTCTCTCTCTCTCTCTCGTTCATATAATATTCTGTCTATTCCAGGGTCGAATCCATAGAGAGATGCTTTTAGTAACATATTTCACACGGACATTTGAATTAACTTCTTGAAGATTATGACGCCTTTTAACAGTTTATTCTGGCTATCATTAGACGATTTTTTGCTCTGATATGGAAGGCCCTTTAGAAGTTAAAGGGGTAAAGTATATCCCAATTAGCTGACTTCCAAAACTCCTTCCTAAGCAGAATACAATCGTTTAATAATTGTCAGACTAATAATGAAGAATGCTTCATTGTATCATGAGGGGATACATTATATATGTATACTTACGGTATGCCTCGGGTAAGACTTAAACGCGATTACTTACGAAGATTATCACGTCATAGATATATAACTTACCTTAAAAGAAGAGGGAGACGAAGAAGAAGAATAAATTAATGAATGAATAAATTAATAAATTCATTCATGTGAGGGAGTGAGCAATACTAAAAGCAAGAGAAATAAAGTGAAAGTAATTCAAGTTAAATAAAGTAGTTGTTTGATTAAAGGAGAGGCCTGCTGGCTTTGGAAGCCAGAGGGAATTTTAGATCACCAAATAAGACGGGCGTTTGGGTAAGGATTTTTGTTTTGTTTTTACGTTGTGAGTACGTGTGTGAGGTTATATGTTTGTATGTAGTGTGTGTGAGTGTGTGTGTGAGAGAGAGAGCTTATATGTTTGTATGTATTGCATGTGTGTGTGTGTCTGTGTGAGTGAGCTTATGTAGTGTCTTGTGTGTGTATATTATATCTTTGTGTGTGTTTCCAATGATCTTCATTTTCTCCGGTGCTGATTTGCAGTATGTACTACCGTGTATAAGATTGTGTTCTTCATTATCTAAGTTCATATATATATATATATATATATATATATATATATATATATATATATATATATATATATATATATATACTACTACCATCCCAATTATCTCGAAATAGATTTCTATAGCTCAAAGCCACTATAGTATGCATGTGCAACTGTGCAAATTCTCCAGGTTAAGCCAAATGGACTATAGTTCATGTTTACTTATTGTCTCAGTCCCCACCTCCCTCCTTCTCTCTCTCTCAGCCTCATCCTCATCTCCAATTGCCCCCTCCTTACCTCCACCTTTGATGTTTTATTCGTTAGGCTCTCAGTCCCGCCTCCCACATCTCTCTCTTTCTTTCTTTCTTTCCTCCCCCTCCCTCTATCTCTCTCTCTCTTCCTGTCATGTTCTTCTCTTCTATATGTGTCTATCTGTCTCCCTATCTCTCTCTCATCATTCTTTCCTCCTCTTCTCATTCTTCTTTCCTCTTTCTCTCTCTGTCTCACTCTCCGTTATTTTTCTATCGATAAATATACAAATTTAACTTGAAGGGGGTCTGGGTGGGCAATATTTTGAGTTTGAAGGAAGTTTGGGAAGGCGTTTTCGTTAGACTAAAGGGCAAACTAAAATACAGTGCTCGAAAATGGCTAAAGCAAACAAAATCCTCATAAATAATTACACACAATATTAAATGACGCAGTAGTATTTTTCCGACACTTGCATTACCCTGATTAAGAAGAATATAATCGTCTACTGATAGCCAGAATAAATGGAAGAAAAGCGTCATAGTTTTCATCCTGTTATTAACCATTATGATTGAAATTGCTAGTTGTTCCCTATCATACAATATTAGCGTAATCATAATCACCATTACTGTCATCACCACCACAACCATCATCACCATCCACAATCATCACATTCTATATAATCATCACTACCTTCACCATCACTATCATCATCACCACCTTTATCACCGTCATCACCATCACTATCACTATCACTATCACTATCACCACTCCCACCACCATCATCACCACTCCCACCACCATCATCACCACTCCCACCACCATCACTATCACCATCACTATCACAGAGTCCCAAATCGACGAAAAGTAATTTGCACTCCAGGAGCTGGACTGGACGACACTGTGGAAGCCTTCGAAGATACCACAAAAGATGCAAATGAAAATACCCTTTTTGTCATCCATGCTGGTTCAAATGACGTCATGCGCACCAGATCCGAAGAGTTGATGGAGAAATATCGCAAGATGATCCAGCACTACAAAAACAAATCAAGGAATATCATCATCTCAGGCATTCTCCCCAAGATCGACGCACCTGACAAATTCTACGACAAGGCCTTCAGCACAAATAGCCGACTAAAATATTTGTGTCTGAGGGAAGAAGTTGAATTCATCAACCTCTGGGACAACTTCTACAACCAGCCTACTCTGTTCCGCAAGGATGGCACTCATCTAAACCCTGTGGGTTCAGCACGCATGGGTCGTCTCCTACACGAAGCAGTCCGCAGCCATGGATAAAAAAAACGCCATCCGAGAAGAAGCAGCAGTGACATAAATCATCCAACGCCAAGCAAAAAACAAAGGCAACCGAGGACCACCAGCGATAAGGACCGAAGACAGCGAGGACCGAGGACAGCCATGAACATAAATGTAGATCCGACAAGAACCAAAAATATTATTAAAGAGCGTTCCGTGAGTTCTAAAATAACAAATTTAAAGGTTTTCTATGCAAACGCTCGTAGCATACGCAATAAATTTTCAGATTTAGAGGAGCTAGTGTTTACAGAGAATTATGATGTAATTGGCATAACAGAATCTTGGCTCAATACAGAAGATAGAGACTTTTTAGCAGAGTATTCACTTCCCGGTTATGTAATGTTTGAGAAAAGCCGAATAAATAAAAATGGAGATGGCGTTTTATTTTATATCAAAGAAAGTCTTAACCCGACCCTCGTGTCAATATATAAAGGTACAAAAATAATACTTGCATTAATATACAGACCTCCAGCTCAATCAGTGCAAACTGACCAAGAAATTTATGAACAAGTTGCAGATGTAAGTAACTCACAAGATACCGTATTTTTTGGCGACTTTAATTTACCTGTGACCAAGTTGGCCGATACTCTTACTTCACACTCCGGACATGACTTGTATACGAACTTGCAAGAGAGTTCGCTTTATCAATTTGTTCGAACACCGACCCGTGGTAATAACGTTCTTGACATTGTACTTGCAACAAAAGAAGAATTAATAGAGAATTTGAATGTTGGTGATGAATTCAGTAACAGCGACCATCGTACGATAGCTTTCACTTTAAACTTTACTAGTAACAAACCAAATAGTAGCATCGAAAAAGTCCCTAATTTCAAGAAAGCAAACTTTCATAAACTTAGAGCTATGTTTAAAGAAACTGACTGGAACTTTTTAATTAACAATAACGACATAAATACATCTTGGAAGTTATTCGAAACCACTTACCTAAAAGCAGTGCAAGACTTCATACCATCGAAAATACGGCGTCCAGGCCATAATAATAAGCCCAAATGGTGGAATAAAGATATTTCAAACTGCCTGCTTGCTAAAAAATTTGCTAATGATAGATTAAAATCCTCACAAAATGACGAAGAATGGGTGAAATTTGTAGAGCTACAACGCAAAGCCAAAAAGTTAATTAAGCAAAGTAAAAAGACCCTAGAGTTACATTTTGCGAATCAAAGTAAAACAAACCCGAAATAATTCAATAGTTATATCAGAAAGAAAAAAGTAGTTACTTCAACTGTTGGACCGTTAGTCGATGAAAATGGAGAATACACCAAAGACGAAGTACAAATGAGTAATGCCCTCAATACCTTCTTTGCATCAGTTTCTACAACAGAAGACCTCAGTGATATACCTACACCATCGCCGATTCAGATTGATAATTCAGATGTTCTAAGCAATATCACCGTTAGAGAGAGAGAAGTATTGAATTGTTTAGATAAACTCAAGGTAAATAAAACGCCTGGACCTGATACAATCTCGCCTAGAGTTCTAAAGGAAGCTAAGGATGAGCTCTCCAAACCACTGACATTACTATTCAATAAATCCTTGCAATCTGGAACTATGCCTGATCAGTGGAAGATAGCCAACGTAACACCGATATTAAAAAAAGGCAGCAAATCCCTACCCAGTAACTATCGTCCAATTAGCTTAACCTCAGTTGTATGTAAAATGCTAGAAACGGTCAAAAGAGACAGACTCGTAAATCACTTAGAGGAAAATAACATACTTAAAGATACTCAACACGGCTTTCGTAAAAAACGTTCCTGTTTAACAAACCTCTTGGACTTGTTCCACGATATCCTCAACCTCTACGATGAGAGTAAAGCTGTAGATATTATATATCTTGATTTTCAAAAGGCCTTTGACAAAGTTCCCCACAAACGTTTACTGCTAAAACTAAAAGCGCATGGAATACAAGATGGTGTGTTGAAATGGATAGAAAATTGGCTCAGCGACAGAAAGCAAAGAGTAGTCATAAACGGTAAGGCATCTAAATGGACCAATGTAAGTAGCGGGGTACCCCAGGGATCGGTACTAGGACCAATTCTCTTTCTAATTTACATCAACGACATAGATGAGGGTCTCACCTGTACAATCTCAAAATTTGCTGACGATACAAAAATTGCAAATAGCGTACTCTCAAAAGAACAAGTTGACGATATGCAACACAATCTAGATAAATTGTCACATTGGGCCCAAATTTGGCAAATGAGTTTCAATGCGGATAAATGTAAAGTACTACATATCGGATACCTAAATGAGAAAGCAAACTATTCGATGAATGGCACTCAGCTTAAGAATGTAAACAGAGAAACCGATCTGGGAGTAACAATATCGAGTAACCTAAAACCGAGTCAACAATGTTCAGAAGTTGTTAAGAAGGCAAACAAAATAATTGGCTTTATAGGCAGGTCATTTGAGCATAAATTCAAAGACGTTATCCTAACCCTTTACAATTCCTTAGTCCGCCCTCTTCTGGAATACTGCGTTCAATGCTGGTGCCCTTATTACCAAAAAGATAAACAAGCTAGAACGAGTTCAACGTAGAGCTACCAAAATGATACCTAGCCTAAAGAACAAACCATACGAAGAGCGTCTTAGAGAATTAAATCTATTTCCTTTAACCCAGCGAAGATTAAGAGGTGACTTAATTCAAGTGTTCAAAATCATCAAAGGCATCGACAATATGAACTATAGTAAGTACTTCACTATCGACCAATCTAATTACACGCGGGGAAACGGTTGCAAAATTATTGGTAAATCTTTTAACTCACACGAATCTAAGAATTTCTTCTTCAATCGAGTTGTCAACTTGTGGAATGGGCTTCCCCGAAACGTTATAGACTGCAGCACCGTTGATTCATTTAAACTCCGCCTAGACAAATATCTCGCATCAAACCCGCAACTGACTGCGTTTGTAAATGAATAACTTTATTTTATCCTCCCCTCAGTTACTAACCCATATGTCCCCTACTAACTTCCTAGTCCTGCCACGGACATTAGTTCCAGGGCAGTAGTTCCCTTTCCAATGTTCCCTTACCCACTCTAAACCACTGTTTGGACACTTGATCCTCAGTGTTTTGGAGGACAAGCAGCTTGAAGGGTCACTAGAACTGTTGCTGCTTGATTTCCTTTGTACTCCTTTGTACTTTGTACCATCATCACCACTCTCACCACCACCACCCCCACCACTATCACCATCATCACCACTCCCACCACCACCACAACCAACATCACCATCCCCACCACCATCACCATCACTATCACCATCATCACCACTCCCACCACCATCACTATCATCACCACCACCACCACCACCATCACCATCACCATCACCAGCATCAATATTATCCTTCCTTACCCTCCATCTCCTCATCGTTCTTCTCTCTTCCTCCCTCTTATTTGTCCTTCTCCTCCCCTAACTCCCTCCCTCCTCCCGCCTCCTCCTCCCCCCAACTCTTCGTCCTGCTTGTCGTCCGTGTTTTCCAGTATTGTAAGGCTGATAAGCTTTGATTAATGATTCACAGAGTGGAAAGGGGAGGGGGGAGGAGGAGGGGAAGGATGCAGGAGATGCTGGGGGTGGGGGGGTTATGGGAGGATAAGGGGAATACGGAGAGGGTAGGATATGAAAGATGGTGGAGGAGATGGGAGGATGGAGGTAGGGGGCAGGGATACGGAGAGGGGAGGAGATAAAGGAAGGTGAGGGAGGTTGTAGGATATCGGGAGGGGGGTAAGTGATAGGGGGGGGGGACGTTGGTGGAAGGGGGGTCAGGGAGGTAGAAGAGGGGGGAGGGGCCACTTTCTGTTGACACTGCTCCTCTCTCCCTGTCCCCCCCCCCCCATCCTTCGCCTCACACCTCACTTCCGGTATCTTGTTTTCATCATTACAGGAGGGCGGGCGTATTTATTTCATCATTTGTGTATCTTTGTATGTTTTATTTTGTTTAGTGTCCTCCTTAGACCTCCATCAAGCTTAAAAAAACACCCGCCCTAGACACCCCCGGTGACCCCCCAACCTTCAAGATAAGTTTGTAAATTTTTCGATAGAAAAATGTCCTAGCCGAAAGCGGGTTCCTCTTATAATACAGGCTCACTATCGCTCCCAGGAGAATCTCGACACCTAAATGACACGAAAGTCTTAATATTGACAAAGAAATGGGGCGACAGTTCTTAAAATCGCCAAACTAATAGGCAGAAACGTCCTAAAATCTGAAAACTAACGAGGCTAAACATGAGGAAGAAGGGGGACCAGAAAAACGACATACCTCCCCATAAACGACATACCTCCCCATAAACGACATACCTCCCCATAAACGACGTACCTCCCCATAAACATAATTATGTTCTACTTGGTAACCTGACTCAGTTCTTCCTCTGTTCAATAATGTCAGCAACACAACACTCACCACTGCATTAAGGGGAGAGGGGTCGATTTTCTATATCCCCTTCTCCCTCATGTTTAGCCCCACTAGTTTTGAGATTTTAAGATGTTTGCCCTATTAGTTTTGTCGATTTTAAGAACTTCCGCCCCATTTCCTTGTCAATATTAAGACCTTTCGTGCTATTTAAATGTCGATTGTTTTTTCCTGGCGAACGATAGTGAGCCTGTAATTTTGGAAGAATTTTTCTACCGAAAAATATACAAGTTAATCTACAAGGGGGATCTAATGGATGTTTTTGTGTTAAAGTTTGATGGAGGTCTAGAGAGGAAACTAGAAAAATCATTAATACATTAAGAAATCGACCAAAAAGTGAGCCACCTGTCTTATTAACCCCTTCTGTACCGATCACGTACTATTAATTTTTATTCTGGCTACTACTAGACGATTTTATTCAGCTTAGAAAGGACCTCCATCAATGAACAGGCTTCGTACTATCTCATTAACCTGTCTCACTACCACAGTCCCTCCTAAACTACACAAAATTGTCTAAATATAACTAGAACAAAACTAAAGAGACGTCACCGGTACAGAAGGGGTTAAGGGGAAGGGTTTATTTATTGGTGTATTTATTTATTATTTGTTTTAGTTTTTTCCCTAGACTTCCATCAAGCTTAAAAAGAAACATCTCCAAAATCCCCTTTCTAGATAAATTTGTAATTTTTTCGGTAGAACAATGCCCCGGCTGGTGGCCCATATCTCCTAAATTGCAGGCTTGCTATCTCTCACCTGGAAAAAATCGACACCTAAATGGCACAAAAGGTCTTAATATCACCAAACTAATGAGGCGAACATCTTAAAATGTAAAAAATAATGGGGATAAACACGAGGAAAAAGGGGTTCCAAAAAACTCCACACATCTTCCCTTAAGGTTGATGCTTTGTCTTATACGAATTAAGGGGAAGTGTTCAATACCTCTGGAGATATTGTGATCGTCGATGTCTGTCAATCTGTCTGTCTGTCTCTGGTTGGGGTACACATCAGAACTAGTAAGGTAGGGAAAACATGAGATTGTATTTTTTAGTCTTTTATCTACGTTCAGTCTCTCTCTCTCTCTCTCTCTCTCTCTCTCTCTCTCTCTCTCTCTCTCTCTCTCTCTCTCTCTCTCTCTTTCTCTCTCTCTCTCTCTCATTTATTCCCCTTTGATCTTCCTCCTTTCGCTCTTTTTCCCAGTATTTACCATTATCCTACTTTTCTTTGGTCTGCTTACTCACCCAGCCGTCTCTAGGAAGCATGGTGAGAACTTATTTACAGTATCAGCCATTGTGTTCACCCTTGACCAACTCGTAACTTATTCATAAGCATTGTGGGTTTAGGTGGTGGGAGAGGGGGGGGGGGTATATTTTTCTGGACCCACTTCTCCCTCATGTTTATTTTCATTGTTATTTAAATGTTAGGACGTTCGCCCCATTAGTTTAGCTAGTTTATGACCGTTTGCCCTATTTCTTTGTCAATACTTTTGTGCCAGTTAGGTGTTGATTTTTTTTTCCTGGCAAGCGATAGCAAGCTTGTAATTGAGAAGCAACCAGCCTTCGGTCGAGGCAAATTTATCTCGAAGTTTTTTTTTTGGTGATACTTTTTAAAACTGATGGAGGTTTAGGGAGCACAACAAAAATGAATACAAAAAACAATATATATATATATATATATATATATATATATATATATATATATATATATATATATATATATATATACTGTATATATATATAATGAATAAATAACAAATAATTAAAATACAGAAAAACTGAAACTCAATAATGCCAGGCTCGTTAACCCTTTGAGTATGCCATGACGTATTATTGTTTAATTTGGCTATTATTTATTTATTTTCACCAGTTTATAAAGGGAATATGGTAGTAACAAAGTTAATGGAGATCGACATTACCTATTCAATTCCAAGAGGGCCATCTTAAGGGGACATGCTCGTTTGTTCTAGCCCCTCTTCTCCCTCATACTAAGCCCCTTTAGTTTTCAGATATTAAGACGTTCGGTCCATTAGTTTGACGGTTTTAGGAACTTTCGCCCCCTATCTGTGTCAATATTTAGACTGCTCGTGTTATTTAGATATCGATTTTTTCCTGGTAAGCGATAGGGAGCTTGTAATAAATGAGGAACCGGTCTTCGGCCGGGACATTTTTATACCGAAATATTTATAAATATATCTTGGAAGGAGGGTCCTAGGGCTGTTTTGTTAAGTTTGATGGAGGTCTAGAGAGGAAACTAGAAAATAATAAATGAATTAAACAATCGACCAAAAAAATACCATCTCCACTTAATTAAGTGCAGTAAAATCGTCTAGTGTCACCTAGAATAAAAGGAAATAATTGTATCATAATACTGAAAAGGTTACGTTCTTACGAGACACCGCACATACACACCGCAAGCAACATCCGACAGACATAATTACAGTGTGTCATGTATATAGTAAGATGTATGCACAATGTCAACTGTAAAAGAAGGGACAGTTGGTTGGCAGCGTCCTATAAATTGCACTGAATTGCTCTCCTTTTTCAGTTAATATTTTCTCTCGGCTATCTTGCTTCGTGTTCTTTAGTATTTGGTTTTATCATAATCTTTATCTATCTATTTATCTATTATATCTGTTGTTATATACCTATTATTTGTTTTATATTTATCTATCTATGTATCTATCTACTGTATATATGTTTACCTATCCATCTAACATAATAATTCTATATTTTTTTTTTTTTTTTTTTTTTTTTTCTATGTGATTGAGGGAGGCAAAAGGCATAACTGCCTATAGCGAGTGCCTCCCCCATAGTTGAAAGAGTGACAGGGCCAAAATCAAGGGACGTTCGAGCCAAAATGCCTGGACACACGGAGTTTGAAGCAATTTAAGTCATAGGAGAGGGAAAGACTGATTCTGGGAGAGAGTTCCAGAGCTCAGATGTTGAGTAGAAGAAAGTTTGAGAGTAACGTTTCACTCTTGGGTTGGAGAGTTGCACAGAGTAGGGGTGGGATTGAGTTGCAAGACGGGTACCACGTGCCCTACGTAAAGGAGGTGGTATGCACTGGGATAGCTCTGAGGAACACTGATTATTATAGTAGCGATAGAATAGCGAGAGAGATGCAACATTGCGGCGGGGAGAGAGAGATTGCAGAGAGTTGGTGAGTGGACGGGAGTTAATGATACGAAAGGCCTTCCTTTCAACTTTGTCTAGGAGAGCGGTGTGCGGTGAGCGGTGAGCGGTATGTCATAATGTGTCTCTATGTCACTCTTACACACTCTCTCTCTATCTCCATCTACCTATCTATCTAACTATCTATATCTACCTGTCTGTCGTGATAGCTCTCTCTCTCTCTCTCTCTCTCTCTCTCTCTCTCTCTCTCTCTCTCTCTCTCTCTCTCTCTCTCTCTATATAATATATATATATATATATATATATATATATATATATGTGTATGTATTTCCATTATTTGAGGTTACGCCCAAAAAAAAGTGAATGGCGATACGACATAGAAGATAGGAAGGAGGAAGAAGAAAAAAAGGAAGAATAAGATAGGTGGAGGAAGGAGGAGAGGAGGAGGAGAATGGGAAGCCTTTAGCGAGTGTTTGTTGCTCTGTACGGTGGCGCTATTAAGTCATGTCTCAGTTGTCATTACGTTTGGCCCACTCTGTGCTGTATTCAAGTTTGTAAAGAATAGGGTGGGTAAGTGTGGGAACGTGTTTGTATATTTCACTCAAAAAGAAATCGTATGTAAATATTACTGATACCAAATATTAATCAAAACATAATTGGTGCCGAGACATCACTTATTATGCCGACTGTACATAATTATACAATTCCTTATGTTCATCTACCTCATCATTATTATCTCATCATATCCATAAGCATTTCTCATATTAATAATTCCAAACAAATACAAAGACCAAACCATGGCCACCATCACAATACCAACCACCACTACAACAACCACCAAACCATCGCCACCATCACAATAACCACCACCACAACAACAACCACCAAACCATGGCCACCATCACAATAACCACCACCACAACAACAACCACCAAACCATCTCCACCATCACAATAACCACCACCACTACAACAACCACCAAACCATGGCCACCATCACAATAACCACCACCACAACAACCACCAAACCATGGCCACCATCACAATAACCACCACCGCAACAACAACCACCAAACCATGGCCACCATCACAATAACCACTACCACTACAACAACCACCAAACCATGGCCACCATCACAATAACCACCACCTCTACAACAACCACCAAACCATCTCCATCACAATAACCACCACCACTACAACAACCACCAAACCATCGCCACCCTCACAATAACCACCACCTCTACAACAACCACCAAACCATCTCCACCATCACAATAACCACCACCACTACAACAACCACCAAACCATGGCCACCATCACAATAAACACCACCACTACAACAACCACCAAACCATCGCCACCCTCACAATAACCACCACCTCTACAACAACCACCAAACCATAGCCACCATCACAATAACCACCACCTCTACAACAACCACCAAACCATGGCCACCATCACAATAACCACCACCACTACAACAACCACCATCACAATATCCACCACCACTACAACAACCACCAAACCATCGCCACCCTCACAATAACCACCGCCACTACAACAACCACCAAACCATCGCCACCATCACAATAACCACCACCTCTACAACAACCACCAAACCATGGCCACCATCACAATACCCACCACCACTACAACATCCACCCTCACAATAACCACCACCACTACAACAACCACCAAACCATCGCCACCATCACAATAACCACCACCTCTACAACAACCACCAAACAATGGCCACCATCACAATAACCGCCACCACTACAACAACCACCATCACAAAAACCACCACCACTACAACAACCACCAAACCACCGCCACCCTCACAATAACCACCACCACTACAACAACCACCAAACCATGGCCACCCATCACAATAACCACCACCACTACAACAACCACAAACCTTGGCCACCATCACAATAACCACCACCAGTACAACAACCACCAAACCATGGCCACCATCACAATAACCACCACCACTACAACAACCACCAAACCATCGCCACCCTCACAATAACCACCATCACTACAACAACCACCAAACCATCGCCACCATCACAATAACCACCACCACTAAAACAACCACCAAACCATCACCACCATCACAATAGTCACCACCACTACAACAACCACCATCACTACAACAACCACCAAACCATGGCCACCATCACAATAACCACTACCACTACAACAACCACCAAACCATGGCCACCATCACAATAACCACCACCTCTACAACAACCACCAAACCATCTCCATCACAATAACCACCACCTCTACAACAACCACCAAACCATCTCCATCACAATAACCACCACCACTACAACAACCACCAAACCATCGCCACCCTCACAATAACCACCACCTCTACAACAACCACCAAACCATCTTCATCACAATAACCACCACCACTACAACAACCACCAAACCATCTCCATCACAATAACCACCACCACTACAACAACCACCAAACCATCGCCACCCTCACAATAACCACCACCTCTAAAACAACCACCAAACCATCGCCACCATCACAATAACCACCACCTCTACAACAACCACCAAACCATGGCCACCCATCACAATAACCACCACCACTACAACAACCACCAACCATC
This sequence comes from Paralithodes platypus, assembly GCA_032716605.1. Taxonomy (NCBI): domain Eukaryota; kingdom Metazoa; phylum Arthropoda; class Malacostraca; order Decapoda; family Lithodidae; genus Paralithodes; species Paralithodes platypus. The sequence continues at coordinate 38,441,141 of CM064527.1, read as the reverse complement.
ACAATAACCACCACCATCTACAACAACCACCAAACCATCGCCACCCTCACAATAAACCACCACCACTACAACAACCACCAAACCATGGCCACCATCACAAAACCACCACCTCTACAACAACCACCAAACCATCGCCACCATCACAATAACCACCGCCACTACAACAACCCCATCACAATAACCACCACCACTACAACAACCACCAAACCATCCCCACCCATCACAATAACCACCACCTCCCTTACAACAACCCAACCAAACCATCAGCCACCTTAATCACAATAAACCACTCCACTACAACCACCACCAATAACATAACCACCACCACTACAACAACCACCAACCAATCGTCCACCATCACATGTTAACCACACAACCACTACAACTACCACCAAACCATCGCCACCATCACAAATAACCACCACCTCTACACAACCACCAAACCATCGTCACCAACACCAATACACACTAACCACCACCACTACATACAACCACCAAACCAGCGCCACCATCACAATTAACCACCACCTCTACAACCAAACCACCAAACCCGGGCCGCCAACCATCACAATAACCACCACCTTCTACAAACAACACACCCAACCACTACAACATGGCCACCACCATCACAATACCCACCACCACTACAACA